>OZ035883.1:40043899-40643899 GCA_964034835.1 Muscina levida
CAGTTTTGCCTTGTATGTAGCATTCATTTTCTCAGACATTTCGCGAAATTCATCATCGTACCAGGGCTTGCCTGAGCGTGGTTTTTCATAACCCAGTACGGTCGTTGTGGCAGTGTTTAAAGAATACGCAATATGCTGCTACTGTGTGTCGGGAATATCAGAACTAGTGGTTTTTTTAAGTAATTGAGAGAGTTGTTTAAAGTAGGCATTGGCTATCTCGGTGGTATGCAGCTTTGTGATGTACAGCTTCCTTTGCGTTTGATTACGAGCGTTTTAAGCACTACTTAATCGTGTGCGTACTTCAGCTGTAACCAGGTGGTGATTCGAGTCAATATTTGCACCGCGCATCACACGCACGTCCATAACGCTTGAGACATGCCTTCCATCAATTAGCATGTGATCAATCTGATTTCTTGTATTTTGATCGGCAGATTTCCAGGTTGCCTTGTGGATATCTTTATGCGGGAATTTGGTTTCACTCACAACCATGTTTCTTGCCGTCGCGAAGCTAACCAGTCTGAATCCATTATCGGAGGTGTTGTTGTGTAGACTGAATTATCCGACTGCTGATCCATGAGCATCTTCCCTTCCTATTTTAGCATTAAAATCTCCCAGAACAATTTTAATGTCATGTGCAGGGCAGTGGTCATATATAATATATCCTCCAGGCGCTCATAGAATGCATCTTTAATGTCACTGTCTTTGTCTTCCGTCGGGGCGTATACACAAATCAGCGAAATGTAAAAATATTTCGCGAATAGTGGCTAGTCGGTCACTTACAGGGTTAAACCGCGACAAATGTGTGTCTCTATATTTATACAATAGGGCTAATGATGCAGACAAGATGTAAATATGATAACATTTTTGTGTTTTTGTTTAATTCTTATATTTTCTCTCAATTTTTAGAATAATTTACAGAAATTTCCGCAGATATAAAAAATTATAAAATATTGTGAAAATATTCATAAAACTTACCAAACTTTGATATTAGTCATACCCAGCGATCACTAACTTTCATGGAATACGTGGAATTCAATCATAATTCGATATTATATACAGTCTGATGCCTGTCGTTCTCTCGATCCAAGAAAAATACAGAAGATTAACTCACCTGCAAGAAAAAAATAAAACATAATGAAACAATGTTTATTATTTTTAAAGGTAACATATTTTTATCAATAACTCAACATGTATCAATAAAACTTGAAATACATATGAAATAATTTTTTCACTTGACAAAAACAAAAATACAAATCACAAGACAATCACTTAAGACTTTCGCTTAAAATGTCTTACAACATGCAACAACACGATCAACTCAATTTTGATAACATTCATTTCAACAATTATGTCAACTCATATATATTAAAACCTGCATATCCTTCTCTACCTGTAACGATTCTACAACTACAGCATGGCAAATTAACTCGCGTTAATTTTGTGTCCAACTTAATTTCACAATAAATGAGTAAAAGTGACTTTTACGATCGCTCAAAATTGCCCACCGAAGATTAACAACAACAACAACTTGTTAATATTATAAATTTCCCGTCCACGTTATGCTTTCACACATTTCCCTGTGGTATTTTACACGTCCACAGTGTTTGTTCTGGGGTCTGTCTCTTGAACGGACCCATCATCGTCAGAAGTGGCAAAGAAACGAAGAAAAAAAAGACCAAAACAGCCACGTTTGATAATCGTAACTAATTTAGCGCTTGACTGACTGACTGACACAATCAACAGATGCGATTTGTTGAGAGCAACAAAAAAATTCCCAACGAAAAAAAAAAAACATAGAATTCCTTGCGCTCAAGTGTAACAAATTCGTTAATTGGGACAACGATTCTTTTTTGTTAACCAAACGAATGAAGTTAGTTTTATTTGCGATGCCAAAGTTATGTTTGAAAGCTAAAAAACACAGACAAATTGTTGATACTTTCATTCAATTTTTCAATCTGCAAATGAATCTTCAAGTCATTGCAGCAGAACAAGACTAGAGTATGATTTGATATGCAACACTTGCAGCAGCACCTTGAAAAGCATGGGACGGCCGATGACAGTGGTGAGAGGCAACAAGTTGCAGATAACATGTCCGAAATATGACAAACAGCAGGAAATACAGTTGCAAACAAATATAAAAATAAAAATTAATAACAAGCTAAATTTAATTTAGTGCCAAAGAGGTAAAATTTGATACTAAGGCAAAAACGTTATTTTCGATCAGTGGGCGGAGAGGCGTGACCAAGTTGTATTTTAACTCCAGAGGATATAAATATGGTATCCAGATACATAGTAGTCGTCACTAAATGTTCAAAGTCCTAAAGAGATAAAATTTGATATAAAAATAGTGCTCGGCATTAAAATAACAACTTTGCAGGCGAAATTTGTATTTTCGCATAAAGATATCCACAAGGAAACCTAGATATCCCCTGATCAAAATAAAAGAAACCAGATTGATCACCTGGTAATTGATGGAAGGCATGTCCCGAGCGTTATGGACGAGCGTGTGATGCGCGGTGCTAATATTGACTCCGATCAGCACCTAGTTGCAGCCAAGGTATGCACGCGATTAAACAGTGGTAAAATCGCTCGTAACCAAACTCAAAGGAAGCTAGACATCACAATACTGCATACCACCGAGATAGCCAATACCTACTCCAATCAACTCTCTCAATAATTTCGAACCAACCCCCCTTATTCTGATGTTCCCCACACCCAATGGCAGCATATTGTGAATTCTTTGACCACTGCCGGATCGCACTGGGTTATGAAAAGCTACGCTCAGACAAGCCCTGGTACGATGATGAATGTCGCGAAATGTCTACAGAAAAGGATGCTGCATACAGGGCAAACCAGCAGCCAATGGCAATGCGTGCAGAAGCATACAATATAATGAGAAGAGGAGGTAGATGACACGCCTCTTCAGTCGGAAAAAGCATCTATGGAAGAAAAGAGAGAGCCAGGATATCGAAAATTACAGGGATAGAGGCGAAGCCTATAGGTTATACCAAAAGGTAGAAAGAACATTTTTGGACCAGGGATCCAAACCTGTAACGACGAAGACGGAAATCTGGTAACTGACATTCAGAGTGTGCTGCAAATATGTGCTCGTTCACGAAGAAAGCATAAGTGACGAAATCACGCCAAACATCGACGATGGAGTAGACTGTCCCCAACCGATCCACAAGGATGCACATCCAGTAGAGCTTTTGAATTGGCTCAAGAAATGCATGCCCGATGACTGGAATCTAAGTGTTCTGTGTGCTGTGCTAAAGAAAGGCAATCGAAGTGTGTGCATCAATTATCGCATACAAGGTAATGCCTGGTGTGTTATGTGAAAGACTGAAGCACATTTTAGCGAACCTGATTGGACCTTATCAATGTGGCTTTAGACCTGGTAAATCCACGATCGACCAGATATTCACACTACGACAAATCCTGGAGAAGACCCAAGAAATACAAATCGACACCTACCATCTATTTATCGATTACAAAACTGCAGTCGACAGTCCGATACGACAGAAACTATTAGATGCTATGGTTGAGTTTGGTATCCCCGCGAAGCTGATACGACTTTGCGGGATGAGACTGACTGACACAAAGTCTTCAGTGAAAATAGGCACAAATCTAACAGAGCCATTTTCTACCAAGCAAGGCCTCAGACAAGGCGATAGTCTGTCATGCGATTTCTGTAATATCATAATGGAGATGATCATGCGGAAGGCAGCAGTAAACACGCCGCACAGTGGCTCATTTGACGAAAACTAGTGCCAAAAATCAAATTTCGAGTAGTCTGAATGCCAAAATGGTTTATATTTTTCAATTAAGAACTGATAGAAGTATCAAATTCTAAAATATCATCCATTTTGAGTGTATAGTTTAGTTTGTACAGCTGGTCAAAGATGGGCTATTTTGCAAAAGAATGAAAAATGCAAAAAAAAATCTACATTATTGCAGAGCTAAACTAGTGTTTGTGCAAAATCGGTTGGAGATAAAACCATGAATCTCTTGATTTTAGGAATATTTTCAAAGATATTAAAATAAAATATATATATATTTTTTTATAAAGGTCTAATTTTTCTAAAACAAAACTTCATAAAACCTTAATTTTTTTGCTAAATTTTCAAACTTTGAGTTGAGTTTTAAAAAAAAGGCCGGGAGTGCAAGAAATTTTGAAAATTTTGTATAACTGCGGGGCCGTCCGTTTAACAATTAAAAAAACCATTGCCACAATCTTGCCCGATTGGAGATATTTGACCTTTTATGAGTCAACCCATGCCACATTTTAGGTTGAGTAGTACCTATTGTACTAGAGTTATTACTTCATATCTTTGTTATTTGATATGATAACTTCCTGAAAATTGGCACATAACTTAATTACAAGAAGTTATTTTGAATTTATATTCACTGACTAAGACACGCCTCCTAGAAGAGTACTCCCCCATACGAAAACACCAATTAAACACCAACACGTGTTGTTTGACGAAAGATATAGTAGTACAAATTAATATAATAAATAGTAGTGGTATAAAATAGTAGCAGTGTAGTAGAAAAAAGTAGTAGTATAAGACTAGAAACACAACCATGTCGCAAATCGGTACACGAATATAATCTACATATGACATTTAGAGGGGTATTTAGTCAAATCGAGGAACTATATGTAAATCTTAACCGATTTCATTTAATTTTAGAACAGATTGTCTCTGACCCAAAATACGAAGATGTGCCAAATTTCATGAGGATCGGAAGCAAAATGCGGCTTTTATAGCTATCAGAATGTAAATCGGTTGAATCATATATATAGATACAATATATTAATCGAACCCGGCCAATTAGAATGCAATTTGCCACATTTCGTAAAGATCAGTCGAAAAATATGACCACTAGAGGAGTATTTAGTCAAATCTGGGAACATATATATGGGGACTATATCTAAATCTGAACCGATTTCTCTCAATTTTAGTATAGATTGTCTCTGGCCCAAAAGACGAAGATGTGGCAAATTTAATTGAGATTGAAGCAAAATTTCGATCTGTACCTAGAGAACAAAACCACAAAAAACAAAAGTCTGTAAACTACCACTTTTACCGCCCTTTTCTTTTAGACGTGGCACTCCCATTTTTACAGCACATAATCTTTGAAGTCTCAAGATTTATCAGTTAAAGTATCTGCTGTAGTTCAAAAGTTATGATCAAAATGAGCCACTGTGCGCCGGCAGCAGTAAAAAAATGTAGATGACTGGAGGCAGGAATGGAAACCAGGATCTCCCGCATAATAGACGTGTGTTCTAACCATCATGCCACATGCGGCCCCTATGCGAGGCATATAATCACAATATACGATTGTATCACAATATGCCTGGGTTAGTTTGAAAAGGAAACGGCAAGGGACCTGGCATGCCTACCGACGACCTACTTAGGCCTGTAAGCTGGCAATATATTACACAGTACAACGTTTTTCAGTTCATTGATTTGGGACTCAATTCTGGAAGTAGCCCCAACAAAAAAATGTTCTGCATCATTCGTTTTGTCAAGTTACATGCCATAATAATTTAATATCGATTTGAAGTTAGTAAGTATCGCATAGGGGAATTTGTCACGTTTTAGGCTCTTTTGTTCGACATAACTCGAGCACCAATGGCCCGGTTCAGCTGTAACAAATTTAAAAAAAATTAAGAATTACAATTCCTTTAATCTGTTCATTTAACGTTTCCATGTATCAAAATCGAATGATTTAGAACTGGGTTTATTTTGTAGCAGTTACAATCAAACAATTGTACTCCGTGGCGTATGATTTACGTGAGATATTACTTATGGTAATCATACGCCACCATAAAACAATATAACAAAAGAGCCTAAAATGTAAAAAATTCCGTTTTTTTTGTCAAGGATGCAGAACTTAAGTGTACTTTTACGTGCAGATCTCAGAATTGAGTGCCAAAATCATGTGTTGTACTGTGTTATGGATGTTTCTGCTGGGAATGTAGATCAACTTTTTTTTTCAACTTTTTTCCGACGAATATTTATATTTCCTCTCCCCTAAAATCAAAGATCCAAAACCACTGTCCCACCATACCCTTTGGCATTTTGCATATAACCTACTACAGGGCACTACTACACTTGCAGAAGATGACGTTCAAAGTGAAGATGTATAAACGAAAAACAAATTGAGACGTAAATATATTTCACAATTTCACGCTGAGCATTTTTAAGGTGGGCGCTCTGGCACTGCCACAGTTGATTTAGCTGAGTATTTTTGTGAAAGTAAAAATGTGTCAGTTACAATGTTAAAAAAATGTTAAAAAAGTTGAGGTACGGAAATGATGCACGTTCTGCAATTTCATTTCAAATGTTCAAGCAAATTCTCATTCATTTTCATGCCATGTATAGTTTTAAGACGGAAAAAGTTGATACGTACAATTTTCATACTTTAACAGGAATACTAGTCAAGATATTAAAATCTCATTAAAAGATAAAGACATATCAGCTTATTATATATCCATTTAATAGACTTTTACATATCTAAGACGCATTATCCTTTGCCAACTTGTTATAAAGGACCTAAAGGATGTATTAAGAATTCAAACTTTGCAATAATACGGTACAAATTTCAAAAATGTTCCTGGTTTCTATTAAATTTTTCTGTTTTTTTTTGGTGAAATTTTGTATATAACAATTACATCTAAATAAATTTAATATATACACAAACACCTATTTTTTCATAATTTGCATTTTGTTTATCTATTTTATTTCTAAAACTTTATCTCTCGGCCTCCTAATACTTATATATTTTACAGTACTGCAGACATGCTTCATAAGTTTATGAGTCCATTTTTGCAGCTTTACTTTTCAACCTTCCGCATAATCGTTTTTTTTTTTCTTTTCATTTGATTCATTGACTTTCCCCTATTATTTTTACAATTCTTATGCATTTCTCTGTCAAGAAAAACTCTGATGCCATAACAGTTCTTCATGTGTTAATCCTTCGTGTTTAGTACCGTTTTCCACTACATCAGGGTCAGTGACATTAAAAACGTAAATAACAGCAAAAACCCTCTATGGTCGGTAGGTCGTTTAGTCGGTCATGAGTAACCCGGCAAAAGTTCAACAACCCAAAATAAAGAGAAAAAAAAAACACTGTAAATGAAAAAGAAAAACACATCATCGTGGAAGTTCATTTGAATGGCGCAATGAAAACAAGTTCACACCACTTGTTGCAATGCGTTTTTTTTTTATTCTACTCTTCACCCAAAGTCTAATGACATTTCGATGCCTTAGAACAGAACGGACACGCACACGGACACACACGAGGCGTTTCATAAGCGTCAAGTGTGCCCATAAGTGAAATAGAAATATATATATGAGAAGAAAAAAAAAACTGACAAACTAGAGGGAATTGAAATTTACAACTAATCCAAAACAAGTTCAATTACTTGTACGAGTACTATGAACGGAACAGCAATAGCAACAACAACAACAATTGAAAATGAAATTGTTAGAAGACAACAAAAATCTATGGAATTATTGCCGACAGTTTTAAGTATGGCAAAGAATGCTGATATGAGCGATTTCAGGAGAAATATTTTTAAGATTCTTGATGAAGGCTTATGAAGAAAGACGAAATATTGAAAACTTAAAGAGAAAAATAAAATCATATCGACCTAGAGTCTGATGACTCAAAACTTAAAAAAAAACTAAATACTAAATAAAAGACATTAATATATTTTTAATGTTTTTAATATTTTTAATATTAATAAATGATTTCATTGTTCGGTTCAAGATCTATTCCATTATTGCTAATAGAATTTGTTTTACAAGAGTTGTGTGAAATGGATTATGTTGACAGCTGACAGGGCGGATAGCTATTTCGATAGTTGCCAAACCATCTTCATCAGCATATATATATATTTAATATTTTGTAATATTTTTAATATATTTAATATTTTTAATATTTTTTATATTTTAAATATCTTTTAATATTTTTAACATTTTTAGTATTTTTTATACTTTTAAATTTTTTTAATATTTTTTATTTTTTTATATTCTTTATATTTTTTATATTTTTAAAATTTTGAATATCTTTTAATATTTTTATGTTTTAAATATTTTGAATATTTTCAATATTTTTAATATTCTTAATGTTTTTAATATTTTTAATATTTTTTATATTTTAAATATTTTTCCAATTTTGAATATTTAGAATATTTTTTATATATGTAATATTTTCAATATTATTAACATTTTTAGTATTTTTTATACTTTTAACATTTTTTATATTTTTTTTTAATATTTTTAATATTTTTAGTACTTTTAACATTTTGAATATCTTTTAATATTCTTAATATTTTTAATATTTTTATGTTTTAAATATTTTTAATATTTTGAAAAATTTTAATAATTTTAATATTTTGAATATTTTTAATAATTTGAATTTTTTTTAATACTATTTATATTTTTTATATTTTCAATATTTCCAATATTTTCAATATTTTCAATATTTTCAATATTTTTAATATTTTCAATATTTTTAATATTTTTAATATTTTTAATATTTTTAATATTTTTTATATTTTTAATATTTTTAATATTTTTTATATTTTTTATATTTTTAATATTTTTAATATTTTTAATATTTTTTATATTTTTTATATTTTTTATATTTTTAATATTTTGAAATTTTTTAATATTTTGAATATTTTTAATAATTTTAATATTTTTAATATTTTCAATATTTTCAATATTTTTAATTTTTTTTAATATTTTTGATATTTTGAATATTTTGAATATTTTGAATATTTTGAATATTTTGAATATTTTGATTATTTTGAATATTTTGAATATTTTGAATATTTTGAATATTTTGAATATTTTAAATATTTTTTATATTTTTTATATTTTTAATATTTTTAATATTTTTTATATTTTTTATTTTTAATATTTTTAATATATCTAATATTTTTAATATTTTTAATAATTTTAGTACTTTTAACATTTTGAATATCTTTTAATATTCTTAATATTTTTATGTTTAAAATATTTTTAAATATTTTTAATATTTTGAAAATATTTTTTTTATAATATTTTGAATATTTTGAATATTTTGAATATTTTGAATATTTTGAATATTTTGAATATTTTGAATATTTTGAATATTTTGAATATTTTGAATATTTTGAATATTTTGAATATTTTGAATATTTTGTATATTTTGAATATTTTGAATATTTTTTATATTTTTAATATTTTTAATATTTTTTATATTTTTTATATTTTTAATATTTTTAATATTTATAATATTTTTAATATTTTTTATTTTTAATATTTTTAATATATCTAATATTTTTAATATTTTTTATATTTTCAATATTTTCAATATTTTTAATATTTTTAATATTTTTGATATTTTGAATATTTTGAATATTTTGAATATTTTGATTATTTTGAATATTTTGAATATTTTGAATATTTTGAATATTTTGAATATTTTGAATATTTTGAATATTTTTTATATTTTTTATATTTTTAATATTTTTAATATTTTTAATATTTTTAACATTTTTAATATATAAATATAAAATTTTAAACTGTTTGTTTGTTAGTTTCAGTCGATCGTGTTTTTATATATTAAATTTGGCTCCACGAAAAGCCCCCAATGAAATAACGCCCAGGAAATAACCCCCAATGAAATAAACCCCAAAAAATTGGAAATAACGCCAAAAAACAGTAAATGAAATAACATCCAAAAATAAATGAAATAAACCCCAAAGCGAAAACGAAACAACCCCCAATATTTGGGAGTTATTTCATATGAAATAACACCCAATGATGAAAATGAAATAACCCCCAATGAAATAAACCCCATCAGCAACAAAAATGAAATTATGCCCAAAATTCATAAAAGAGTCTGTTTCACTAAGGATTTCATGAAGTCAATATGGACCAAATGAATCGTGTGGATCGAAGATCGTTGTAGCCCTGCTCTATTTTTGCAGTTCGGAAGACAATTTGCCTTTTACGTTTGGCCTTTACACAACCACCTCCAGTGTTCACAAGCAAATCAAACTATCTGGTTTATTGAATTCTTCCTTTAGAAGAACTCTTACAAATTTAAAAAAAATTCCATTCTTAGTGTGTACTAATCGAATTTTGCATTTTGTTGATTTTCTATCCGTCAATATGAACACAAATGGAAATATCTGTAAACATTCAAAAGATATTGTAATATCTTCACAGACTAAAAGTTTTCTTGTAAAAGGCCTATTTTTATATAATTATAACATCAAAACCAACAGCTTACAAAATGAAATAACCCCCGAATAAAAAATGAAATAACACCCAAAATATCCACGATATGAAACAATCCCCAATTTTAAAAAATTGGTTGGGTGTTATTTCATTGGAGATTATTTCATAATTTTAAAACCCCAAATGAGGAATGAAATAATTCCCAAAGAAAAATGAAAAACGACCCAAAAAAATTGGGAGTTATTTCATATGAAATTACACCCAAAAATGTATGAAAAAAATTTGGGGAATATTTCATTTCTCGTTTGGGCGTTATTTCATTGGGGGGCTTTTCGTGGAGCCATTAAATTTACGTTAAGTGTATCAAATGATATATCAAATTCGGCTTACGATCAGAAAAGTGTTTTTTATTGTTGATATTTTTGGTCAAACTATAATTGGTGCTGGATATTTTCGGCTGATATCTACTTCGCATGCACATGTTTGACATGATTGTAGATATATATACAGCTGATGATGTACCATTGTGCATCAGTTCGTCACAAAGGGGTCTGAAGATGAACTCGTCATGGAGTTCGAAACGCGTCATCCTAGTGCGTGACACACTGAATTTGACCAAAAATATCAAACAATAAAAAAACACTTTTCTGATCGTAAGCCGAATTTGATATATCATTTGATACACTTAACGTAAATTTAATATATAAATATAAAATATATAAATATAAAATGGTTGCAATGGTTGCATTATGAGCTTGAAATAAATTCCAAATCAATGTTCTAATAACATACCGAATACATACAAAAACAACGATGATATTTTTAATAATTTTAATATTTTTAATGTTTTTAATATTTTTAATTATTTTAATAACTTAAACACGTTTAATATTTATTTGTAATTTTTAATATTTTTTTAACTTTTAATATTTTGAATATTTTTAATAATTTTTTATTTTCCATATTTTGAATATTTTTTCATATTTTTTCATATTTTTACTATTTTTAATATTTCGAACCAGAAATAATCCAATGCTAATAAAATAGTTTATTAAACACCATTACTAACAATCTCCCTATAGGTCATCTCCCGCTAACTTTATTATATATATGACATCACGACACATCATAGCTCATATGTTACTGGACTCTACTCGTTATGTCATGCACTCTTATGACAGCAGCAACAACAAGTTGCTTATTTACTACCGGTGGTCCCAACACAATTCATTATAATTGTTTTGAATTTAAAGTCAAACTCAAAAGTCGGACCAAAAGGAGACCCAAACAAGAAAACCAGCTCAATTGTTAGAGTTTCAAATGAATTGTGTCCGGTTGTTGTTCACATGATGATGATGATGATGATTATGATGTTGATGACGATGACGACGGTGGCATAACATGACAACTTGGACAACAGCAATAACCACAACAATCACAGCTACACTATGTATAGAGCAACAACAAATGTACCACAAAAGAATTCAAAAACTAGTGAAAGAATACAGAAATGAACAAATACAAATACAAATACAAACAAAGTTGAAGTTGAATAAACGCCTTTTGATAACTGTCACAATCTCGAAAAACATTTAATTAAGTAACATGACAAAACAAACTGAAGCCGTGACACTTTTGTTTGTGTATGCCGGTCGTAACAACAAAGCTTACGCTTAGACCTGCAAAGCACTGGGACGCCCAAGTATTTATTAATAGAAATTCCATTTTCAATGGTTATGCCATCCAAGTATTTCCTATTGAGAAACTGCTGTTGCTGCCTCCTCAAGTGGTAGATGAGTTTCGAAAAACAGGATTAAAATCTGTGTGACTTTTCCATTATTTCTGCAGTATCATCCTCGTTGTCGGCATCGTAGTCGTCGTCGTCATTTTTACAAGCTCATCATCATTGCCATCGTCTAAGCTGGAGATGAATCAAATATCTTTAGGTGCTTTGCCATTTGAGATATCAAAACAAAACGAAAATCTAAATCTTGTTTATATGCATGCAAAATATGCAACGAACCTATTAGCGAATCACAATTATGCATTACAGGTGGCAAGTTCTTAACCAGATTTAGCAGATGGTAATGGTATAGATATTTTAGAGTGGCACGAGAACAGTTTGTTATGAAAAACAGAGTTCATGTAGGCCTTGATGCAAAGAAGAAAATCGAACAGGGTCTGGGATGGAGGAATGGCTCTCATGCGAGATATAAAGACAAAATAGATGAACGACAGACAGAGTATACAAACAATTATATAGGGACATACAAATATTAAATGTATTAAAAACATCAAAACATCCATCGTTATCCAAACGTTGAAAATAATTCCTATCGCTTCGGTCTTTTGTGCTCCGTAGATGGTTCGTCACACCAAGTTTAGATAACAGGTCTCTTTCACCTGGTCCATCCAACGAAGTTTTGGTCGTCCACCCCTACCCGCATTTTGTCTTCCAGGCTGACGTTATAACAGTAACATCCCACAGTCCTCGGTCAATGATATCTATATCATCAGCAAGTGACTTTTAGTAATGTCGGCACCAATGCTGGCTAATCCCGCGATAGTTGGTATACACACTTGGATCGGCTTTTTAAGCACAGGATATAGAACACTCAGATTTCAATCATCAGCATGCATTACCTTAGCAAAATCGTGCTCATGAGCTGGTGCATGCACGAAGCCAACTCATCACCAGCCATGTAATTGCCGTGCTGATATTGTTTTGGCTCGGTGGCTGACGACAATCTACTTCGTTGTTGATGATTGGCGTGATTGCGTCACTTATGCTGCCTTCGGTAACGAGAGCAGCAGAAGAAAGTTTTCCATAATTGCAGCAAATTTTGAGTGTCCATAATCAAATTTCCATCTCTGTCCTTGTTTCAAAACCTTTGCTCTTTACCTTTGGTAGAACTTTCGGGTTTCACCGCTGTCCCCGTAATTTTCGATATCATGGCTCACTCTTGTTTTCCATTGACGCTTTCCAGTGTTAAAAATACCCATTACATAATCGCTGATGTCAGCTATATTTAGTAGCAATCGGTGATCATTCTCTCGCTTATATTCCTCCTTAAATTTAGCATAGCAGTGTCATAGGCTGTTTAATCGGTGCGCTCTCGCTGACAAAGTAAGCGACAATGTCAGTAAGTGTCATTTCAGTTGCAATTACGTTATAGGCATAGCTTTAAGCGAGCTTGATAACACTCTTGATTACGAAATAAGTGACAATGTCAGTAAGTGTCATTTCAACCGGAGATATAATGTGTGGACGATATTTTTTACATGACATTCTAAGTACTTAGATTGCTCTCTTATAATGTAATACTGCTGTCAAGGATTTCCAAATAGTTACTTCGTTGCATTTACCCATTTAGCCTTAAAAACAACTTGACAAAAGATATATTTATATCTTAGTGTCTAAATCAGAGGCCGAAATGATAAGAGATTTCCATTCGCTTTGATCTTGAGCGCACCGTCTTCAGCGTCAGTGATTCCTTCACCTGGTCCTTCTAACGTAGTCGCGGTCTCCCTCTTTTGCGCTGTCTTTCGAGGTCTTGATAGAATACCTATCGCGCTGGAGTTTCCTCATCCATCCTCACGACATGGCCTAGCCAGCGTAATCGTTGCACTTTGATTCGCTTGACCACATTAGTGTCGTGGTATAACTCGTACTGTTAATGGTTCATCCGATTATGAACTCGCCGTTTACGCAAATAGGTCCACGCATTTTGCGGAGTATTCTTCTCTCAAACACCGGCAGATGAGCTGCATCCGACTGTGTAGGCACCCAAGATTCGGAGGCATACAGCAGGACTGGTAAATGAGTACCTGGTATAGTTGGACTTTGGTGGTGTTTATGAAGTGCTCAAGTAGCCCTCCTTTTTATGTATAGGCTGACACAGTTAATTTTATCCATGGCGGATCCGAGGTAGATGAATTCATCCACTACCTCAAATTAACAGTTCTCAACGTTCACGCTGCGTCCCCAACGGGTGGACACTTTGTTCGATGATACCATTAACTTCGTCTTGACCTCATTCACTGCCACACCCATTTTCGCTGACTCCCTTTCCACAGATGAGAAGACAGCTGTTATCTCTCGCTTCGTCCGACTGATAATGTCGATATCATCGGCATATGCGAACATCATTTGGCTCTTATTAAATATAGTGTTAGACATGTTTACCGCCTTCCCCGTCACTATGTTGAACAGAATGTACGATAAACCATCACCCTGCCTAAGACTTCTGGTCGTATCAAATGGCAGAGATAGAATCCTAACAGAGGATTTTATTGATCGTAAGGGTACAACGGAAGACATAAATTGTCTTCGCAAGGACACCGAACTCAGACATGGCTTCGTATAGTCGATGTCTGATGGCACTACACAGTACACACATAATTTTGGGACTCAACACGTAAATGTAGCCCCAAAAAGAAAAAGTTCTTAACCATTCGTTTTGTCAAGCTACATGCCATAGTAATTTAATATCGATTTGAAGTTAGTAAGTATCGTATAGGGGAATTTGTCACGTTTTAAATTTTTTTTGTAATATTGTTATATGTTGGCGTATGATTATCATAAGTAATATTCCACGTAAATCATACGCCATAGAATACTACAGTTTTATTGCGACTGTTACAAAATAAACCCAGTTCAAAATCATTTGATGAACGGAATGTAAAACTGTTGCTTATGTAGGGAAACGTTCTATGAACAGATTAAAGGAATTGTATTTTTCTAATTTTCTTAAACTTGTTTCAGCTAAATCGGACGAGTGGTTCTCGAGTTTTGTCAAACGTGACAAATTCCCATATACGATAACATACGATAGTGTCAAATCGACATTAAATTATTATGGCATGTAACTTAACAAAACGAATGATGCAGGACTTCTTTTTTTTGGGGCTACTTTCACGTGCAGTTCACAAAATTGAGTCCCAAATTAATGAGGTGAAAAATGATGTACTCTGCCATCAAAGGCAGTTTTGTAGTCTACAAAGAGGTTGTAAGTGACGATTTGCTGCTCATGGGTTAAATATCTGGTCCGTCATGGATTTGCCTTGTCTGAAGCCGCAATGACAAGGTCCAATCCAGTTTTGCCACAATTGGCTTTAGACGTTCACACAGTATGCAATCGGTAAGAGTAGAGATGGGTTTAGACCTGGGTATGTACCCAACGCTGGGTATTTACCTATCTATACCCACTTTCAAACCCGGGTATTTATCTAATTTCGGGTAAATACTCATTTGAATAACAAATACTCGTTGTTACGTAGAGTAATAGAAATGTGAACCCAGGGTAAATACCTGGGTATTTACATTTAAATACCCAATTTACCATTTGGGTATTTACCCTTGTCCCATCACTAGGTAAGAGGCTAATTCCACGGTAGTTTTTAGAACCCACTACGGTCACCTTTTTTGTAACACTGAGATTCCAATCCTCTGGAATTCTCTCTTGAATCCTAATATTCTATATGAGCTGTAGCATGCTTAAAACAAGCTCATATCCACCCACCTTAAACAGCTCAGCTGGAAATCTATCAGCCTTAGCGGCTTTATCGTTGTTTAGGCAGGATATGGCAGTTTCAGCATATCTCGGAGGGAGACACTCGATGTTATCATATCAGATTGGTACACAGTCTTCAGCAACCGAGTTTTCAGCCATCAATAGGCTGCAGAAGTGATCTTTCCATATTCTCAGTACGCTCTTGGAGTCAGTAACGAGACGACCATTCTTGTCTTTACAGGAGCGAAGACCTGTTCCATGTACCCTACAATTAATTTGCTGGTAGAATTTTCGGTCTTCACCTCTGTTCCTGTATTCTGCAATGTACACATTATTCTGCTCTTTCAGCTCTTGTTTTTTTTCGCCTGAAAAGTCGACTCACCCCCCTCCTCTTTACCATGAACTTTTCAGAAACAGCTCGCATAGCTAAAGTATTTTCGGGATCTGGAACATCACGAAGTAGTTGAGTCAGTTGGTTGGAAAAGGCGATTGCTGTCTCCGTGGTCTACAGTTTACCGATGTCCAGCTTTCCACTGCATTAGCATTGGCATCTTTTCGCTGTAGAGGCGTTTCATCTCCCTCCTCTTCTCATTAGTGTTCTCGCACTCGTTACCATTGGCTGCAATTTTGGCTTATATTCAGCAATTATTTCCTCAGACATTACACGACATTCCTCATCGTACCAGCGCTTGTGTCAGCGTGGTTTGTCACAACTCAGTACGGTCGTAGCCAGTTTATATCATTTCTTTTAAATATCACTTTTCACCAAAATCCTTGAAAAAAATATTTTTAAATTTTAGGGGTAGAAACTGCGCTGAATGAGGCCATCATTACAATATGATGTCGTACGTGAGCGACATCTATAGGACCAATGTAGTACTTGTCGAAATCTATACACCGATGCCTTGTATTTTACGATTGAGCCACGAACAGTAAAGCAGCGATAAAAAAACGATTTTGTCTGTGTATAATGCCAATGTAACTGCTCTGGTGATTTCAGCAGAGTGGAGCGATTGAGATTAGTGGAGATTTGGAGTGGACGGTAAAGATGTCTAGCGGGGGGATGTTATGACCAATTGGTGACCAGGGTGATAATCAGCGAAGGTGAAACCCGGGGCGGCAAGCGGCTTGATGTCGACTCAGAGCGATTATAATTGCGGTTCCACAACAACATTCACTGAGCGGTAGAAGGCAAATCAGTGGAAAGATGACAATTACTCGTTGTAATTTGAGAAATTGTGCAATTAATTCCTCGAGTGAAATAAAGAGAATAAAACCCAGGAGGTAAATTTCAATTATAAGTTTTATTCTGGAGTGGATTCGCTCACCGTTCTGCGAATATAAGGGAAGTGGACGTTTCCTCTAAGCGGAACATAAAAAGAAAATTACAAATTTATCTACATATCTAAATGTTCTAATGTTCGAAATTAAATTCATTCACAATAAGTAGTGACAATATGTTTTCTGTCAAATTGCTCCGTACTTAGAGAGAAAAAAAAAGTATATACTGTACAAATTTAGCGTTACATTTCAAATTATTAAAATATTTTAAATTCATTTCATTCATTAATGTTTTTAAGAGAAAAGTTATTGTTCAAACTTTTAAGTTTGGACAGTCTGTTTTTCGGAGGGTGGGAGAGGAAAAAAAGTTTTTTTTGAATTTGTTTCGAGGTGGTAATAAATATTTGCCCTCGACTTTGGAAAAACTTCTAACTTCTGAACCCATTTTCTAATCAATTGCATCGATGGAGCTTCATTTCCATGCCGTATATTGTAAAGAGCGGAAAATTGTGGTTGAGCATTCTTCAAAGATTCGATGATTCGATAATACGATAATAATAAACGATAATGTACTCAATTGCTCTTTATCCTCCTTTATAATACCCCACCAAAAAGTTTGTCGATTAAGGAGTGCAGAGGAAGCGAAAAATGTTGCATACTTTAGGGTTCAGTATCTTAAAACAAACTTAATGATTTCTAGCCCAAATGTGCGTGCAATTCGTCATCAATCTAGTGAAACTCACTATCGAATAACTCAAATACGCTCTGTAATTTTTGTTCGTTTTTTTCTTTATACATTTCTGATCTTGTCATTGTTGGATAAACAAAACCCCCTCAAACGCCAAAAGCCCTCATTCTTACGGTTAATGAATCAAACACAAAAAAAAAAAAACACATACATTTCTTATGATAGCAAATAGAGACCTTAAGGCTGGATTGATGGTTGATATTGACAAGAATTCTAATCAGCTGAATAACAATGTTGTGCACGTCAGATGCCGCAGCTCAGTCAGTCACTCGACTCATTCATTCAGACGCGTTCAGTCATTGCCACGATGTGAGACGCGCGCGATTATTTGCCGTGTGAATTTTTTCAATCTTTGCTTTTCTTGAGACTTTTTTGCGTTTTTGCACTTTTCCATAGGACGTGTGTAGAGTGGAGGTATTTTTGTTAATCATCCCAAAGTGGGTCAATAGTGGTTGGTTGCTTGTTGGCTGCTTGCTGATGGTACTCGTCTTATTATTGTGATGTTGTTGTTGATGATGGTGATGATGATCGTCGTGGTATTCGGCTGTGGTGTTGTAAAGTTAACAAAGACATTTGCACAAATATAAATATCGTATGTATATAAAAAATTTCTTTGCATTTCATTGTGCTTGACATCTGATCATCATCGTCGTCGTCGTCATAAGCAGCAACAACAGTTCACCGACTTTGAAAGCCGCAGTACATCTAAGTTTATGGTGATGATCATCATTACTAGTATTATCATGATCATCAGCAGCAGCACTTTAATCACCCCGTTAGAGTCAGGCGCATACACATTTATTTGTCTGTGCCTAGACTCAGGCCCAGAGAGGCAGGGTGATCAAGATAGCTCTGATGCATTCGTCATAAACCAAAAACGGACTAACTTCACGTTCGATTAATTTCTCATTTCGCATTATGCTGTTTTTTTTTTGATTTTGTGATATGCGAACTTTACTAAAGCTTTGTTTGTTCATTTGTTTGTTGGCAATCTCTGACAATTCTCATGCTCTGGCATCTGGCACCAAATATCTAGCACCACTGTCTATCACAGCAGATGAACTCAAGAGCTCTATGTACATCAGACCGGTGCGGCTCCAGAGGGGGGAATCTTCCTTTGGGTTTTATAATTTGTGGTTAATGTTTTCTTTTGCGCTGCTCACTGATCGTGTGAGTATGTGTTTCCTTTGCCCTGCCATGGGGGGGGGGGGGGGTCTTCCAACTAACAGTACTCACTCGCAGCATTTACTGATTTACGAGGTGTTCATTTCACGTATCCAAATGAAATGAAATTTCATTACAACTCTGCGCCTGCGCCAGTGATACGGTGAAACTGCGCCAAATATGCAGAGGGTTTGCAGCAGGCAAACAAGGGCCTTGAACATGTTCGTTACCCCAATCGAAATGAAAACCGCAATGACATCGATTTCTTTGAGTTTTCCTCAGACACTGATTTGTCATTCATTCAAATTGATTAATAATTGCATTTGTCATATTTATCAACGTTTTCTTTTCTAAAATCAATCATATAATTGGTTTTGCTGAGAAATTCACATTGAATCGTGAGCAGTTGTAGTGGCGTGGAAAGTGTTTTTCCGCCAAGAAATGAGGTTGATGTTGTTAGTTGTGGAGTTGCTGACATTTTCAATATTTGCCAATTAAATTTAGATTTAAAAAATTTGCGATAGTTTAATTTATTTCAAATACATATTTGAAAATTTATATATCTGAAATGTTTTTTTTTTGTAAATTTCAAATATTTAAATAAAATATGTAAAAATTGTGAGAAAGAGTGTAGTGTATCAAAAATTCATATAATATTACCATTACCATGTTTGAATAGAAATAAACAAAAAAAATTTGGTATAATAAATTTTATTTTAAATTTTTTGGCTGAAGTGCAGAATATTAGGCATGAGCCCAATTAAAGAAAAAATATACCATTGTCTTCGTCTTGATCACCAAACATCGGAATGGTAGGTCAAAGTTGGCGCTCAGGCTTATGGAGCCCGGGGGGGTAAAAAAAGGGTTCGGTTCTATGAAAACCCCCATGTGCGGGTACTCAAATGAAAGATATTTTCGAGACGATTCTAACGGTGGTATTTTTAAAATTTCCGAGATACACAGATTTTTTTAAAAATATTTTTTGCCTGTGGCGCTATTAATCCAAACATATCCATTTTATGTGGAATTTAAAAAAAAAATTTTTATTCCCGGGATATACCAAAAAAAAAATTATTTTTAAAAAATCGCGCTTTTTTTTAAAATAAAATTTTCCCAGCGGCGCTTGTCCTACCATCTTAACCGTTACCACTCTAATTTACAAACAAATCATAATTTGAAGGGTTATATCAACAAAAATAAAATTAAAAATTAACAAAAAATCGATTTTTTTTAAATTTTTCTTCAACTTTCTCACTTCTATCCTTTTTTTTACAAATTTTTTCAAACTTCTTTTTTGACATTTTCTTCAAATTGCCTATTTTTTTCTAAAATTTTCCGGGGGTCATGTTTTTGAAAATTTTATTTTTTTATCAATGTTTTTTTTCAAATATTTCTTTTTGTACTTTTTCTTGAATTTTAGATATTTTGATATTTCTTGAAATTGTCTATTTGTTTCCTTAATTTTTTTAATTTTTTCTCAATTTTCTTTTTTTAATTAAAAAAAAAATTTAAATTTTCACATATTTTTGATGACATTTAATTTTTTTTTTTTTTTAATAAAATTTTTCAATTTATTTCCTTAAATTTTTCTAATTTTCCATGATTTTTGCCATGTTTTTTTAATTTTTTACGGGGTAATTCAGAGGAATTTTATTTTTTTTTTTAATTTTTCTGGTGAAAAGAAAAAAGTGCTTAAGTCGACTTAAGCAAAATTTTTATTACTTTTTATTTTTGACCATAGCTCATTAAATTACATAATTTCTGAATTGGAATGTACAACAATGTATTCCTTTACACAGTACAACACATGATTTTGGGACTCAATTCTGAGAACTGCATGTGATAGTAGCCCCAAAAAGAAGAAGTTCTGCATCATTCGTTTTATCACGTCACATGCCATAATAATTTAATATCGATTTGAAGTTAGTAAGTATCGTTTAGGGAAATTTGTCACGTTTTAGACTCTTTTCTTTGACATAACATAAATACTATATGATGACGTACGTTTCTTATTATTAGCCTTTACAACAACTTGACAACATATATATTTATATCTTAGTGTCTAAGTCAGAGGCCGAAATGAGTAGAGATTTCAATTCGCTTCGATCTGGTGCGCACCTTCTCCAGTCAGTCCTACCAAGCAGCGTCAGTGATTTCTCCACCTGGTCCTTCCAACGTAGTGGCGGTCTCCCTCTTTTGCGCCGTCCTTCGAGGTCTTGATAAAATAACTGTCGCGCTGGAGTTTCCCCATCCATTCTCACGACATGGCCTAGCCAGCGTAATCGTTGCAATTTGATTCGCTTGACAACATCAATGTCGTGGTATAACTCATACAGCTCATGGTTCATCCGAATCCTAAACTCGCCGTTTACGCAAATGGGTCCATATATTTTGCGGAGTAGTTTTCTCTCAAACACCGCCAGATGAGCTGCATCTGCCTGTGTAAGCACCCATGATTCGGAGGCATACAACTGGACCGGTAAAATAAGTACCTGTTACGGTTGGACTTTGGTGGTTCGAAATAGGGTGGTGTTTACAAAGTGCTCGCGTAGTCCAAAGAAACACCTGTTGGCGGACACTATTCTCCGTTTTATTTCAAGGTTGACACTGTTGTTTCTGTTCATGACGGATCCGAGGTAGATAAATGCATCCACTACCTCAAAGCAATAGTTTTCAACGTTCACGTTGCGTCCCCAACGGGTGAACACTTTGTTCGATGATACCATTAACTTCGTCTTGTCGTCATTCACGGCCAAACCCATTTTCGCTGACTCCCTTTCAACAGATGAGAAGACAGCTATTACCTCTCGCATCGTTCGACCGATAATGTCGATATCATCGGCATATGCGAACAGCATGTGGCTCTTATTAAATATGGTGCAGGCATATTAACCGCTGCTTTTCTTAACACGTTCTCCATCACGATGTTGAACAGTATACATGAAAAACTATCACCCTGTATAAAACCTATCGTCGTATCGAATGGTGCAGATAGATCCTTGCCAATCCGAACAGAGGATTTGGTATTCGTAAAGGTTCACCGGCAAAGACGAATTATCTTCGCAGGAATACCGAACTCAGACATGGCTTCGTATAGTCGATGCCTGATGGTACTGCTTTGTAATCGACAAAGAGATGGTAAGTGTCGATTTGCTTCTCATGGGTTTTCTACAGAATCTGCCGTAGTGTAAATATTTGATCCGTCGTGGATTTGCCTGGTCTAAAGCCGCACTGATAAGGTTCAATCAGGTTTTCCACAATTGGCTTTAGACGTTCACACAGTATTCTAGACAGGACCTTATACGCAATCGGTAAGAGGCTAATTCCACGTTAGTTTCCGGCCACCTTTTTGTAGATTGGACATAGCACACTGAGATTCCAATCCTCTGGCATGCTCTCCTGAAGACAAATATTCTCTATGAGCTTTTGCATGCTCAAAACAAGCTCATCTCCACCCACCTTAAACAACTCAGCTGGAAGGCCATCAGCCCCAGCCGCCTTGTTGTTCTTTAGGCGGGATTTGGCAGCTGTTATCCCAGCTTGGCTCGGAGGTGGACACTCGATGTTATTATCTCGGATTGGTACACAGTCTTCATCAGCCGAGTTTTCAGACATCAATAGGCTGCAGAAGTGATCTTTCCATATTCTCAGTACGCTCTCGGAGTTAGTAACGACATGACCATCCCTGTCTTTACATGAGGGAAGACCTGTTTCATGTACCGTACCATTTATCCTCTGGTAGAATTCTCGGGCTTCACCTCTGTTCCTGTATTCTTCAATACACACATTATTCCGCTCCTTCAGCTCTCGTTTTTTTCGCCTGAAGAGTCGAATCGCCTCCCGCTTCTTCTCCCTGTACTTTTCATGAACAGCTCGCGTTGCCATTGGCTGCAGTTTGGCCCTGTGTGCAGCATCTTGTTCTCTTGTGGCATCGCGGCATTCGTCATCGTACCAGGCATTATCGTTAAAGGGCTTCACATACTCCAGTGCGGACCGCGCAGTCTTTTCCATCGAGTGGGCAATATATTGCCATTGCGCGCTAGTATTTTCGGGAGTTGGAGCATCACGAAGTAGTTGAGTGAATTGGTCAGAATAGCCGTTGGCTATCTCCGCGGTCTGCGGTTTAGTGATGTCCAGCTTTCTCTGTGCCTGGTTGCTCAGGGTTTTCGCCCTTCAC
The DNA here is from genome assembly GCA_964034835.1 of Muscina levida. Classification (NCBI taxonomy): domain Eukaryota; kingdom Metazoa; phylum Arthropoda; class Insecta; order Diptera; family Muscidae; genus Muscina; species Muscina levida. The sequence continues at coordinate 40,067,027 of OZ035883.1, forward strand.
TGCAGTGAGGTGGTAATCCGAGTTGATGTTCGCACCTCTGATCACTCGTACGTCTAAGACACTTGACGCGTGCCTTCCATCGATGATGGCGTATGATTATTATAAGAAATATTCCACGTAAATCATACGCCACGGCGAACAGATTAAAGGAATTGTAATTTATTTTAAATTTGTTTCAGTTCTCGATTTATGTCAAACAAAAGAGCCTAAAACGTGTCAAAATCCCCTATACGATAGTTACTAACTTCAAATCGATATTAAATTGTTATGGCATGTAACTTGACAAAACGAAGGATGCAGAACTTATTCTTTTTGGGGCTTCTTTCACGTGCAGTTCTTAGAATTGAGTCCCAAATCAATGAGCTGAAAAATGTTGTACTGTGTTATTAGCAATGATTCGATAGCTGATTTTCACTTATATTAGAATCACCATAAACTTGGAAAGTGCTCTCCTGCAAAATCACACTCAAACAGTTTTTTCTTTTCACCACAGATATAACTCATTCAACTCAATATCATCTTGTGCCCACTGCTTACCTATCACATACCTTTAACTTAATTAGACTTCCATTCACGTGGCGCCTCTACTGACACGCCTAAAGCTTTCAAGTGCAAAGAGACATAGTTAATGTGCGTAAGAAGACCTTAATTACATCCATTGACTCTAAACAAATACAAAAATTCCATTAGGTTGGGCAATAAAAAAAATCGTAGGAAAAACTCTTTAAATTAATTTTTAATTGCTTTGCAGCCCCACAGAGTTCCATGAGCATACAAACACAGCCTTTTTCTCTGTGTGGTGCCTGATGCAGGCAGGCTTTATTCGAATGTGAAGCCAAAAGTGACTAATTGTCATTGCAGTAGGTTTGTTGGCTCTTTTTCTTCTGTGGTCACTACACGTGATTGATGAGTTAGTAATTTAAGCATATTTTCCTTTTTATTGCTGGTGTTTAATAGAAGATACGTTAGAAGAAAGAAGATGGAAACAATAGAAATAGGTTATCGCTGGTCTGAGATTTATCAAGAAAGAAAATTATTGGTGTCAAGAGGTGTGGGTAAGTTATCAAACAGAGCCGGACATTTGCACATTACTTGTTGATTTAATTCAATAAATCTCAAACTTGAGTTATTGGAACAAGATTATTATTTCACGGTGAATCAAAATGAAGGTTATTGTCTGGGAGCGGAATAATTCCTTTATGAAATGAAAGCCCTTGTTAATGTGTAACATGTATCCGAACACTGAATTATCCATATCATTACTAACTTCACTCATTCCAATGAGAAACGGCATTATAAGGCTGAAACTTTAAGTTTCGACTTAGCAACATAAATTGTAACATTTCATTCCGTTTAAAGATATCATAGAATAAAGTTAACTCTACTCTTGAATATGCGAAGAAAACGTCGTTGATTCGACCACACAATTTGGTAAGAAAAAGGTGACATATCTTCGATGCTGAACCATAACCTGATTCGACAAATTCGCTTCCCTTTTTCATATCAATTTCATATAAACTGCATTACAAGCCATTCTACGTGCACAAACCCCCTTTTCTGGGAGCCAACTACCACCCAACCTTGCGGATCACGATACCATTCATTCTCATCACTCATATCATTCATTCTCAAGAAGTAATCATCGTGCTCTTTCCGAAATAAACAGCCTTAGTTGGGTAAAATTTTTGTTATTGGCCTGCAAAACTGCATTCGGTAGTCCAATACGCCAGAAACTGTTAGATGTTATAGCTGATATTGGTATCCCTGCCAAGCTGATATTACTTAGCGGGATGACTCTGACCGACACAAAGTCTTCAGTGGAAATAGGAAAAATTTTGACAGAGCCATTTTCTACCAAGCGAGGCTTTAGATTGTCTGTCACGCGATGTCTTTTACATCTTAATGCATATGATCAAGCGAAAGGAAGCAGTAAAAATGACTGGTACCATTTTTAAAAAAAAGTCGCATGCTGCTCGAGTATGCCGTTGACATCATGGACTGAGAACTGCGAGATGTTACTGCAGCCTTTTCAAACACTAAGAAGCTTGAGTCGTTTATGTTTTACATCTAGTATCGTCGTGTAGACCTGACCAGATGGTGGCCTCAACCCCACTGGAACATACTACTATGCCGCTGTTAAGGCCCGGTTCTTATTCTACAATACGCCTCGAAATATTCAAATTGTACATTACTCTTCTGTGGGGGTACCAAATTAACAGACAAGTACAAGCTTGAAGCTCAACAATCCTCAACACTCACGCAAACTGCAATTATGCATCACAGCCGAAGTTCCCCATCCGGGCGACACCACTTCCACCACCAGAATACCGAAGTTTTCTGAAGATCAACTCATCGTCACCTTCTGCTAGGAGCAAAGCTCCTCATCCCGCTGACCGCAATAACCACATTGTGGTAGGTACCTTGGTACCCCATCCGGCTGGCATCATCTATTTAACTCAAGGTTAACACGATTTGGACATCACACAAACATAAAATGAATGGTAACTGCCCGACTTATCGGTCGAACGATGCGAGAGGTAACAGCTGTTTTCTCATCAGTTGAAAGGGAGTCAGCGAAAATGGGTTTGGCATTGAATGAGGACAAGACGAAGTTAATGGTATCATCGAACAAAGTGTCCACCCGTTGGGGACGCAGCGTGAACGTTGAAAACTATTGCTTTGAGATAGTGGATGAATTTATCTACCTTGGATCCGCCATGAACAAAAACAACAGTGTCAGCCTCGAAATAAAACGGAAAATAGTGCTTGCCAACAGGTGTTTCTTGGGACTACGCGAGCACTTTATAAACACCACCCTATCTCGAACTACCAAAGTCCAGCTGTACCAGGACTGTAATTTTGCCGGTCCTGTTGTACGCCTCCGAATCTTGGGAGCTTACACAGAAAGATGCAGCACATCTGTCGGTGTTTGATGGACCCATTTGCGTAAACGGCGAGTTTAGGATTCGGATGAACCATGAACTGTACGAGTTATACCACGGCATTGATGTTGTCAAGCGAATCAAAGTGCAACGATTACGCTGGCTAGGCCATGTTGTGAGAATGGATGAGGAAACTCCAGCGCGATAGGTATTCTATAAAGACCTCGAAGGATGGCGCAAAAGAGGGAGACCGCGACTACGTTGGAAAGACCAGGTGGAGGAATCACTGATGCTGCTTGGTAGGACTGACTGGAGGCGGTGTGCACAAGATCGAAGAGAATGGAAATCTCTAATCATTTCGGCTTCTGACTTAGACACTAAGATAAAAATATATATGCGTCAAGTTGTTTTAAAGGCTAATAATAATAACTGCCCGACTTGATAGGCAGAGCACAAAGCGTTTGTTACAATTATATTCTTTCGCTTTGTACTGGAACTAGTCCGTAACAACGTAACAGTGTTCCTACAATCGCTGTTACACCCTTGTTAGAGGTTTGATGTTATCCCTCATCAAGACGCCGATAGTACAACGCCACACTCAACTAAGAATCTGTAAGATGCACAATGAGAGATGCAAGTCTAGTATGGTATAAAGAGATACCCAGCCCCATTTTTCTCGAGAATCAAACTCTTAGTTTACCAGCGTGTCTTTTGGTCAAACCAAAGCCACTAAGTGGCACAGAAAAGCTGTTCCTTACCCAAACGATCAGGCAGGCGGTTTACCCAGGGCAAACTGTCCTGTCCTCCCGTAGCAAAATCTTTAGACTCCTTGGTCGGAACTCGTAAAGGGGTACTTCTTTACTTCCACTTTTTGCCTTGCTGGGCCAGAAACAGTTCCACTTGTGATTCCCTCGGGTCCGTGGGTCGGTAATTCCCAATGGCCTCCCGGAGAAGACCACCCTGCGGGGGCACTAAGAAGCAGTGGACAGAAGAGAGTCTGGTGATAAATCAGGACAAAACCAAGTTATTTGTTTCAACGAACAACAAGTCTACTTGTTTGGGACGCGGCGTGAACGTTAACAGCTATAACATTTATCGATAATTTAGAAAAAAAAATTAAATTTTTTTCTTACCGTGGAAATAGAGAGAATTTGTTATCTTTTTTGGGGCGCCTCCAGCTCGACATATGATGCAAGTATATCTAATCCTTATATCTCATAATTATTTTGTATATAACAACAATGCTTAAGATATTTTGTATTTCCTTTGTATACTCTCCATTATACTGTTCACCTATAGTATAATCGTATAATAACTAGGAAGCACTTTTAACTACAGAATAATTTGCAGTTAAAAGTTTATTAATAGCTAAAAGCTGCTGCAACAACGTAGTTAATTACAACACAATATCAGAAACATTTAACTTAAACGCACAGGACAGCTAGTGAGCGATTCTTGACATTCCATAAGATTATGATGGAGCTATGATCTGATTCTTCCGGTATTAGCGCTGTTTTGTTTGTTCTTTATATATGTTCTTTGCTGGGAAATTATGTGTTACATATAACGATGATTACATCACATGTTGATTGGTTGCCTTATGCAAATACAAGCGCCGCTACATGATGCATCGTTATTTCCCATCAAAGACAATGAAAATCTTAACCTCTAATCCGGCTATAGCGTAAATGGATTGTAATTCTTTCTTCATTCTTCTAACTAACGAGAATTGAGAACAGTTTTAATGATCACATGATTGATTTTCTATTTCTATAAACATCGTATATGGTGCGCAGCCGCGGTAGGCATATGATGGTATCAGTTGGATGTTATATAATGTTGCTGTAAACTGTATATATGTGGTATGTAACAGAGGGTACTCTATAATATGGCATGAAGGCTGTGGTAAGGTATTAAATTGTGGTAAACTTATGAATGCCAAGGATGGCAAGAAAATATTAAGGTAAATGTCCAATGCTGCATACAGGGCAAAACTGCAGCCAATGGCAACGCTTGCAGTGACGGAGCGTTATAATGAGAAGAGGAGGGAGATGTCACGCCTCTTCAGGCGGAAAAAGCGTCTATGGAAGAAAAGAGAGAGCCGGGATATTGAAAATTATAGGATAACCAGGTAACCAGGAATCCCAACCTGTAAGAACAAAGACGGAAATCTATTCACTGACATTCAGAGTGTGCTGCAAATATGGAGGGAACACTTGTTCCCGAATGCAGCGTAAGTGACAAAATCACACCAATCATCGACGACGGAGTAGATTGTCCACCATCAAGCCAAAACGAGATCAACACGGCAATTGCACGGCTTAAACAAAATAAAGCTGCGGGAGCCGATGGACTACCGGCATAGCTTTTTAAAGCCGGCGACGATGAGCTGACAACGTGCATGCATTAAGGTCATAAACAAGATTTTTTTTCATGGAATGCATGCCCGATGATTGGAATCTGATTGTTTTATGTCCTGTGAGTAAAAAAGGCGATCTAAGTGTGTGAACCAATTATCACGGGATCAGCCATTTACCCACCGCATACAAGGTCCTGTCTAGTGTGTTATGAGAAAGACTAAAGCCATTTTAGCAACTCCGTGTCACTTGAGGAATTTAAGAAACGTATATGCGACGAAATGCTAATTTTTTTTACACTTCATCTAAAATTTTTGTTCGAGTTAACAATAGTACCATAATTGTCAAGGATAACTCATGAATGATCCACCCTGTACAGGTTTCGATTCCAGTCATCTATTATGTTAATAAATGAAATAACATGTGATTCATTTTGAGCAGTAGTAGGCATATACCGAACACACGCACACAACAATATGGACTAATTGTGTGCGATCGCACAAGAAGCCTGAGCGCCGTCGAACTGTACACAGCGAAAATATTGTAGTCTCCCAATTATCGTACGCTCTTGCTGTCTCAGCAATCGCTCAATGCAAAGCAAGCCTGTGTGGTGTTGCTTTCATAACACTCAAGTACAGACTACCTGTTTTGAAACAAACAAGACTTTCGAGTACATGTGAATTGCCGACCGCCTCTGGGTGAAATAGGTTATTCCGAGGCCCGCGAGGTTATGAAATGCGTATAACAGATTTCGAGGTTTATTTTAATTTATATTTTTGTATAAGAAGATAAGATTTACTGGGGTCATGGAATTTGTATTCATTATTGTTTGCGGTAGTCGCGTGTTCTAACCACTATGCCACGGCCGGTCGAAATTACCTTTAAATGTCAGAGATTGTTCTTTTGGGTCATAATTTATATTACTTTATGTGAAAAACAAAACTTCTAAATGAATCACCTGTTATGAACATTATTTCGCTTACGCCTTTCGTAAATTCAATGGGAACAAAATAAAACGAACTAAGACATTATTTGGCCGCAGTCAAAATTTACAGCTTAACATTGCATCCAAAACCAAACAAGATCTCAAACCTGATCTAAATATACCGCAGAAGATAAAAAAAAATTCAAACACACACACTTAAATATAAAGGTGTAAAATGCGTATCATTCGCTCTCTAACGCCCATTGTAGGATATTTTCTCAGCCAGTGTCTTACCAGTCCACATCATCATCAACACATAGAATGTGTCCACGCCCGTTTGTTGATGATCATTGATTTTTAATATGTTACTGTTCTTGTTTTCTGTATGAATTTTAATTTGCCGATCAGTTATATAATCAATTATAGAAATAAAAACAAAAAGAAAGCATGAAAACCAACGATTGCACTCAAATGTAGTATGCGCATGCGTGACACTCAGTTGGATGCGCCAACTCGAAACGAATCTCATTGCGAACAAGGCTGGCTGGCTGGTAATAAACGTGTAACACTTTCAGTAAATTACGACGACTGGCGCTGGAGAGAGAAAAAAAACGAAACATAAAATCATTTACCACAATCTTCAAACAAGATCTGAACGTTGGAGGAAAAAAACTAAAACTGTAACACAAGGCCTTTGCACAGGAATGCAATGGCATTGCCTGCCATGGCAAGACTCGAGGTGGTTTTCGAGGAAACATCACAAAAATGCCATAGAAACAATTCAAATTGTGTTTTATTAGAGTCATTTTAAACTCAGGATGACATTTATTACACTGTAAGACAAATTTAAACTTTTGGCCTCACCCATGATCAAACTGACCAGATTCTGAAAATATAGCTCAAAAAAAAATATACGTATCTTCCAGTTTTTCTTGATCAACTCATTTAAGATTTTTACGAGCAATTTAATTTTTGGAGGGAAGCTCCTATACAGCAACTACTTCCTGTTTGCAGAACTCTGCTAGTTGTTAACAGATTTTGATAAACTTTTTTTTAATGTTTTCAAATGACCAGGAGCGGGTTCTGACGAAGCCAAAATTTTAAATTGTCACAAATTAAATTTGTCACAAATTTATTTTGTCAATAGATTTTGATTAACTTTTTTTATATTTTTCAAATGGCCTGGAGCAGGTTCTGACAAAGCCCAAAATTAAAATTTGTCACAAAACAATTATCACAAATATGATAATAGCAATTTTTTCATGTGTAGGGTTGCTAAGTCATAAAACATATATAGGTTTATGCTGGTGGAATACTGCTGGTCAGAACCCGATCCTAGCTAGTTGGAAAACATAAAAAAAAATATGTGACAATTTTTATTTTTGACAATTTGTGACATTTTTTATTGTAGACAAATTTTAAATTTTGTCTTCGTTAGAACCCGCTCCTGGCCATTTGAAAAATATTATAAAAAAGCATCAAAATTTGTTGAAAAATTAAATTTGTGACAAACTTAATTTGTGACAAATTTAAAATTTGGCCTTCGTCATAACCCGCTCCTGACCATTTGAAGAACATTAAAAAAAGTTCATGAAAATCTGTTAACAACACGCAGAGTTCTGCGATCAGGAAGTAGTCGCTGTATGGGAGCTTCCCTCCAAAAATTAAATTGCTCATAAAAATCTTAAATGAGTTGATCTAGAAAAACTAGGAGATACGTATATTTTATTTTGAGCTATATTTTCAGAATCTGGTCAGTTTGATCATGGGTGAAAAATCGTGTCGTACAGTGTTATCAACGAACGACGAAGACGACGGCTGCGATGGCAACAACAGCAATGACATGAGCATTTATGTTGCATATGACCAATGAATGCGAAAAATGTGTAACACAAATGTATCATCAGGTGATACGAACACATTAGATGGCATTAGGAATGGGAACAGGATGAGAAGGATTTACAATATCAATTGGAGAGGTTTGTCGTAAATTAAAAGTGTTTTATTGAACTGAAAGCGTATGAGAGTACACCTGAAAGTATGTGATGAGATTTGCTTATTTGATCTACATATGTAAAGAGATAAAGATAAAGATAAAGATAAAGATAAAGATAAAGATAAAGATAAAGATAAAGATAAAGATAAAGATAAAGATAAAGATAAAGATAAAGATAAAGATAAAGATAAAGATAAAGATAAAGATAAAGATAAAGATAAAGATAAAGATAAAGATAAAGATAAAGATAAAGATAAAGATAAAGATAAAGATAAAGATAAAGATAAAGATAAAGATAAAGATAAAGATAAAGATAAAGATAAAGATAAAGATAAAGATAAAGATAAAGATAAAGATAAAGATAAAGATAAAGATAAAGATAAAGATAAAGATAAAGATAAAGATAAAGATAAAGATAAAGATAAAGATAAAGATAAAGATAAAGATAAAGATAAAGATAAAGATAAAGATAAAGATAAAGATAAAGATAAAGATAAAGATAAAGATAAAGATAAAGATAAAGATAAAGATAAAGATAAAGATAAAGATAAAGATAAAGATAAAGATAAAGATAAAGATAAAGATAAAGATAAAGATAAAGATAAAGATAAAGATAAAGATAAAGATAAAGATAAAGATAAAGATAAAGATAAAGATAAAGATAAAGATAAAGATAAAGATAAAGATAAAGATAAAGATAAAGATAAAGATAAAGATAAAGATAAAGATAAAGATAAAGATAAAGATAAAGATAAAGATAAAGATAAAGATAAAGATAAAGATAAAGATAAAGATAAAGATAAAGATAAAGATAAAGATAAAGATAAAGATAAAGATAAAGATAAAGATAAAGATAAAGATAAAGATAAAGATAAAGATAAAGATAAAGATAAAGATAAAGATAAAGATAAAGATAAAGATAAAGATAAAGATAAAGATAAAGATAAAGATAAAGATAAAGATAAAGATAAAGATAAAGATAAAGATAAAGATAAAGATAAAGATAAAGATAAAGATAAAGATAAAGATAAAGATAAAGATAAAGATAAAGATAAAGATAAAGATAAAGATAAAGATAAAGATAAAGATAAAGATAAAGATAAAGATAAAGATAAAGATAAAGATAAAGATAAAGATAAAGATAAAGATAAAGATAAAGATAAAGATAAAGATAAAGATAAAAATAATGGTTCTTCTTCAACTCTTTGATTTTAGCATAGGATATGAAAGTTGCGTCCCTTGGAAAACATGAATAACTTTGTTAACCTATTTTTACAAACAAGTATGCGTTTAACTCGTGAAAGCACTTTCTGAATAAAGTAAATAACATTAGGGTGTCCTTATAAAATAGGGGCTACAAACTTCATCAAACTTAAAAAATAGTGAAAAAATTACAAAAGTTTGAAATTTCGAGGCAAAAACCAAACAGATATGACAAGTTACCAATATAACTATATATATGGTTGGAATGGTGTAATAAGTGGTAACTTATTAAGGGTTTTGTTTGTGAGTTGATTATTTATTTATACTCTGGACCGAAATAAGACTAAAAGTCAGTACTCGGTCTCAGAGTCGCATTAGCCACTAAAGTCCGCATAGGTCCGTTAGAGTCTTAATGCAGTTGGTATTGATGAGCCTTTTAAGTGAAAGTCGAGAGGTTTCAAGTTTCAGTCAACTTTATTCATCGCTTTCCAATTAAAGACTGATACATTTATTACAAAAGTTTGAGCTTAGGTGCGACCAAGTAAAATTCTTAAAGTCGTCTAGTATGGAAGTAAAATACAGAATTGAAACATTTACAATTTGAAACGAAACATTTACATTAGAGCTACAAACTATCAGGTACTTGATTTAAAATTAAAGTATTGAATTAAAGTAATTTCATATCTTTACGTTAGTTAATAATAATTTGAAAAGTAGTTAATAGTCTTTTAATATACATATAAATATACGGTCGCTAGAAAGGCCAATTAATCGGTTGATATCACAAGGGAACAAAATTGAACTTTTTGAGTGTTGTTTGGAATTCGATAGCTGTTTTTTACTAATTTGAGGTCGCTGATTTCAAATCTAATCTCCATTTTTCTCCTTCAGCTCGAATTTTTAAGTTACAGGTACTAATTGTATTTTCGACTTTTTTCCAAAAAATTATAGTTCAAAAAATCATAATTTTTTTTTCATAAGCCGGATTTTAAAATTTTTTATTTTTTTTAAAAGATATCGTTGTTACCTTTGAAAAAAATCAAATTTTTTAATATTACAAAAAAAAAAATTACTGAGTAACGGCTGTTTTATTCAAAAAAAAAAAAAAATTACAAAAAAAATTACACATTTTAATTTTCTTCACGCTGAAAGTTAATTGGTTGGGGGCAAATTGTTATTTTTATTAGCTTTATTGAATATCATATTAAAATAGCTTTCTAAAACATGTATGTACATAATAATCGATTGAAAATTGAATGAGTTATGCTAAGTTCGGTGATAACAGATTTTTCGAAATTTTTTGTTTCTACCCAAAAAAAATTAAAATTTTGTATTTTTAAAAATCATGACAAATTTGCAAATTTATTTATAGTTTAATTTATAGTTTTGCCTCCTATTACAATATTAACTGACCAAATTTAATTAATCGGCAGGTTTCAATTTGGAAGTTAAGGAAAAAATATTAATATTCCAAAAATAGGTAATTTTGTATGGGAGGTACCAGAAGGGGTGATCCGATATAGTGCAAATTCATTCCTGATTTATATTTTCATAACCGTAAAACTTCCAGATAGTTTGACTGAATTCAGTGTACTTACAAAAAAGATATGTATGTAAGACTATTGGGGTGAGTTTGGTCATTTGTATGGGAGGTACCAGAAGGGGTATGGCAACGGTTTCGGTTTTTCTAGGGTTTGTCTACTTTTGCAAGATAAATAAACTGACCAAATTTCAATATCCTCCGGTAGTCTGTTTGGCAGCTATCGAAAATATATTAATTAGCCAAAAATAGGTAATTTTGTATGGGAGGTACCAGAAGGGGTGGGGCTATTCCGCCCATTTACAATCCCATAAGTTCGTTTCGAAAAATATTAATACTGATAAATTTTCATAACGATCCGTTAAGGTTTGCTCGAGTTACACTTTCACAAACATATTAATAAATGATATTTCTGTATGGAAATCGCGATTTTTGTAAATTTAGTTATCTCAGTAAATTGTTGACAAAATCAAAAGTTCTGCAGATATTTTAATGAAATAAAGCTCATTTGATTCACACTATATTAAACTAAATGTTTTAAGACAAACACTGTGATTTGTGTTGCATTAATTTTTTTTATGAATTTTTAAAAAACAAAAAATTTTTTTTTTTGTAGATTTTTTGTTTTATTTTTTAAAACTACAACGATATCTCTGAAACTACTAGGCCAAATTAAAAACAATGTAGGCACGGGTTAAAGATAATTTTGTTGACGAGTTTAAGTTTTTTTTTTTAATTGAATATGGTGAACCGTTTTCAAGTTATTTAAATATTTCTAGTTTAGGTACCTTAGTTATGGACATAACGGTATATCGCGAAAAGTCGAGCTGATACAAAAAAACCAAGTGCAGATTTGGATTCAGCGTCCCAAATTACCTTTAAAACAATATTCAGTTCATAAACAACAAATACCTTGTTCCCTTGTGTATTCAATCACGTTACTGGCTTATAAGGGCGTAAAGGTTCAAAAACCCTGTATCAACGTGGACTTTATGAGCTATTTAGGTTACCTAGACACGTTCAGATTGGATTGATATGTTCACGAAAGTTGTTTATCTTTACCAGGGCTACAATTTTGGCGAACAGAGTTAGAGAAAAATTTGGACACTCTCAAAGTAATGCTCAAAGAAGTGAAAAAATAATAAATTCTACTTCAATTTTTTTTTTGAAAAAGGGCAGGAATAACCAACCTTTTTGGCATAATTTGTTAATAAAGTTAGTGCGCAAAACTCCCATCTACATTATTGCCGAATACAGTTTAGCGCTATCACGAAGTGTGAGTTGGCTGTTGGACAAAAACTGATTACACATTTTTTCATGGAGCTCACTGATTTTGAGAATCTTTAGGGGCCCATAAAAAAATTGGTCACCAATCTCGCCAAACTGAGTACAGGGTTTTATTACCCTTCGATAGTAGAATCAAACCTATACTGCCACGTTCTTGTATTTTTTTTCACTGTTGCACTGTGTTATCATACGTTCATTGTTGGCAACTCTGTTCCTTCCTCTGTAGATAACAAGGTTTGTGTCAAGAATTGTTAGGTGTTGTTTTTGTGAGTTTTAACCGCCAAATTCCACCAGAGATGGGGCCAGCTGATTTGTTGATTTATATGCGATGTTGATAAATCATTTTCCTTTTTCCTTGGTCCTTGCGCAATCTGGATTTTTGTAGTGGAAGCATCTAGGATGAGTTTTGTTGGCTGGAGAACTCGAAAGTATTTGAAATGTAAATTTTAATCGATGTTGATTTGGCCAGCGCCCCGGCCGGGAATCGAACCCGGCACCTTCGGATTGCTAGTCTACGTCGCTTCCACTAAGCTATTGAAGGGGATGTGCCGTAGATCACTATGGTCCTGGGGTATATGACGACCCCATAGTCACATACGTGACAATTCCATAGTCACATACGTGACAGATCGTACATTTCAATGAGATGAGAAACAGTTAAAAACGTTACTTTTTTATTACTTCTTTATCTTTTTGTATAATACTTAAGAAGAGAGACGAAATCCTCTGAACTGATGGTACTAAAATATTAGCAAATATATACAGGGGCTACAAACTAGTGCGAATTGAGTCGGACTTTTTTGACAAAACTATTTTTTCATGATTTGGAATATTATAAATTTGTTTTAAAATTTGCTTAACTTCAAAAACTTCACATTGCTATTATAAATAGTAAAGAAAGAGAAAACGAAGTTGTGTGAAAATCGGGCCAAGGACACGCCCACATCCCATATATCCTTAAATGACCTTCAAAACCAAACCAAACCTGGCTCAATTTGTGTGTGATATATTACTGACAGCTCTATTGAATTAAATAAAATTATCTTGAAGGATACGCACGCCTCCCATATATCCTGAAATGAGAAAAACTATTATTTTCCAAAATTTTTGTTTGAATGGAACCAAATTTAGCTCGATTTGCCTCTGATATATTACTGACAACTGTGTTGAATTATATCAAATTATCTAAGGACACGCCCACCTCTCCGTTGTCCTGAAATGGGAAAACAAAAGAATTATATAAATTTTTTCGAAGCACAAAATCTCTTAAATGGAAAAAACCAATTTTCTCAGACACAAAAGTTTTATTACGTATGGTATACCGAGATATAACTGTGTTAAAATATAGAAAAAGTGCTTAAAAAATCCACTTTAAGCAAAAGAAGTCGTATGGTAATCAAATTATTAATGCAGCCAACTTGACATACCGAATGATGCAGAAGTTTTTATTTTTGGGCCTACTTTTACGTGCAGTTCTTTCAATTCAGTCCCAAAATCATGTGTTATACTGTGTTAAATTTGATATCTATCCCTATGCCACAATCCTACGACTGTTGTGTTCACTTTCAACTATGTCACTTGACTACAACATTCATTTGTTCGCGTTAGTTTTCTTTCTTTGTAATTTTTACAATTCTATTCCGTTTTAATGACGCCAGAATGCGAACCACCAACAACCGACCACAAGTTACAATAGTTGCGGTGATAGAAAATTGACCATCAATAGAAATGTTTGGACAAATCTTGTGGATGCAAACAAATCGAACTAGAGAAAGAAAGACAATTCAAGCCGTTCAAATTACTTTAGTTTTATCATGAAAAGTAACACAATAGAAATGTAAGGATATGCAAATAGAAAAAGGAAACCAGTTCAACAGTGTTTGCACGCGACTTCAATTCAAGGCCATAATTATATATTTTGGTTTCCTAAATGAGAGAGAGAGGCAGGCATATCATTCATATGGACGGGTTGAGGCTAAAAACAATTTGATTTTTAAAAACGACAAATACCAGTAATAACTGTACTCACTAGCTAAATCAGTATCTTACTTACTTAAAACTTAATTTCCCTTTGCACCCCATGAATGAGGTATGGGATAGCTTCTAGCGTTGTTGTGAATTAACACGCTTTCTATTTTTAGATTCACAACTAACGGCACCTACTTGTTTATCGACGAATGCGAACGTCACTGTTCGAGAAGCTCTTACTAGACATGCCGATTGACTTGACACTTATACTGCGAAGTTGTTGTCGACAACATCGAGGGGGCTGGCAATGAAAGAAAAATGTATGACTGGAGGCGGGAATCGAACTCGGGATCTCCCGCATGGTAGTCGCGTGTTCTAACACCATTATGCCATAGCCGGCTACGACATGGTAACCGCTTTGGATCCTAAAGAAGGTCCAGTTGTGATACGATTTTCAGCAACATATTCTCCTACTCTCCTACTCTGTGAATTTAATTATGAGGTTTTAATTCCTGGACCATTTGAATTTTATGTTTTTCTGGGTACATTTAAAATACTACACCGCTTTCGAGTAGAGAGTTTAAATTAAACTAAAATGGACCTTATTGTTATTTTTTTGATTTTCCCAAAAAAAATCCTGGAAAAAATTCATGAAAAGCCACCTCTTTGATAAGAAAAAGGCTATATGAGGCCAAGTCTGAGTTTGGTATTCCTGCAAAGCTAATTCGACTTTGCAGTATACCTTGAACAACACCAAATCCTCGTTTAAGATTGGTTAAGATCAGTCTAAACCATTCAACACGGAAAGAGATCTCTGGCAGGGCGATAGCCTGTCCTGTACACTTTTAATATAGTTATGGAGAAGATGATGAGAAATGCTGGTGTCAACATGTCTGGCACCATATTCCAAAAGAGCCACATGCCACTAGCCTATGACGATGATATAGACATCATTGGCCGAAATCTGCGGGATGTTACTGCAGTTTTCTCATCACTAGAAAAGGAGTTAGCAGAAATGGGCTTAGCGGTCAGCGAGGACAAAACAAAAATAATGATTTCGACGAACAAAGAGTCCTCTCGATGGGGACGCAGCGTCAACGTTGAAAATTATTGTTTTGAGGTAGTCGACGAGTTTACCTACCTCGGTTCTTCCGTCAACAAGAAAAATAATGTCAGCCAAGAAATTAAACGGAGAATAGTGCTAGCCAATAGATGTTTCTACGGACTTCGGGAGCACTTTAGTAACACCACCTTATCTAGGAATACTAAGAATCAGCTATACCAGGTGCTTACGACAACGGACATACAAAACCTGGGAGTATTCGAGAGAAAAGTACTCCAACAAATATATGGACCTATCTGTGTCGACGGCGAGTTTTGCCATCGGATGAACCCTGAGCTGTATGAGGTTTACCACGACATCGACGTATCTAAAAGAGTCAGAATCCAACGACTTTGATGCTGGGACATGTTGCCAGGATGGATGTAAATGGTGCAGCGAGAAAGGTGTTTGAAGACGAACTCCTTTAGGCGCAGAGCAGGGAGACCTAAACTCCTTTGGAAGGACCAAGTGGTAGGCGACGTGCCACCATCTGGTAGGACTAACTAGAGAACATACGCAGAAGATCGAAGTGTGTGGAATTCTTTAATACTTCGTGCCTCAAATTTATGAACCACGTACCTAAGTTGTACTTGGCTACTTAAGTAAGTAAGATCGGTTTCATTGGATTTCGGACAGTTTAATATAACCTTGATTGGTAAAATCCGATTTGATCGGTTTAATCGGACTTCGGTCAGTTGCATCCAATCTCGATTATATTTCAAAATCTTCAATCAGATTTCGATTGGTTTTATCGGACCTGGGTCTGCTCTATCTAGAGTGTTCAAATACCTCATTTTTTTAGAAACCCGGTTTCGGAGTTATTCGAAAAATTGATTTTTTAGAAAAATCGGATTTCAAATACAGCATTTTAAAGAAAACCGGTTTAACCGGTTTTTTCCCACTTTTGAAAACGAAATAAGTCCCACCAAAATGAAATGATTTAAAAATTTACTTGAAATGAAATAACTCCCACTCAAAATGAAATAACTCCCCCTTGAATAATATATTTCTAAAATGAATTAAGTCCCACTTTCATAAACGAAATAAGTCCCACTTTTTCACTGTTTAATGTGATTTCAAATAAGAAGTATTTGACTCTTCGAAAAAAACACACGTCGAATAATATGAATAATCAAAGCAGAGGAATAATAAAGAAAAATCGTATGCAAGCTCGCAGAAGGCTTCTTAATGGAATGGATATTACGAATTTTGATAGAGTTGCAGAATTTACTATTAATTCTTTTTTCGGTCAAGGAACGTATAGAGAACGCCTACTAGTAACAACGTTTGGATTCGTAAATGGATTAAGTACAGATCAATTGTTCTTATTATTAAGATGAAAAGCGTTTCGGAAGGACCATCAGATTAAAATTATCGACCTTTATAAATACCTTGAAGGTCCAGTGCATAGTAGACGGTATTATAGTTTTAACGTGACATTGGGATTAGTTGTATTTTGTAATGTTGATATTAGAAAACATGGAACACGAATTCCAATTTCCTACTAAAAATATAATAAAACACATACATACGTAATTACGTCAACAATTTTTTTTAATATTGTTTTTCCAGTAGTTAATTTCGGTACCTATTTGTACACATTTCTTTAAAGTTTTTTTTTTTTATAGTAAGTATAAAGTAATTAATAAACAAAAAAGGAGAGCCATGAGAGATAAGGACAAAAAATTATGGTTGTCCCTTTTACGAACCTTTTTGCATAAGAAAAAAAATGAGAAATAAAGCCATAATGGCCTTATATTTCATGGCTCTATCGCACCCCTCCATAAAAAAATCATTTATTTATCAGATAAATATTTGAAGGGTTTCATGAACTTCTGCACGACAGAATGGACATACTAGTTTACTGGTTTGATCAATTTTGTGAGTTTGCATTGTAAGACATCATTCACTGCAAATTTTGAAGTGCTTACAAGGAAAAAATAAGATATTTGGCTGCTTTGTGAAACAAACCACACACATATTATTATTAATTTTATCCTGGTTGGTTTCAATATGGTTTAACGACTCGTCTTCAATGTCCTCTTCCAAATATGATAATTCTTCAAAAAGATCTTCATCAGGCTCCATTAGTACATTAGGAATTTAGAAGGAGTTATAGTACCTTGTAAGAGATCATTCTTGAATTTCGAAATCATATCTGCTTTCAAAACACAGGACTTTTTAATACGCTTTTTTCCCACACTACCATTGGTATTCATCAATAGTTCAAATTGTCTTACTTTTTCAAATTCTTGCATCTGTAAAAAAGCTACAAATTTGAAAAAAAGTAGCCTTCTTTGGAATGCTTTTTCGTATGACGCTATTGTAGGCTTCTATTGCAGACGTAGTGCGGATTTCAGAATCGAAAACTGAAAAGTTATGTGGACCGATCTGTAATAATGAAATCATAACACCTTTCTGTAAATATTATGTAAAAGGGAATATTGTACCTTTTGCATCCATTGATTCTCAAAATATTTTATAAATGATTTGAATCTATCTAAAGCGTTCTATTTTCCTAAATCTTCGGTTAGTAGTTGGAAGCTATCCGAAATGTGCATTCCAGGTAATAATGGAAGAGATAGAAATTTGTGATAAATTCTAGACGCTTCTTTATTTTGCACAATATATTGAGCGAGCCTTTTGTCCTTCATGGTTATAAATCGACGCAATGCCTGGCAATAATGAAACCAGCAACCAATTATTTTTGAATCAAAAATTATTAAGCATTCACTTAAAATGCAAAATTATGAAAATTAAATAAGTCCCACTTAAAACGAGATAAATCCCACCAAAATATAAATTTAGGGGTATGAAATAACTCCCACTTTACAAAACGAATTTATTCCCACTCAAAACTAAATAAGTCCCACTTAAAATAAAAACGCGTAACGAAATAAGTCCCACCAATTGACGAAATAAGTCCTACTTTTAAAAACGAAATAACTCCCACTTTCAAAATAGCAATTTTTGGTGGGACTTATTTCGTTTTTAAAAGTGGGACTTATTTCGTGGGAGTTATTTCATAGACCCAAAAATACATTTATTTAGTATGTTATATCAATCGTGATCAAATTCTGTTTTTAGTATTACTCAAACAGAATAAAAATTTGGAGAACCAATTTGGAAGCCTAGCCACGCACCTGCTGGAACCTCCCATACAAATGCACCATTCTGCCCACTTCAGAGATGAAGTAGTAATATCAATACACCCAACGTGATCGTGTCCAAATTCAGTATAAAGTTTTTAAGTATAGCCACGCCCCATCTGAGACCTCCCATACAAATGTACTATTCCGCTCACTCTAGAGATAGAGTAGTAATATCAATACACCCAACGTGGTCGGGCCCAAATTCTGTATTTATTAAAGCTAAATCAGGATAAAGTTTTGAAGAAAAAAACTTTAAGTCTATCCACGCCCCTTCTGGTGCCTCCCATACAAATGTACCACCTCGCCCACTTTAGAAATCGAGTAATGATATCAATATACTAGAAAATTATATGTTTTACTGAGGGTAAGGGTATATGTAAGTCGGCTTACCCGACTGAAACTTTCTTACTGGTTAAAATAGTATTTAAGAAATAATATGCAATTTAAGTGTTCAATTTTAAGTAAATTTTTCTGTTTTGTTTTTATAAAACTTCATACAGAAAACACGCGCTCACTTATTGTGGAAGTAGGATTTATTGGCAAAAGACCGTTTAGAAAGATGTTGAGCTTTTCTGTCCTTTTATTAAATCTATCGAAATAGTTGAAATCGTCATATAGGCTTGTGCCATTGCAATTTGTTTTCACTGGTGGATTTTGGATGTTAATTATTGTTATGTTTAAATCGTTGCAAAGACTCACAATCAGAACTGCTAATAAACTCTGCCGTTGTTGGGGAAATTGCAGGATAAAGTCTTTTAAAATGCTCGTTAGCAAATTCCATCGTTTCCGCCTTTTTAGACTACTTTACACAGGATTAGCTTGTAGGATATTTTCCGGTCCTAATACATATAATAAGGGTATTAAATGTTTGAAAACGAGAATGTTTTTAGAAACTTTCTAAAGTATTAAAATTCAATTTCAAATTAATTTAGAAAAAACTTTTAACGTTTAATAAACAAGAATGTTTTTAGAAGCTTTGGAAAATTTCAAATTAATTTAGAACATTTTTTCACATTTTATAAACAAGAATGCTTTTAGAAGCTTTGTAAAATTTAAAACTCAATTTCAAACTAATTTAAAAAAAACCGAGTACCCGAAGAAAAAAACTCGGTTAAACCGGTTATTCGGAAATGGCATTTTTACAAAAACCGGTTTACGGTTTTTCGGTTTCGGTTTTGAACACCCTAGCTCTATCCAATATCGATTGGTTTAATCCGGATCTATTCGATTTCGACCGGTTTAATCGGACATCGGTCTGTTCAATCCAATCTCGATTGGTTTAATCCGAATCTATTAGATTTTGATTAGTTCAATCGGATTTCGATCGGTTTTATCGGACTTCAGTCTCCCCAATCCAATTTTATGTGGTTCAATCCGATTTCGCTCGTTTTCTTTGGACTTCGGTCTTCTCAATTCAATTTCAATTGGTCGAATGCGATTTGGTTTGTTGAATCCTATTTCAATTGGTTCAATCCAATTTCGATCGGATAAATCGGACTTCAGTCTCCTTAACCCAATTTCAATTGGTTCAATCCAATTTCGATCGTTTTCTTTGGACTTCGGTCTACTCAATTCAACTTCAGTTGGTTCAATCCGATTTCAATCAGTTTAAGCGGACTTTGGTCTGCTCAATCCAATTTCAATTGTTGCGTTAACCCAGCTACCTTCGATTACATAAAATTTCGGTACGTTAAGTCTGATTTCGATCTATGGTTTGACACACAAACCCTCTTTTGGTACTATGTACATAACAACCCAAAATAGGATTGTTAATACAAATCGTCAACATGATTTCGAGTTCCAGGAACAAGGCTACACTGCCAACAAACACGAATAACCAACAAGATCCCAAGTTCCAGGAACGAAGCTACATTATTAAAACGATTCCGAGTTATAGAAACGAAGCTCGACAGCCGACAAAGCCGAATAACATAATCCCCAGATGCAAATACGATGTTTAACTGCATTCAGGTTTGAATTGCCAGAAAACCTGAATCATCAATACGTTCCCGAATTGTTGATATGAACCTGAATTGCCGGAAAACCTGAATTATCAATGCGTTCCCTAATGATATGAACCAGAATCAGAGGAAAACCCAGAAAATTCGTTCCAGAATTTCTGACATGCCGAATTGCTGAATTACCGGAAAATCCGAATCATCAATCCCATGCGGATGTAAACGTCACTTGCTAGAAACACCGAATCAGCAATACCTTCTCGAATTGCTGTGATAATGTGATGTGATCCTGATTTGCCGAAAAACTTCAGAATTCGATGCGTTTTCAACTTTCTGATATGAACCTGAATTACCGGAAACCCAAAATATTCCATGCATGTCTAAAAAAACTCGAGTCATCAATACGTTCCGGAGTTGCTGAAATGTACCTGAATCATGTTTCAAAATTGCTAATTTGAATCTGAGTTACCGGAAAGCCCGAACCACCAATGCGATGAGAGATGACTTGAGACTGTTGTCATGATATGATTTGTACCTGAAATGAAATGAATTGGCTGAAAACACCAAATCAACTTATCGAATTTTTGATTTGAGCTTCAATTGCCGGAAATTCCGAATCATCAATACATTTTCAAACCGGAGTTACCACAATCAATTAAACTCCAAGAGATTAATTTGTCAATGGCAAATCTGGAGGTTATTGGTGATAAAATTTCGAATTTCTTTAAATGTGTGTTCTATTTAAAATTCTGGTCCGTCATTACTAATGCGCCCTTTAATACTATAAGTGCATTTACAATATGCGGCACAACATCCTGAAACTTTTCCTTAATCGCCAGATTTCCAGTAAAATTTCGATGTGGTACTGATCATAGTTCTAAAAGTAAAAGCTGCTTTTATATTTGCCCTTTATATTGTTCTTTTTTTCTTTTCGAACATTGAGCCCATTTTACCCCCATGTTATTGCTCTTTCGCAAAGCTTAACAAAATAAACAAAACTTTTTTGTTTTGTCACCTAATTTCTAGTTTTTGTAATACATCATAAAAACATTTTTCAAATGTTTAACCAACTTAACTATCTACACATCATGTTCGCTTTTGAAAACGTTATCTTACTATATTCTTGCTTGTTATTAACAAATTAGTTAACAGTAATTTGTTGTTTCAAACATTTCATTAGTTACAAATTAGTCACCGCACCGCAGAGCAGCGCCATCATAAAGAGCTTTCGAAACAAAATAAAAATTACCTTCATCACTGACCTCACAAGATTTTTTCAGTTATCCCCATGTCGATAATCTGTTTGACATACTTTTGCCTATTTTTTCGCCAAAGCGATGCTAGAGAAAAAGTCGTACGTCGTATTGTCTGTTGGGGTCTTAAGGAATTCAATAAATAATAGCGGGAAACCAATGTGTTGAGTGTTAAAGAAATACACATATTCGATAGTTATGCATATTTATTTAAAGATTATTATTATTATTACTATTATATTTTTTTTTTATATTGGTATATTGTGTAGTTTTTTTTTGTTGCTGTTCTTAAGTTGCTTTGTTTAGTTAAAGTAACGGCCGATTGGTATTGACCACAATGGCCAAACAGCAATCGAATAAGACTTAAAATAAAGATTTGCTTTCCCAGAACATGGAAGTGGAGTCGTGGTCAATGTATGGAACTAAACGCGATCTCGGCTGTAATATAGAAATGGGTGAGCCAAGTTTAAAAGATTCTGATTGCGGAAAACAATGATGCACAGTGGTGTGGAAATACAAATGTGCGGAAGTGGTCTATAAAAATACATTGTTGTGACAGTGTCTGATAACATTTAGGTATTACGATGATTTTTTAAAATAATTTTAGAATTTTTTAAAATTTTTTAATATTTATAATAATTTTCATATTTTTCTATTTTTAAATTTTTTTTTAATATTTTTATATTTTTATATCTTCATATATTTTTCTATTTTTCTATTTTATATTTTATATATTTTTATATTTTTATATTTTTATATTTTTATATTTTTATATTTTTATATTTTTATATTTTTATATTTTTATTTTTTTATATTTTTATATTTTTATATTTTTATATTTTCATATTTTTATATTTTTATATTTTTATATTTTTATATTTTTATATTTTTATATTTTTATATTTTTATATTTTTATATTTTTATATTTTTATATTTTTATATTTTTATATTTTTATATTTTTATATTTTTATATTTTTATATTTTTATATTTTTATATTTTTATATTTTTATATTTTTATATTTTTATATTTTTATATTTTTATATTTTTATATTTTTATATTTTTATATTTTTATATTTTTATATTTTTATATTTTTATATTTTTATATTTTTATATTTTTATATTTTTATATTTTTATATTTTTATATTTTTATATTTTTATATTTTTATATTTTTATATTTTTATATTTTTATATTTTTATATTTTTATATATTTATATTTTTATATTTTTATATATTTTTATATTTTTATATTTTTATATTTTTATATTTTTATATTTTTATATTTTTATATTTTTATATTTTTATATTTTTATATTTTTATATTTTTATATTTTTATATTTTTATATTTTTATATTTTTATATTTTTATATTTTTATTATTTTATATTTTTATATTTTTATATTTTTATATTTTTATATTTTTATATTTTTATATTTTTATATTTTTATATTTTTATATTTTTATATTTTTATATTTTTATATTTTTATATTTTTATATTTTTATATTTTTATATTTTTATATTTTTATATTTTTATATTTTTATATTTTTATATTTTTATATTTTTATATTTTTATATTTTTATATTTTTATATTTTTATATTTTTATATTTTTATTTTTTTATATTTTTATATTTTTATATTTTTATATTTTTATATTTTTATATTTTTATATTTTTATATTTTTTTATTTTTATATTTTTATATTTTTATATTTTTATATTTTTATATTTTTATATTTTTATATTTTTATATTTTTTTATTTTTATATTTTTATATTTTTATATTTTTGTATTTTTATATTTTTATATTTTTATATTTTTATATTTTTATATTTTTATATTTCTATATTTCTATATTTTTATATTTTTATACTTTTATATTTTTTAATTTTTTTTTATATTTTTTTTGAATTCGTGTACAAAAAAACCAAAACCTACCCCATATCACTGTGCAACCAGTTATGGCACTTGCAACACTTAACATCTAACAGATTCACAGATACATAGTTATTGGCTGCATAGGCGGCCGGCCGGCCACATAACAATTAAGTCAATAAAAATAACTACAAAAGATCATGAATTATTAGTTGATCGATAATCATGGCAAGATTTACGATCCCAGCAACAATGAAGCACACGAGTAAGTTCATTTCCACTTTGTTTTCTATTGCTGTCATACAAAATATCTCTCAAGCTTTGCAAGAGATCTTGCCAACGTGACCACGCGCACTGCTTATCATCATCGACTAGAGAGAATCTAAATGCAGAGCAATATTAGAAGATGTTGGCGAGAAAGCAAACCATGTGTACAGCCGGTTTTCTGACTGATCTCGATTATGAGTTGTGGCCGCCACCACCACCACCACCATGACCACGATCATCGTGACTGCCACTGTCTTTGCGCCATACTAAGTAGCTGCACAACATGCTCGGAAGATCACTCCATTTTCACTGGCAGAGGCACCTAGTGATTATTCATTCCACCAGAAGTGATTGTCTAAAAGATCGGTCACTAGATTAGCAGACTAACAGCCAAGTGTTGGCTGTATAAATCAAGTGACTGGATGGCCATTACAACTGCAACAAACTACTTTGCCACTCGTTTGCATATCAGAACGCTGATAATGCTGGTGGACACAATGGACACAATACAATGCAATATACACCCGCCACCCCTCACCGCTCACCATAGCACTACAGCAAGTGGAAGTGTAATCGCTTGTCTGATTTTAATGATTTCGGAGTGGTTCATGGCTTCAGTTGTGGTTGTCCGACTAATGTAATTTGTCATTTCCCTGAATAGGTGATGTATCTCCGGCATTGCAAAAGAAAACACTCCTCACAATTACAATAATCAGATATGCCACCGCATGGTTTGATACGATATGACATGATGCAGTTATTGCCCCCAGGTAATGGTGCTGCTAATTGTACCTATGTTCGAAACTCATCAACATAACAGTATGACATGAAGCAGTTTTTTTGGGGTGATATTCATCTCCGTGTCACTTTCACGCCCAGTGCTTCCTGACTGCATGGGTCAAAATTTTCAATTTATCACTTGAAATATCTCCTCAATGCATTGGCTAATTACGCATTTCTAAAATAATTACCAGATTGTTGTGGTCAAATAGCAGAAAAGAACAACCTTGGGAAAAGGGGGGTAGTGAAACTCACAATCAGAGAGATGTATATAGAGTCAATGAATGGATTCTTTGGTGTTAGAGGAGTTGTCATTACAAGTGTGCTGTGCTACTGTGCTACGATGTACAACATCGAGACGTAATTCAACGATCCATCATGTCTAAATTGTTTGTGGCTTAAATACAAATTTTAAACACATGTCTTTGAAGACATAATGAAAAGAACATGAAGTTATTAAGTGCGTCGCGCTTAATAGTGAAAAGTGATGTTCAACAATTTCAAAAAAATTTAATATATTAGCTTGGAAGAGAATGAACTATAAGAATAGTTAGCTGTTCGCAGAAAAGTTTCATAAAAACTATGAACAACATTAAACATATTAATAAAATAAAAGATATAAAAAACACAAATATAATACAATACTTATAAAATAATAATAATTATTAATTATAATAATTAATTATAATAATTTTATCACAATTATCACAATTAATGCAAATGTTAATGCAACAAATAATAAAATTATTAAACATTTACGTACCAAAAATACTAAAATTATAATCTAAATTGGAAATATCACAAAAGTTACAAATATTCAAAATGTATCAAAAATATAGAAAATATATAAAATATTAAAAGTATTGAAAATAATAAAGATAATATTAAAAATATTGACAATGTTTAAACGTTTACATTACGACATATACTTAAAAAAAAATTTCAAAAATTTTAAATTGATAAAAAAATACTAAAAATATTGATAAAAAATATTAAAATTATTTGAAATATTAAAATTACCAAACAAAATATTTAAATTGCAAAAAATACTGAAGCTATTAAAAAAATTCACAATTTTAGAAAAAATTAAAATATTACAAGTAATAAAATTATGAGAAAAATATTTAAAAAACTTTAGAATGTAAAAAAATTATAACAAAATATAAAAATATGAGAAAAAATATAAAAATATTGAATAAATTTAAAATACTTTAAATATTGAAAATAATCAAAATATTCCAAACACTAAATACATTAAAGATACACAAAATTTTAAAAATATTAATAATATCAAATATATTAAATATATTAAAAGTATTTAATATATTAAAAGTATGCAAAATATGAAACATGCTATATATATTGCAAATATTAAAGATATTAAAAATATTTAAAATCTTTAAAATATTTAAAATTTTGAAAATATTAAAAATATCTCAATTTACGTTAGTGTATCAAATGATACATCAAATTCGGCTAACGATCAGAAAAGTGTTTTATTGCTTGATATTTATGTTTGTAAACTAAGATTACTTCAAGTATTTATGTCAAAGTAGCCATGTTGTTTTTTCAGGCCGTGCCATGGCAATGTATTTTAAACTTAGCATGGATTGCTTAAAGTAATCTTAGTTTACCAAAAAAAAAATAATTAAAAATATTACAAATATTAAAAATATTTAAAATATTGAAAATATTAAAAATATTAAAAACTAGCTGGCCAGGCAGACTTCGTCCTGCCTCCAAATTTTTTTAAAATATGTTGAGTGTAGTTGAAATCTTATTACTATTGGTTTATTTCTTTGACCTCTAAAATATTTAAATTTAAAGGGCGAGGTTTTCCGATCAAATTCTGTTCTTCATATATCATAAAAATTATTATATATTATTAAAAGAATTGCTAAAACGGATCAGCAGTGTCGTCCGTGATGCGATGAAAACTTACTTATTGATAGGCATATATTCTAAAACCACATTTTTAAGCCGATTGACTGACATATAACTTTCTGCGTTGGTGTACTGGATGATTGTACCCTTTTATCCTAAGGAGTACGAATTTTCAAAATGGGAAAAACCACTTTGTGAAGCTCTCTAATTCTGTAGGAAGTGCGCCATTATAAAAGTTAGTCATTCTTCTCTAAGCCTTTTTGCGGTCTAGGTGACCATCTACAGCCAATCCCCAACTTTCACTGATATTTTGGGACAAATAGGGTCAACCGTTTTCACAATTAGTGGGACATCAAAATTTACATCTTTTTTATATATATAGACTTCTGAATAACTATGATGTTAAAAAAATTGACTAAATGACATTCCAAAAATTAAGTGTATCATAAGCTAAACACCGGCAACTGGTTCCAAACATACATTCAACATTTTCTCATGCCAAAAAAATCATATATTTTAAGTTTAAGTAAAATCGGACAATCGATATAAACTTTCGAAATAATTCAACCCCAGCCAAATCAACTGCGGGTCCATATATACAAAAAAAATTATCATAATAAAACAAATACACATTCTAAATTTCAGTCAAATTGTTTAATTCGTTAAAATTTTCATTATAATTCCACCCTAGCGACACCTGCTGGGTCAATTTATACAAAAAAAAAATATTCTCAAGGTTCCACAAACATAAATACTAAATTTCAGTTAAATTGGTACATGCATTCAAATTTTCGATATAAATCCACCCTAGCGCCATCTACCGGGTCCATTTGCACATACAATTTTTTCTGATGATCAAACAAACATAGATTCTGAATTTCAGTTAAATTGGCCCATTCGTTAAAATTTTGATTGTAAACCGACCCCAGCGCCATCTACCGGGTCCATTTGTACATAAAATGTTTTCTAATGATCAAACGAATATCCATTCTAAATTTCAGTTGAATTGGTACATGCATTCAAATTTTCGATATAAATCCACCCTAGCGCCACCTGGATTTGATTTTTTTCAACACAACCAATCTACGGAAAATTTCGAATCGAATATAAAAAAAAATTAACCAAATCGCTCCAACCGTTCCTAAGTGATGGGTTTACATACGTGGACCATTTCATTTTTAAAAATATTGCAAATATCAAAGTTTCAAAAATATTTAAAATGTTAAAAATATTCAAAATATTCAAAATACTAAATATATTAAAAGTATAGAAAATATTAAAAATATTCCTAATATTTTATATACTAAAAAAAATATTAAAAATCGGTTAGCATTTTTGCCAACAGCAAAACTCCTGTGCAATTGTGTCCGATGGACACATGCATAGGCAAGGGCTTGTGTGTGTATTATGTTGGCATGTTGTACGCTTCGAGGATGCTTTCTTCGCACCGTTAGGAAAAGTTCTCATTAGCTTTGAGATGCATTCTTCCCTTAAGGTTTGTGATGATAGAGGAGAAGGCACAGCAAAGGGCGCTTACGGGACATTGTGGTTATCGCAACCGTAAGTGTTAAAAGCTTCAAAAAACCATCGAGAAGCCCGAACACACCGGTGGATTATGATGACGTGTGGTCTTCGTTGACACCAATTTCGCACCAGTGTTTTCGGGCTTCTCGATGGTTTCTTGAAGCTTTTAACACTTAATGTTGTGATAATGTGTAGAGAAGGCACTGATAAGGGTGCTGATAAGATATTTTGGCAACTATCGAAATAGATTTAATAAAAATAATATTTTATAGTACAAAAAAATACTTTAATTGTACCAACAGGTTCTTTTTCATACTAAAAAGTACTTTTATTGTACCTAAAAGTACTTTAATTGTACCAAAAACTAATTAAATTGTATTAAAGCGTATAATTTTTAGTGATCCCAAATGTTAATTCCTGCTCTAACGTATACGTTGATACCAGCTTTTCTCTAACGTATATATTTAAACAATTAAGAAAGTTACGACCTTAAGGTTGTTCTTCGCATCGACATGTTTTGCATACATTGATGCTAAAAACCACAACACTAGGGACCGCAAACATACTCAAAATAATGAATGAAATTATTTTATTGTTATTTTTTGTTTTTTTTTACAACCCACTCACATGCCGGAAATGGGTGAATGTTTATAGGAGTGTAAGTTTTATATCCTCTCTTGCTCTCTCTCTCTCTCTTGTTCCATACCTTGTTTACATGGTTTTTTTCCCACATACAGTTCATCTGGACCAAGTGTGACAGTTTATGAAGTGTTTGATGGTTTCCAGTTCCTGTGAATTGAAAAGGCGGCATCATTCATTTTCAGTTATACGTTTGTACGTATGTGTTTATGACCTTTTAAAGTGTTTTATGTGGTTGCCGCGTTTTTGTTTTAATGCTTACTTAATTATATGCCACAAGTGGTGTTGCTGTTGTTGTCATCGGCGGTTGTAATCGTTTTTAATTTGAAAATTTCGTTAATTACAATGTCTGTCTGTCCGCCCTTTTTGGGGTGGTAACTCTCCTTTTTGTTTGTGCCCCTCAATTCGTGGACAAGACTCAATGGCTGACAGGCAGTAGTGAGCGTCTGGGAGACCGTTGGGTCCTAACGGCATCTCAACTCAAGTTTTCAACAACACGGAGGCTGTTGAAGACGTAGTCATTGCTGTTTGGTGTTGGCGATGGGACAGTGGCTTTCGTGCTGGGCTGCCTCCCGGTCTCCTACTAATGATTTAAGTGGTTGCTATGTTCTAACTGATAGTTTTATGTAATTTTTTCGTCTCTACCAACGCTGCCCTGACTTTTTGCCTCTTGGCCCGTTGTACAAGTTGCGCCGTTGTGCCAGTGCTGCTGTTGTTGTTTTCGACTTTTATTATTTTTGTGGTTATGATTAGTGTGTACTGTGTTGTTCCACACCACATATACTTCTCTGTGGGTCATAAAAATATAGGTTGTTGCACCGTTTTTCGCTTGAAGCATATGTTAATTGTTTTTCTGTTGCTTTTTCGACAGTGTTTTTTGTTTTTCTATAGCTCTGTTTCTTTTGTACATAGAAATTTGGGAAAAATAAACGCTTACAATTCCCAACCAACCAACCAACTAACTGACAAGAAAAGGGGTTCAATGACATGTCGTGTCTGGCTGGGCCTGGGTGTCGTCGTCGAGTGGGAAAATATATGATTTAATCATTTGTTGCATGGGATTCATTCATACGGTTTATGATACCCTCTAAATTGTATTAATATATTTTGGGCGACTTTTATTGTTATTTAACAAGTTACAGTTACAGTTGGTAATAACAGCTCTAACATAACACAAGAATGTGTTGTAACAACATTTGCTGTTGTTGCTGATGGTGGCGCTGTGGCAGTGTTTTGGTTGGCAACATAAACGAACAACATTCATTCTATGATATGTTATGCTCATCATATGTATGTTAGTGTATGCCCAGAAGTCAAAGCGAAGACTGAGCAGTTGTAATGATATCACGAGATAATAATAATAATATTAATGAGACTTCGTTGCAGGTAAGACTTTGATAAAGGACCGCCCTAATTAATACGAGCACTTAATAAATTACTTAAAAATCTCATAAAAACAGCCACTGCATGTGTGGGAAATTTAAAGCTAAGACCGTTTGATGAATTACTCGATGTGTTATTCTAAAGGTTGCACGGTTTGGCACAGTGCCCCAAAGTTGCTATTATTCAAATAACACAATTACACTAAATGAAGGTATGAAAGCATGAGATGACCAAATTAAAATTCCGGGAGGACAGATATGCCCGAGGTCGAATTACTTTTAATGACCGGAGAAGTTTTCAGTTTAACCCACAATAGAGTTCGAAATAGGTCATAAAAAAACTATGTTTGTCAGATGTCTTCAATAAATTTTACAAAGGAATTCTTGCGAGGATCATTTTAACTGTCTATCTCGACTCCTTACATGATCTTTTCGTCCTTATTTTAAGAGAAACCAGAAAAGGACCTAAAATGTGACTTTAGAACATTAAAATGTTCTTCAAAAAAATTGCTTAGGAAATTTTACCAACAGAAGTCAAGACAAAGGACAATACAAATTAATGCTATGAGCGCCTGGAGGAAATATATGACTGCTGCCCTTGCCATGACATCAAAATTGTCTTGGGACATTTTTTGGGACTCAATTCTGAGAACTGCACGTAAAAGTAGCCCCAAAAAGAAAAAGTTCTGCATCATTCGTTTTGTCAAGTTACATGCCATAATTTAATATCGATTTGAAGTTAGTTAGCATCGTTTAGGGGAATTTGTCACGTTTTAGGCATGTTTGACATAACTCGAGAATCACTAGTCCGCTCTAGTTCAAACAAATTTAAAAAAATAAGGAACTACAATTCCTTAAATCTGTTCATAGAACCTTTCCCTACATAAGCAACCGTTTTACTTTTCCATTCATCAAATGATTTTGAACTGGGTTTATTTTGTAGCAGTTACAATAAAACCGTTGTACTCCGTGGCGTATGATTTACGTGGAATATATCTTATGATAATCATACGCCACCATATAGTATTTCTGTTATGCCAAAACGAAACCGCCCAAAACGTGACAAATTCTCCTGTACGATACTTACTAACTTCAAATCGATATTAAATTATTATGGCATGTAACTTGACAAAAGCAATGATACAGAACTTCTTCTTTTTGGGGCTACTTTCACGTGCAGTTCTCAAAATCAAGTCCCAAAATCATGTGTTGTACTGTGTATAGGTTCAGCAAGCGGAAAATTTGGTCTACACAGCAGCACCACCAATAAAAAATTCAGACTGGTTATCTTCGCTTCGGCAAGAAACATGGTAGTGAGTGGAATCAGATTCCAGGATATCCCCTGATCAAAATACAGGAAACCAGATCGATCACGTGCTAATCGATGGAAGGCATGTCTCAAGCGTAATAGGCGTGCGTGTGATGCCCGGTGCAAACTTTAACTCCGATCACCACCTAGTTTCTACCAAGGTACACATGCGATTAAGTAGCGCTAAAAATGCTCGTAACCAGACGCAAATGAAGCTTGACATCACAAAGCTGCATACCACCGAGATAGCCAATGTCTACTCCAAACAACTTTCTCAATAACTGCAAACAAACCCGAATATTTTGCTATTCACGACACATAGTGGCAGCATATTGCGAATTCTATAGCCACTGCCGCAAAGACCGTAAAGGGATATGAAAAACCACGCTCAGACAAGCCCCGGTACGATTATGAATGTGGTGGAATGTCTGGTAAAGATAGACAAAAATCGTACAAAGTCATTTCACACCAAGTAAGGCTTCGAGCAGAGCTATAGTTTGACATGCGATCTCTTTAGCATCGTAATGGAAATGACCATGCGGAGGGCTGCAGTAAATAGGTATGGCACCATCTTTAATACGAGGGCTGCTATATATATTTCTGGCCTAATAATGAAAATGCGAATATTTATCATCAAAAATTGTTTTATTGTTTTTCAAAGTATTCTCCAGCCTGATTTATACACTTTTGCATGCGCTCAAACCAATTGTCGAAGCACTTTTTCCTCTCCGATTGAGACACCTCCAAAACATGGTTTTTGAACGCTTCAACAGCATCTTCTGGGCACGAAAATCGTTGACCACGGATTTTTTTCTTGATGTGCGGGAATAAAAGGAAGTCATTGGGTGCCAAGTCAGGGCTGTACGGCGGATGACCCATCAATTCGACGTTTTGGCCGGTCAAAAAGGCGCTGGTTTGAGCCGATGTGTGAGAGCTCGCGTTGTCATGGTGAAGAATGATTCGTCTTCTCTTGTTTGTTTTTCGAATTTCTCCGAAGACTTCAGGCAAACAAATTGTGGTGTACCACTCAGAATTGACCGTCCTTCGTTGCTCAAGCGGAACAGTCGCCACATGACCAGTTTTGCCGAAGAAACAGGCGACCATTTGCTTCGAAGTGCTTCTTCCACGAACAACTTTCGTTGGATTTGGCTCGTCTTCGAAGACACACACGGTCGATTGTTGTTTTGTTTCGGGCTCATACGCATAGATCCAAGATTCGTCACCTGTGACGATCTTATGAACATCTTTTGAAGCACCGCGATCGTATTTTTTCAACATTTCTTTGCACCAATCGACACGAGCCTTTTTTTGAGCGATTGTCAAATTGTGCGGGATCCAACGACAACAAACCTTTTTTACGGTCAGGTGTTTATGTAATGTCGAATGTATGCTGGTGGGAGAAATGCCCAAGGATGCCTCTATCTCCCGGTATGTCACATGACGATCTTGCATTATTAGTTCACGCACGGCATCAATGTTCTCTGGCACAACGGACGTTTTTGGACGACCTTCACGGAATTCGTCGTTGAGCGAACTGCGACCACTATTAAATTCGTTATACCAGTTTTTCACGGTGCTATATGATGGTGCTTGATCACCATACAAAGACTTAAGTTCATCGATGCACTCTTGTCTGGATAATCCACGTCGAAAGTTGTGAAAAATGATCGCACGAAAATGCTCACGTGTCAATTCCATTTTTTTAACGGAATTGAATTGTTCAAAGCTCTGTAAGTTTAACAATTCACGATTAAATGACAACACGTTCTGAGTGATGTTATGCTAAAAAATGTCAACCTTTCCAATGGAAATATCAGATTGCACCTGGCAACACTTATTGTTGCCTAGGCCAGAAATATATATAGCAGCCCTCGTAAAAGTCACATGATTCTCGCATCCTTAACGGTGATTATAGGCGTCGAATGAACTACGAGCTGTATGAGCAGTACAACGATATCGACTTAGTCAAGCGCGTTGAAAGTGACCGAATGAGATGGCTGGGACACGTACGAATGGATGAAAATGTTCCAGCTCGAAAGGATTTCATCAATAAACACGATGGGCGGCGCAGGAGGAGGCGACCAAAACTTCGTTGGATGGACCAGTTAAAAAACTGTTATCTACACTACATGTGACTAACTATCTACGGATCGCAAAGGACCGAAGTGCTTGAAATCCTTTTCTACGTGCAGCTACTGATAGATGAATTTCTGTTGCTGCTGCCAATTAAGAAGAAGTAGATATTTTTATGTTTTTATATTTTTATATTTTTATATTTTTATATTTTTATATTTTTATATTTTTATATTTTTATATTTTTATATTTTTATATTTTTATATTTTTATATTTTTATATTTTTATATTTTTATATTTTTATATTTTTATATTTTTATATTTTTATATTTTTATATTTTTATATTTTTATATTTTTATATTTTTATATTTTTATATTTTTATATTCTTATATTTTTATATTTTTATATTTTTTTATTTTTATATTTTTTTATATTTTTATTTTTTTTTATATTTTTATATTTTTAAATTTTTATATTTTTATATTTTTATATTTTTAAATTTTTATATTTTTATATTTGTATATTTTTATACATATTTTAAGACATTTTACAGAATACGCATTTTCTTAAATTCAACTCTCTTCCACTTTAGACTGCTATCATTTTTACACAGGAAATGCAAATCACTGGAATTATAGAATGTTTCTCATTTCTATGTTTCACTTTAACTCTGTGAATCTTAAAATGTAATCTTGCCCCTTGAGAATCATGTCTGCTGCTGCTTCTGCTGCTGCTTAGTTTACTTTGAATGTTTGTTACATTTTGTGTACATCTACCTAACATTCTAATAGATTTCTTCTAGTAGATACCAAAGGAGATATCTTGCTCCAGGAATTTATGATTATAAACCACAACAACTTTCCTTGATTCCATTCTCCAAAGGCAAATGTAAGTGTTTAGTTGGGGTATTTTTTAATTTTTTTTGCTGGCATTCGTGATTCTTCTATTAGTTAGCCAGCAAAAACAGGAGGAGATGCAGCAATAAAAAAAAAGCAACATAATACATTTGTTTTCTTTACTTTGCTCGAGAGAAATGGAAAATGGAAAATCTTTTGTAGACCTTTCGGAAGAAGATGGCGAACAACAAAAACTTTGATTAACTTTCTATAGTTCAGTGTGCTTTTTTTTCTTGTGCTTCTTCATATTGTATAGTTTTTGCTAATGCTGTTGGTGCATCTTTTTGTAGCTTTTGTCTTATGCTGCTACATTAACTTAATAAATGTAATGATGTTGTTGCTGCTGCAACCACCATGTTGTTGTTGTTGCTGCTGCTATGATGTGCCTTGGATTCATCAGCACCTTATAAAGATCATGATCTTCATTAGCAGCATCAAAAAGTCATTAATGGCCCCCCACCAAAGTAAAATCTAAACCATTTCGAGCTTTGCCGCGTGTACCAGCAAACAAAAATGTACTACAGCAAGCGAGCGAATGACGACGGCGGCAGAGGGAAGTAATGATGCCGCCAATGCAGTTGGCGTGTTTTTTGTTTAGGTTTTTCTGCATCATTGCTAGTGTTAGTGCTAGGGCAGCGAGGCGCAACATCATTGCTAAGCGAACTTGAACTTTATATTCTTGGGTTGTTGTTAGAGCTTCCAACTTAGGCGGGAGCTACAGTGAGATTAGAGAAGTTGTGGTGGGGGATTGTGTTGGTAACGGGTTGGAAATGTTAATGTTGAAATTCAGAATTTATGGCAAAATACATGGAAAGAAAGCAACCAATTTAAATAAATTGAATTAAAGGGTGATTCACTTAGAAGCTTTTTTTAAAATTTTAAAAATATACTTAAAATATAATTGGGTGTGGGAATCTTTATCATGGCCTGAAAGAACGTTGTCTGACATTTACTTTTTAATGGTAATATCATTCGAATAGTGGTTGGGACATGTCCAATATATATAAGTCACCTCTATAAGGTTATTCACTATGAACTTTTTTCTTTAATCTTCAATAAAATACTTAAGATAGAATTGTATGTTTTATTTATTGTTACAATCCGTAAATATCACTTTTTTTTTAATATTAAACAAAACATTTTAACCAGAATAGGATGTCGAAATCTTTATTTTAAACCAAAAGAACGTTCTTTGGCATTTACTTTTTAATGATAATATCATTCAAATGTTGGTTGGGGCTATGCGCAATACATTTAAGTCGCTGCATAGAGAGTGATTCACTTGGAAGTTGATTTTTAAATACTAAATAAAACATTTAAACTAGAACTGACTGTCGGAATCTATATTAAGAACCGGAAGAATGGTCTCTGACATTTACTTTTTAAAAATAATTTCATTAAAAAGTAGTCCGCGACTGCGTGGTAATAAATTAAGTCGCAACATAAAAGATGATTCACTTAGAACTTATTTTTTCAAATTTTCAAATATCACTTTAATTAAAATAAAATGTGGGAATCGTTATTAAAAGGCAAAAGAACGATCTCACACATTCAATTATCTCATCTATATGTGACCTTGACTAAGGGCAAACAACGTAAGTCCCACCATAAAAGGTGATTCAACTAAAATTTTTTTAATTTTAAATAAAATATGTAATATAAAATATGATGTCGGATTTTCTATTCTGACCCCTAATACAACCTTCTGCATTCGCTTTTAAAAGACAATTTCAGTCAAAAGTTAGCCGCGACTACTCGCAATAGATTTAAGTCCCTTTCTAAATAGTGTTTCACTAAGAACCTTTATTTTTAAATTAAAATAAAACACTTCAAATATATTAAGACGAGGAAAACCCTATTATGGTACGAAAGATCGAGGTCTGACATATCCCTTTTAAAGATAATTTAATTCCAAAGTTAGCCGTGGCTACGCGACTTAATTAAAAAGGGATTAATTTAACACTTTTTTTTATGTATTAAATAGAACATTTAAACTAGAATTGAATATCGGATTCAATATTACGACATAGAAGAAAGATCTCTGCCATTTACTTTGTAAAGATTACTTCATTTATAAGCTGACTACAACTACGTGCAAAAAAATCAAGTCGGTCCCTATATACTGATTCACTTAAAAGCATTTTTTTAAATATCAAATAAAACACATTGAAGTAACTTCATTGTCAAAATCGTTATTATGAACCAAATGAACGTTCAATGACATTTACTTTTTAAGTACCAACGCATTCAAACGAAATCCGCGAGTTCGTGCAGCAGATTTAAGTAATTTTAAGTGTGATTCACTTAGAAATTTGTTTTTCTTATATTTACAAAATCACTTAAAATCAAACTTGATGTCGAAATCTTTACCAATACCTCAAAGAGCGATCTCCGACATTTACTGTTTGAGTATAATTTCATTCAAATGGTGGCCGCGACTACGGACAAAGAAAGTAAATAAAATCATAACGAATAATTCATTTAGAAGTATATTTTTAAAATTTTTAAGAATACACTTAAAATACACTTAAGGTCGAAATTTGTATTATAACCCTATAAAACGATCTCTGTCATTTACTTTTTAAAAATAATATCAATCAAAAGGTTGGCCACGACTATGCGCAAAAGATTTAAAAATAATCTTTAGGGTACATTTGATATCACCTTAACCTACGACAACTTCTCCATTTCCTTTAGTTTTTGTTCCGTTGCGCTGTGTTTTTTTTCTGTAAGCGCGAGTCTTTTTTTCCTGTTCCTCTACCTTGCCTTAGTGGTTTACCCATCATGAGCATTGGGGTCCGGAACAGTTTTTTTTTGTTCGTTGCTGTTGTTCCTCCTTTGCTGTTTATTTCAGCAGCGTTCAGCGTTCAATGTTCACTTGAACATGAAATGAGTTTATGTTGCAATTGCAGTTGCTGCTGTTGTTGTTGTTCTTGTTGCTGCAAATACTTGTTGTAATTTACTTAGTTGCTATTGCCGTTGTTTTTCTGTGTTAGGTTGTTTGTTTCGTATTGTACGAGATGACTGTAGAAGAAAACAATGAGGGGCAAAAGGTGGGAGCGGAACAGCAAAAACAACAACATCAACAACAACAAAAAGAAAATATTATCAAGCCATATTTTTAAGTTGCAACATTTGCATCTCTGTTGCTCTTGTAAGCGCAACACTCTGTGGCCAACATTAGCGGCCATGGCAGCAGCAGCAGCAGCGGAACAACAACAACATTTGGAATTTTCTTATTCATCGCCGCCGTTGTTGCTATTGTCGTTGTTTGTTTCTTTTACATGTTTTATGGCACATTATGGTGAGCTTTACTATCATTAATGGCTAAAATCACAGAGCAACAAAACAAGAACAGCAACAACAATAACATGCAAATACATGGCATAGATTCAAAGATTCATTGCAAGAAATGATTTTCACTGCCTGCCACCAAGTACTTATGCTATATGCTTACATACATAAATATGTATGTATTACATAGATGTGAGCATTTGTAGCAGATACATATGTACTAAATACTTTTGCCTGGTATAATTTTTAACATATACTAATGCTACTGTTGCTGCCGCAGCACTACCGGGGCCACATTAGTATTAGAGGAACAATTAATAGGCAGCTTACAAGCGCAGCCCAGTGTCATTTAGTTGGAAGTTGTTCCATATGACTACAACAAAACTATAGTTTCTATTGGTCAAAGGAACACGGATGATCGGTAGCAGAAATTTTGGAAAAATGAAGTAGCAGGAAAAAAGTTGAAAAAAAAACTTAAACTTAATTTCCACTTACACCCACTTGAATGAGGTATGGAATCGTTTCTTGCGTTGTTGTGAATCAACAAGCTTTCTATTTTTGGATTCACAACTAACGGCCCCTACGCGTCGATAAGCAGCGACGAATGCGAACGTTACTTTTTACTAGACATGCCGATAAACTCGACACTTGATACTGCGAAGTTGCTGTCGAGAACAGCGAGAGGGGTCGGCAATGAAAGAAAAATGTGGGTGACTGGAGGCGGGAATTGAACCAAGGATCTCCCCCATGGTAGTCGCGTGTTCTAACCAGTATGCCACGGCCAGTTGAAAACAGTTAATAAAAAATTTGACTAATACCGCATCAAACCTCAAAAGTCACTACCTCTAGCGTTATCCGCTATGTATGCTCCATGAGCATTGCTCATATAAACTTTCATAGCTGGTGTTATATCTCATAATGTCTTGGGCGATTTTCTAATTTGAGCTTTCTGATCGTTATTCATTTGGGAATAACTAGGATCTCTCTTTGGAGATCCCTAAGCAGCTTACAACGTCCGATAGATCACGTATTACCACCGCAATGCCATTGAACATTCGTTCAGTGGTAGCAAATGTGAGAAGGTGCAATGTTGAGTAACCTAATCGGCATGCTACCACCGATGCGTCTTAGGAAGTAGGTAACAGAAGTTACTGAAGCTCAACATAACAGCTCTCTTAGTAGATTTGGAAGCGCAAAGAAACTAAGATCGGTCACGGTGGCCTAATAAGCCACTCTTCTTTCATCTAACAACTACTAAGAATACACGAAGAAAAGAAAACAACAAAAATACCTCTAAATGTGGAGGAGTCCCGGAAACGTTAAAAGTACCATGATTTAAGGATATGCATCGGAATGTCTGAACTCTATACGGAGATGATGTCTCTATTCAATTGTCCTCGGATGTCCTTGAAAAAAATAAGGCTGACATCACCGCCGTCCCGATGGACGGGACAAGGATGCACACGACGAAAGAACTGTGACAACTTGCACAGTTAACATGCAGAAAGAAACAACTTTGGAGGTGAATTCATAGTCGGCCAGATACTTCGATTTCTGGTCTCGCGGTTCAACCCTATAAGTGACCGACTAGCCACTATCCGCAGCAAGGCGAAATATTTTTACATCACGCTGATTTGTGTACACGCCCCGACGGATGACACAGACGAGGACATTGAAGACGCATTCTATGAGCGCCTGGAGTAGATATATGACCTCAGGCCTGCCCATGATAAAAAGGGAAGGAAGGGATGCTTTTGGTTCAGCAGTCGGAAAATTCAGTCTGCACATCATCACCTCCGACAACGGATTCAGACTAGTTAGCTTTGCGTCGGCAAGACACATGATAGTGAGTGGAACCAGATTCTCGTATAACGATACCCACAAGGCATCCTGGAGATCGCCTTATCAAAATACAAGAAACCATACTGATCACGTGGTATTTGATGGAAGGCATGTCTCAACCGTTATGAACATGCGTGTGATGCGCCGTGCAAACATTGACTCAAATCACAATCTAGTTGCAGCCAAGGTGCACACGCGATTAAGAAGTACTAAATACGCACGTAAAAAACGCAAAGGAAGCTAGACATCACAAAGCTGCATACCACCGATATAGCCAATGCCTAGTCCAACCAACTCTCTCAATTACTTCAAACCAAACCCCCCGAATTGTGATGTTTCCGACACCCAGTGGCAGCATATTGCGAATTCTAGGACCACTGCTGCAAAGACCGTACTGGGTTATGCAAAACCATGCTCAGACAAGCCCTGAGGAATGTCGCGAAATGTCTAAATATAAGGATGCTGCATACAGGTCAAAACTGCAGCCAATAGCACCGCGTGCAGTGACGGAGCGTTATAATGAGAAGAGGAGGGAGATGACACGTCTGTTCTGGCAGAAAAAGCGTCTATAGCAGAAAAGAGAGAGCCAGGATATTGAAAATTATAGGGATAGAGGTGAAGCCCGAAAGTTCTACCAAAAGGTAAAAAATAAAGGTTTTGGATCAGGGATCCCCACATGTAAGGACGGAGACGGAAATCTCGTCACTAACATTCGGAGTGTGCTGCAAATATCGGGAGAACACTTTCGATCTCTACTCGTTCCCAAAGGCACTTTAAGTGACGAAATGAAGCCAATCATCGACGACGGAGTACGTTGTACACCAGCGAGCCAAAACGAGATTAACACGGTAATTGCACGGCTTAAAAACAATAAAGCTGCGGGAGACGATGGACTGCCGGCAGAGATTTTTAAAGCCGGTAAGTTGGCAAGGTGTTTGCACAAGCTCATAAACTCGATTTGGCTCAAGGAATGCATGCCCGATGAATGGAATTTGAGTGTTTTATGAC
This sequence comes from Muscina levida, assembly GCA_964034835.1. Classification (NCBI taxonomy): domain Eukaryota; kingdom Metazoa; phylum Arthropoda; class Insecta; order Diptera; family Muscidae; genus Muscina; species Muscina levida. The sequence continues at coordinate 40,107,434 of OZ035883.1, forward strand.
TTGCGCTTAAGAAAGACGATCCAAGTGGGTGTACCAACTATCGCGGGATTAGCCTTTTACCCATCGCATACAAGGTCTTGTCGAGTGTGGTATGTGAAAAACTAAAGATCATTTTAACGAACATGATTGTGAATTATAGGTGTGGCTTTAGACCTGGTAAATCCACAACCGACCAGATATTTACAATACGACAAATTCTGGAGTTGACCCAAGAAATGCAAATGTGTTTATCGATCACAAAGCTGCATTCAACAGCCCTATATGACAAAAACTATTAGAAGGTAGCGCTGAGTTTTGTATCACTGCAAGGCGGACATGACTTTGCGGGATGACACTGACTGACAAGAAGTATTCAGTGAAAATAGGCAAAAAATTTAAAGAGCCATTGTCTACCAAGGCGATTATCTGTCTAGTGATCTGTAATCATCACGAAGATGACCACTACTGGTACCAAAGTTAATAAAAGTCACTTGCTGTTCGCGTATGGCGATGATATAGTTAGATGTCATTGACTGAGGATTGCGGAATGTTACTGCAGCCTTGTCAAGCATTGAGAAGCAGTTATCACAAGTGGGAATGGCGAGATAAGTGTGGACAAATATGAGTTGGTATGCCAACATCTCCTCCATAGAGAAGATCATTTAAAATCCTATGTACACATTGTGCCATTTGTTACAACAAAAAAATAAAGAGTCTACCCTTTTGAGGTGCTGGGTGAACTTTGACAACTATAACTTTTAAGTAGTATATTAGGTCAATAAAAATAATAATGTCAGCTCGGAAATCAAAAAACTAGTATTGACCACACACCACTATTACTATGCGCTAAGTAAGCATAATAATAACAAAGCCCTCTCTCTCTCACAGATACTACCTAATTTGCTCTACGGCGCAATATCCTAGGTAATGAAACAAACTGCTTAATATATTCTGTGAATCTTCGAGACAAAAATACGATGCAAAATCATTGTTAACGACGAGTACCGCCGTCGCATAAATCATGAGCTGTATGAGCGACATCGACATAGTCAAGCACGTCCAATGCTTCAATTCGAATAGTCTTTGGCACTAAACTCGATGGACGTCACAGGAGAAGCGACTAAATCTTCGTTACATGAACAGTTGAAAGAGATGTTATATAAGGTTGATGTGACAATCTATCTACTAGATAGTTTGGTCAGCAGTTTGAGAAGTTTTTACTGGACATGCCGATTGACCAGACTACTGCGAAGTAGCTGTTGTTGTGCGCTAATTTTTTTTAGCTAGAACTCACTTTACTACTAACTTTGTAGCTAAGGCTCAAATAAATAATTTCTTTTAATATATCTGAGTAAAAAATCATGTTGGATGCATTTTATCGAATAAAATCTTAAAAAAGTGCTATTTATCGCCTCTCTTTTAAAAATGATTCCACAATCATAAGTATAAAAGTTGTTATTGCTGATGATTTTGAATGATGACCCAAGTACTGTACTGTACATATGTAGCGAGTTTGCATATGGTATTCGCTACATGTATGTATGTATTTATAACGTATGAGTAATATTAATTTTATGCGATTTTTATGTTAATCATACGCACATCGGTCCAATATTGTGAATTTTTTGTTTAATAACACAGAGGAAACCCAACCTGGGGGGGGTGAGAAATTCTAAGTCAGGGTGAAGGTACTAGCTATGCATAGCAAACCCCAAAAAGGTTTGGAGTTTTCTACAATTCTGCTGAAAAATCAAATGAGAAATCATCAATGGTTCTTATAACACCCTAGTCATCCCAAAGCCCCACGAGGCTGGTTATAATTACTTTTTTGAAGCAAACATCGTCGGCAATTTCTACGTATTGTGAGTTGTGAAAACAACACCAGGCACGTTGGCTTAACAATTACCTACTCAAGCACATAATATTTGTTCGTGCGAGCGTTCGGTTGACACTGATCTAAATACATCATGTTTTGGATTTTTAATTTGTTAATGTTTGTTAGTGATATTTTCTAAATTTTCTTATTGTCATGACTTTACCTTAGCTGTCATTGTCCTATCATATTTCGGCGAGCAATTGTCTTAAGCGCCTAAGTAGTTTGTTGTCCTTTGGTTTTTACTTCGTCCCTTTCCCCTACTACTCTACCCTACTATCAATAGCAGCTTCAGAATTTTTATTACAGTCATTGCTCGATTTGTCTGCTTGTATGTAATTTTGTATTTCCTTTAGTATTTAACTTTTAGTATTTAAGAAAATTTTTTGTGTTGTTATTGTGTTTTGCTCATCTTGTGGTATTTTTATTTCTGATTTCTACTTTTAAGCTGTTTTTTTTTCGTGTGTTGTTGTTGTTGTTGCTCTCTTTTGCTGCACGTTGTGTCGGTCCACCACGGGAGACCCAAATCTGTTGGGAGATTTTTTTCGTTGCCCCATCCCTCCATTTCATGTTATAGTTATTGTTGGTTGGCATGTGTTTGTTTTGTGGCTTTGGCTGTTTCTGTTGCAATTGCTTTTGCAACCAATGTACAAATGTTAAATTGTTACTAATGTGTTTGTTGCACATCCTCCCATTTAGAGTCTACATAGTCCGTGCACAAGTATTCGTGGTCATATGGGTTGATGTCCCATTGTGGCGCCACAAATTGACATGATGGAAATTAGCAATGTCAGGGGATATTATGTGGAGAAATATAACACAGAAATTTCTACTTTTTATCAGGAAATACTTTAAATTAATGTGAATATTATTATATGTGACTCGGTCTATGAAAAGGTGGCTTATGAATCAAAAACAAAATTTCGAGAAATCAATAATTCTTTTTTTAAATTTTTAATACACTTCTAAGCAAGTTAGGACTTTCTACTTTTCACCATGGTATAGACAAATCTTTTTATATATTATGGAATTATTGGATATAACAATATATTACCTTACAAAGTTTTTTTGTATAATACATTGTGGAACATTTTCGAGGTCATTGTATGGAGGTTGAGGAATTCCACGATAGGGTGAAGGTGCCAGGTCAGTATAGTAAAACCCCTAAAGGGTTTGGCGTTCTGAAGTCAAACCTTTTTAATGCCCTTACATATTTTTGCTGAACCATATTGATATTTGCGCTTAGCTTTTCAGCTATTACTCAAGAACCATTGATGATTTCTCTTATCATTCTTCAGCAGGATTGTAGCTAAGGCTTAAAAAATAATAACTATAACAAATTATGTTGGACTTATTTTATCGAATGAAATCTTATATAAATTGTCATCATTATTAAACCATAAATCCACAATATTGTAATATTGAAACAAAGTGCGTATGATTAATAAAAAATCCGCATAATATTAATATTACTTATACAACGTACTCGTACAAACAAACATAAAGGGTTTTCCAATGAGAGGTGTTATTGTGAATATCCCGCTATTTCGGTAGCTGTCACTTTTGAATCTTTTATTCTTTGACATTTGACAAGTAGAAACTACGCCATTAATAAAAATGGAACGATAGACGCTTGCAATATTAAAATTCACTAGAAAAATGGTGAAAATCTTGCAGTCACAGTTTGCAAAACGAAAGCATTTTTTGGACGTCCTGAAGCACCTTGTCGGACCACAATACAGAAACTGGTGGAAAAATTCAAGCTGTTGGGACAAGTTAGTGATGTGAAAAATAAAACCCGTGCACGTCGCTCAAGAACAACTGAGAATATTGCTGTGGTATGCCAAAGTGTTGAAGAAAACTCAGGTTTGTCCATTCCTCATCGTTCTTTAGAAATGGGCATTCCACAAACGTCATTAACATACACCGTATTTTGCAAAAAGACTTGGGTCTTAAGGCTTATAAAGTTTAGTTAACACAAGAACCCAAGCCGGCCGATCATCAACAACATCGTGTCTTTGCTGATTAGGTCCTTGAAATGCATGAAAAACATCTGGAATTTCATCTTGACTGATAAGGTCAACAAGCAAAATTGTCGCTCGGAAACCCCAAGAGTTATTGTTGAGAAGCCTCTCCATCCTAAAAGTTTGACTGTTTGTTGCGGTTTATGGTCCGGCGGGGTCATTGGATCTTACTTTTCGAAAAAGAGGTTAGATCAACAGTTAAGGTGAATGGATGGCGCTATCGGAAGATGATTAATGATTTTTTTATGATCGGAGTTGGATGGTATTGATCTGGACGAGATGGCGCTACGTGCCACACAAGCAACGAAAGCATTGATCTTTTACGGGAAAAGTTTCCGGACCGTGTTACCTCTCGAAGAGGTGATCACAATTGGCCACCGAGATCTTGTGATTTAAAACCTTGCGACTTCTTCCTTTCGGGCCACGTGAAAGATAAGGTCTACACCAACAGCCAAGTGTCGATTAAAGACCACAAAGATAAAATCGTGAGACTATCGAGTACATAGGGCAGCCATTTTGCGATTTGGCTATGGAAAATTTCATGAAAAGGATATGGTCCTGTAAGCGTGCTTGTGGTGGCCATTTGCCTGATGTTGTATTTTATTATTAACGGCTCACCTTCCTATTTATTATGAAATAAACATCCGTTCATTAATCTCAAAAAATTAAATTTTTCTTTGAATGCCAAAATAACACCTCTTATTGGAAAACCCTGTATATGTTTGTAGCGAGTTCATATAGCAAACTCGCTACACATGCACAATACAGTACCTCGGTCAGGGCCGTCATACAACAAGACCAGTTTTCATGTTATCACAGATAACACTGTAAGACAAATGGTAAGGGGTCAGTGATCGGGAAGGGTTCAAACTACCGGGGAAAGTTATATCGGTAAAAAAGAAGTTATAGGTGTCCCGGCGTTTCGCTGTTTAAAATTCATAAAAAATCCAAAACGGCAAAACTGTTGACTATATAGAAAAACGTTATATGAACAGATTAAAGGAATTGTAATTTTTTTAAATTTGTTTGAGCAAAATTGGACTAGCGGTACTCGAGTTATGTCAAAAAAAGACCACCAAAGGTGACAATTTCCCCTATATGGTAGTTACTAACTTCAAATCGATATATCTCGATTCCTAGACGTGACCCAGCGAAACGCCTGGCCACGTATAACTTGTTTTTGACCGATATAACATTTCCCGTTGGTTTCATCCCATCCCGATTTTGACTGTCGCATAGTGTAATAAAGCCTATAAAGCCAGAAACTTGGAGTTTTAAGGGAAAATTATATAGAAAAAGGCGAAAAATTACAACTTGTTGAAAGTTTAATTTGATAAAATTAGTGCAACTTAATTAATATAAAAAAAGGGACCGGCCGTGACATTCGGGAGAATGTTCAACTTCTGGCTCCAGTCATCTAAAAAAATAAATATTCCTTCATTGTCGATGTTGTCGACAGCAACTTCGCAGTATAGTGTCAAGTCAATCGGCATGTCTACTCAAAAGCTTTTCAAACCATGACGTTCGCTTTTGTCGATAAAAAGGTAGGTGTCGTTAGTTGTGAATCTAAAATAGAAAGCGTGTTAATTCACAACAACGCGAGAAGCTATCCCATACCTTATTCATGGGGTGTAAAGCGGAATTAAGTTTTTTATATTAATATAAAATATTTTTTTAAACCTTAGCTACAAGTGTGCTGAAAAATTATATGAAAAATCATAAATGGTTCTTGAGTTGAAGCTAAAAAACAAAGCGAAAACATCAATACAAGCAAACATCTAAAATGTCATCAATAAAGTTTGACCTGAGAACGGGGGCTTTTACTATGCTGACCTAGTACCTTCACCCTTCACCTTGTTGCACTGTGATATTGATCCGTTGGGCAATCATCAAAAAAACTTACCTGTAAAGAAAAAAAAAACAAAGTAGTTATAAGTGAATATGTAATTAACAAATTTAAAAAAAAATTAATATGAAAAAAATGCAAATATAATCATAAAAAATTTAATTTATCTTTAAACAATTTGCCTTAATACCAAAATGTATCAAAGTTATATAACTAATACATAAATTCATACTACAAATAGTCAACGAAGATAATATCTTTATATCTTAATAATACTGCAAAATTGTCTAAAAATTTATAAAATAAAACGGATTAGAAAGTGAAAGAAACTATTCTGTTTTGCTTTTTCAAGGACGTTGTCCTTTTTTGTATTCCATGAAAATTTTTACATAATTTAATATTGGCATCGTGGCTAATTCCCTAAACTATTACTAAAAAACTTTCATAAAAAAAGTAATTAACCATTGATAGGTGACCTTTTGTTTGTATTTCCAGGACATTTCTTCCTTTTTAAAATCTTTATTTTTCTTCACAAATAACAAATAGTCAACGCAGAAAATATCTTTATACCTTATTAATAGTGCGAATATTTTCTAATAAATTTATAAAATAAAGTGGATAAAAAAGTTTTTCTATTTCAACTGTTTTGTTTTTTCAAGGACGTTGTCCTTTTTCGTAGTCCATGAACAATTTTCCATACTATTATATTGACATCGTGGGTAATTCCTAAAACTATTACCAAAAAACCTTTATAAAAAAATGTAATTGACCATTGATAGACCTTTTTGTGGTATTTCAAGGACATTGTTTTCTTTTAAAGTTCTTTATGTTTCTTCACAAATAACAAATAGTCAACGCAGATAATATCTTTATATCTTAATAATAGTGCGAAATTTTCTAAAAATTTATAAAATAAAACGGATTAGAAAGTTTTTCTATAGAAACTATTCTGTTTTGCTTTTTCAAGGACGTTGTCCTTTTTCATAGTCCATGAATAATTTTTCATACTATCATATTGACATCGTGGGTAATTCCTCAAACTACTACTAAAAAACTTTTATAAAAAAATGTAATTGACCATTGATAGTCCTTTTTGTGATATTTCAAGGACATTTTTTTCTTTTAAAGTTCTTTATGTTTCTTCAAAAATTACAGATAGTCAAAGCAGATAATATCTTTATATCTTATTGTTAGTGAGAATATTTTCTAAAAATTTATAAAATAAAAGGGATTAAAAAGTTTTCCTTTTTCGTAGTCCATGAATAATTTTCCATACTATTATATTGATATCGTGGGTAATTCCCTAAACTATTAGTAAAAGAATTTACTTTTTTGTTAAAGGGTGATATTTTAAGAGCTATAGGAAAGTTAAAAAAAAAACACATAAAATTCAGAAAAATGCATGAAATCTTCATTTGAATCGATAGTACGGTCCATATAATTTAATATTTGAAGTTTACTTCATGCTAATGTTGACCGTGACTGCGCCTCAAATGGTCCATCAGCTTAGTCCAATTTTGGCATACTCTTTCCAACATTTCGGCCGGTGTCTCATGAATAAATGCTTCAATGTTGTCTTTCAATGCGTCAATTAAAGCTAGCATGTGTGTATAGACGTGAGCTTTAACATAGCCCCACAAAAAGTAGTCTAAAGGCGTTAAATCGCACGATCTAGGCGGCCAATTGACCGGTACCGAACGTGATATATCTCGATTCCTAGACGTGACCCAGCGAAACGCCGGGACACGTACAACTTCTTTTTTTACCGATATAACTTTCCCCGGTAGTTTGAACCCTTCCCGATCACTGACCCCTACCATTTGTCTCACAGTGTAATTGATGGTCATCATTAACACTGCACAGTGGATCCGCTTGTATGGAGGCGCGGCCAAAAATACTTCTAGTGGTAGTACAGAGCTGAAATGTTCAGCAGGGCTCTTAAAAAATATTTAAGCCAGTACAGAAATTTCAACCAGGTGAACTGACTGATAAATACCCTCACCCTATGTACAACATTGTTTTACTCTCGAGTTAATGAAATTGAAAAATAAATTACTTATGAAGCTTAAACGATCGGGAATAGGACTCTCGGTCGTATGGCCAGAAGTTTACAGACATGTAGCAAAACTAGCAACAGTTATAAAAAGTTCAATTCAATATCTTTTACAAAAATGATATGTATGTAAAACCGTCTGAAGCTAATATTTCAGTTTTCCGAGGTTTTGCGTCGGATTACAAGATAATCCAACTGACCACATTCAAGTATATTCAAGTTTTTCGTTTAAATGTTATGAAAGAAATATTAATTTTCCCAAAAATATATTGGTAATTTTGTATAAGACATCCCAGAAGCGGTAGAGCAACATAGGTCGTATTCACCCTAAGTTTTCCTTCGAAAAAATTTGACTGAAAAAGAATATGCTTGTGGCAATTGTGACCGTCGGTGGTGTAATGGGTAGCGTGCGCGCCTGTTATTCATTAGATCGTGGGTTCGAGTCCCGGTCAGACCACTTTACATTTCTTTCGAAGACGGTCACCTCGCTTAGTGCCGGCGACACTATTGAGTATATTTAGCCATGAAAAAGCTTCTCAATTCGGAAACGGTGTAAAACTGTAGGTCCCAATCAGTGTGTCTAAAAAATAGAAAGCGCACAGCTCATTGATTGCGAGAAGCTCTCCCCTATCCCTCCATGGGATGTAATGGGAAAATTTTTTTTTTTTTTTGTGGCAATATTACGATGATTAAGGTCATTTATATACAATGAGGTGGCATAAGGAGCGCGGCAAAAGTTCCGATTTTCTGTAGTTTTACCTTGTTTTATAAGATTATTAGTCCGCCAAAGTTCATGATCATGTAGTGTTTCGTTTGGAAGAAATATCCATAAATAGGTAAGTTTGCATGGGAGGTACCAGAAAGGGTGGGGCAATTCTGCTTATTTACAATAACGTAACTTCATTTTGGAAAATATTAAAACTGGTAAATTTTCATAAAGATCAGTTAAGGTTTACTCAAATTATCATGCCCATTTGTTATCTGTCCAACCAGCAAGCCAACCGGCCAGCCAGCCGGACCGACGGAAATGGGACAATCGTCTTAAAAAATCTTTAAACAAATTTGGTTTTAAGATAATTTGGGTCGAAGTAATTGGGGTCGTTACACTTTTTCACTTATGAAATTATACTTACCCTCTTACCTATGTTTGATAATAATAATTTAATAAGAAGGCGGTTTAGTATATTAAAAACTACACGCACATCCGCAAATTTCCGCAACAAACTTTAACACTTTTATTACCTTAAGACTACGACAAATACAATGGAAAAGAGACCTAAAGGGGGATCTGGAGGGAACACAACTAAAACTCTAAATAATCATAATGAAGACGCACAAAATAGGATCAAAAAATACGTTACCTAAAACATTAATTTGACAAGAATTACAAAACAAGTTAGTTTTTATAAATTTGTGGTGATTAAATAAATACTTTTAATTTTAAAATCCATTAAAAATAATTTAATTTTTTAGACTTATGCAATGAGCAATCTATTTTGAAGTGCACTCTTGTTTTAAATTATTCGATCAACGTACAAAAGCGCGAACAAATGTTCATGGTTAAATTCTATTTTTAAAAAGTCCCGTTAGATTTTCAGAAGAATCCGGTTTACCATTATGAAGTTTGGACATTTAAGAGATAATTTGTTTACATTTTATTTTAATACTTTGTGATTAGTTTTTTGATTTTTGGCCTATGGACGGAACCACTGTGCACTGGCCGATACAGCTGCGATATTTTCTTCACTTCGCACTCTTCTACGAAAGAGTGTTGGTGGTTTAATGTCCAACAATGTAAAATTGGTGCGAAATTTAGTCACAATACCCCAAATAGCCGCTTCAGTGGGTCGATTAAACTGACCATAAAATGGAAGAAGCGCGCGATGAACTTTCCTAACAGAGCACGCATTTTGATAATAAAATGCAATAATTTGCAAGCGTTGTTCGTTTGTAAGACGATTCATGGTACTATTATAGACCAAACTGAAGATGTTTGACAGTGAAACAAAACACGAAACGTGCGTCAGCTGTTTCAACCAGTGTTGCCAAAAAGATAATAGCTAAAAAATCACACTTTATTTCAAGGACCTGCTGCCATTCGAATTTCTTTGACAATTTTTCCATAATTTCTGATTGTCATAGTGTGTACTTCGCCATAATATCAAAATCTCTCTAAAAATATAAAAAAAAAATCAAAATATTTGGTGTTACCGCGGCGTATTTCTCGTTTTACTATTTCAAGGACCTTGTAACCTTTGAATGGTTTTTTAGAATTTTTCCATAAAACACGGTTTGACCACGCAGACACCGCCCACTGATCGAAAATTTATAATTGTTGTGCAGTTATATCCATCAAGTTGTATCTCTCTAGGACTAAAATAAAGTTTTTCCATGCCCATCCGTCAACTGATTGAAAATAAAAATTTCGTCTCCAAATTTCCAACAGTCCTGTCGAGTACTACCTGTATACCAAATTGTATAGCCCTAGGGCTGAATTACAGTTTTGCCAAGCCCGCATTGCCCACTTATTGAAAAATAAAATTTCGTTTGCATATTTATAATTATGTTGCAGAATACTATCAGGATATCAAATTTTATCTCTCTAGGATTTAACTACAGATTGGTCACGTCCTTTCCGCCCACTTATCGAATATAAAAATTTCGTCTGCAGATTTGGACCTGAAGTGTTGAGTACTATCTTGGATCGGACCATCTCCCCATAATCCTCTCCATTGATAGACCAGCCGATTACATCATCTCTGAACGCCGCACAGTGTGGTGAGGGCGGCCAAAAATGAAAAATATCACTGTACTAGTTTTTAGAAAAGGTTGATGTCGTTGTACAAACAACACTTCATTTATGCTAAATCAAAAAGAATTTTTAAAAATTGTTATATTTCCAAAAAGTTATGAGTATTCAAAGTTAATAGTTGTAGTAAAGAAAATATCGCAATATAAAAATGATAGAAATTAGGCAAATTTAATTCGGTAAGTTAAAATAAAAACTGTCGGTAAAACAGTATAATTACCGATTGGATAAACTTGTTAGAATATAATGATATGGCAACTTGGGTTTTTGTCTCGTTTGGTGGGTCATATGTGGTTTGCCGTTATACCGAATGTTAACAAAAAGCGAAAATCGAAATTGTTAAAAACATTCAAGTTCAGTGGAGTGTAAAAAAAAACATCAAAAAACACTTTTTTTAATATTTTAATATAATATTTGGGCAAGTGTGCAGAGCTTAAAAAAGTAAGTTTCTCGTCCCCCTTCTTCCCCCTTTAATTTATTCTTTAAATTTTAAGTGTCGAGACAGGTGAAAATTCGAGATTTTTTTAATATTTGGCATAGGCATCGTACTCCAAGTGCTGCCCTGGGAGAAGTAGTCATGTATTTAGAAGAAGAGTTAAAGTTAAAACTAAATGAGAAGATGAATAAAGAAATTCAATTAATATTATTAAAAATAAAAACTAATTGGCAAAGGTGTCACTACCTGAGAGAGAGGTTTGAAGAAAAGTTCGGATCGTGGCTAAATTCACCGGTTTTTATAAGTGATGCGTGTTTATCTTTTGTAAGTACATTATGTGAAAAATAATTTGTATGTTTGTAAATGATTGTGTTATTTTAGGTACCTAGCACCAGCCGTTGAGGAAGACCTTTGACTGACTTTGATGATTGCTCGGATCGCACCAAAAGGCGAAAAGTGGATAAATTTGTTTTAAATACAAATCCAAACTTGCTGCAAAAGGCTGTTAAGAGAATTTCCGACCCAGCAACTCACACATCTATACCGGTAGATAAAGCTTTGGCACTTTTTTAGATATGGATTTGTATTTCAGGCAGTACGAACTTATGAGAACAGTAGTCAATGCCGCTCACAAACAGTGCTTTCCGTCATACTATGCATTGCAAAATGCGAAGAAAAAATATATTCCCGACTCAGTTTTAGTTTTAGAAACGTCTGTAGAAATTCAATTGCAAAACTTTTAGAATATGACTGCGAAAAGCTATTTAGATTTGTATAACATCAAATCAAAAGATGACCTTATATGCGATATTAAATGGGGGTTTGGCGGGTGTTCAGGGCATAGCAATTACAAGCAGAAATTTAATGACCCGGATTCCAACGATGAGTTTCTTTTTATTGTCTCATTTGTGCCGTTAAGATTTTTGAACTGGGGTAGTGAAGCAGTAGTTTGGAATAATATTAAACATTCTTCCACTAAACATTGTCGACCAATTTGGTTTTATTTACAAAAGGAAAATGTATCCTTGTTTCTTCTCTCTTATTAAATATAATAATAGTAATTATCAAATGAAAAAAAAAATATTTATAATATATATAGATGATTTTCTTATTTTGTATCAAGGACATATGGGATGCAGACGTGTTTTGTAAGATAATTAAATGAAATTAAATATACTAATCAAAAATACATCAAGGACAAACTGAGTCAAGTTTTGTTCAATTGCAAGAACAATTTTCGTATGTATAAGTTTTTTTATTTCAGGATATATGGGAGGTGGAAGTGTCCTTTGAGATAATTTCATATAACTCACCACAGTTATCAGCTATATATTAGAGACAAATCGAGTCAAATTTGGTTCAATTCCAACAACAATTTTCGAATATATAAGTTTTTTTATTTCAGGATATATGGGAGGTGGGCGTGTCCTTTGAGATAATTTCATATAACTCACCACAGTTATCAGCTATATATTAAAGACAAATTGAGTCAAATTTGGTTCAATTCCGACAACAATTTTCGAAAATATAACCTTTTTTCATTTCAGGATATATGGGAGGTGGGCGAGTCCTTGGGCTGATTTTCGCAAAACTTCGTTTTTTTCCTTTCCTACTTATAATAGTACTGTGTACCAATTTTCATTCCTCTACGATAACTCCTTCTATTTTTGGCCGCCGTTTATATGAAAACACGATACTGCGCGCCGTACTTTCTTGAACTATAAGAAAGCGGACTAGAACGGGTTCAGAGAATTCACCAACCACAGCATCAGTGCTCTACCCATACCCTCAGATGTTCGGGTTGCTGAGAAAAATTTCCGAAACATCATACGCGCAGCGGCCGCTCGCTTTATCCCTGCTGGTCGAATACCCGAGATACGACCTAACTTCCCAGCAGTGGCAGCGGGACTCGCAGATGAGCTTGATGGAATTCGTACGGCCAACCCTGCTGATCCTAGACTCAGTGAACTGAACCTAGAAATTAGTAAGATGGTCGACGAATATAAGCGGAACCTTTGGCTAGAGCACTTGAAGAACTGCAATTTAAGTTCCGGTATCAGTAAATTGTGGGCAACGGTTAAGTCACTCTCGAATCCAAGAAGGAGAGAAGACCGAACGGCCATCACATTTGGTGCCACCACTGTGACAGACCCAAAGAGGTGCGCGTGTTATTTTAACCGTCAATTTGTTGAGCACCCCGAGAGTGACATGGCGAAAAGGAGAGTAATGCGACGTATTCATGCTCTCCGAGTCGAAGAAGCACCACCACAATTTACAGTTGGAGAAGTTGCAGATGTCATCCACAGCGCAAAGGCATCAAAAGCGCTAGGCCCCGACGGAATATCCATGTTGATGTTGAAACAATTGGGCATACCGGGAGTCGAATATTTGTCTTATGTCCTCAATCTGTCCCTGACCACTCTGGTAGTACCCGAGGCCTGGAAAATGGGTAGAGTGGTCCCGCTACTGAAACCTGGCAAAGACGCGAGCAAAGGAGAATCATACAGGCCCATCTCTCTCCTCTCGCCAGTAGCCAAGACACTTGAGGCGCTAATCCTCCCGAGCCTGACAGGACATTTCCCAATTGCCGATCATCAGCATGGATTCCGTAAGCAGCACAGCACTACCACTGCTTTACACGCCATCACCACACAAATAAGTCGCGGTCTCAACCAGAATAAGCCCAGTGACAGGACGGTCCTCGTGGCGCTTGATTTATCGAAGGCTTTCGATACAGTAAATCACGCCACGCTCTTCGAGGACATCGCCAACATGTCCCTCCCGAACTATTTGAAACGTTGGATCGTGAACTACATGTGTGGACGCCAGTCATACGTGGAATTCAGAAATAGAAAGTCCAAGCCCCGTAGAGTGAAACAGGGAGTTCCCCAAGGTGGGGTGATATCTCCGGCACTGTTTAACCTCTACCTATCTGCAATTCCACCACCACCTGACGGCGTAAATATCGTATTGTATGCTGATGACTGTACGATATTGGCGTCGGGCCCCTCGACTGATGACATATGTGGAAGGTTGAATGCCTACCTCGCTGATATTGCCAATTTCTTCGCTGCGAGAAGGATGAAAATTTCCGCCACCAAATCATCGGCCACACTGTTCACCGCATGGACAGCGCAAGTCAAGGAGCAGCTCAATGTGATAGTCGATGGCACAACAATTCCGACCACCAACCACCCCAAGGTCCTTGGTGTCACATTTGATAGTCTGCTCAGATTCAACGCGCACGCCACAGCTATCTGCAATAAGATGAGAAGTAGGAACAAGGTCCTCAAGTCGCTTGCCGGCAGCTCTTGGGGAACCGACAAAGAAACCTTGTTGACCTCTTACAAAGCGATAGGTCGGTCTGTGGTGAACTACGCAGCTCCAGTGTGGTCACCGAACGTGAGCGAGACGCAGTGGCAGGTCAGGAAAGACCTTCACGATCTAGAGCGTGAGATCCAGCGCTACAAGAGAGAGCCTCTAGATCAAAGCGCATATCAAGCAGGATTAGCAGACATTCACTCAGACGAAGTCTTGGAAGCAGTAAACAACTATAGAGTGAATGTCGTGCTCGGAGATCACCCTCCATCAGTGGCTTCGGAAGAAGAGGTTTTACCGCCGCAGACGAGAGTTGTTTTGGCCCAACTAAGATCCGGATGGTGTAGCCGCCTCAATTCATATTGGGCAAGAATTGACGGCAGTACGTCGAACGTCTGCCCAGCCTGCAACCAAGGACCACACGACACGCTACACCTCTTCAACTGCCCAGCCAATCCAACTCTACTTGTTCCCAGGTCTCTTTGGACCCACCCAGTGGAAGTAGTTACCTTCCTTGGCCTGGATACAAGTGCAGCAGAAAACAACGACACAGGATAAACAAACAGACACATATGCTGCTACAACAACAACAACTATCTGTGTACCAAATTGTATATCTTTAGCTCAAAAATATGATCAGCCACGCCCACTCCGTCAATTTAGTCCTAAGTTTACAAAATATATAACCCATTATGTTTTGTCATATAGAACATTATAGAGCGAAATCTGAAATTAACGTTTTGAA
Source organism: Muscina levida (assembly GCA_964034835.1). Taxonomy (NCBI): domain Eukaryota; kingdom Metazoa; phylum Arthropoda; class Insecta; order Diptera; family Muscidae; genus Muscina; species Muscina levida. The sequence continues at coordinate 40,122,517 of OZ035883.1, forward strand.
GAGTTTTATCGGAATTTTAGATATATTAAAAAAGTGGGCGTTGAAATGGGAGGGGCCAATTTTTTCACTAACGTGATACAATTAGTCAAATCGGTTTATGCGTTCTAAAGTGATGGCCTTAATAACGCACAACAATTCATTTTATATTTGATATCAAATCTCTCTCTCCACTATGCCAACACCCTTTTCATCTTACACGACAACACATGTCGCTATGTGGCAAATATTTATTGTAATTGCTAATCGTATTAATGGTTACTACTCCGCGAATCAGCGGCCGTTCAACACATGGCAAATGTAAATGCAACATGCAACACAGTGGCTGTGGCATCATCAATTTGCATTTGTTTTTAGCTGAGTTGAGTAGCCGCGTTCGTCTCCCCCCTCTCACACCACATTTCCAGTAAACCTTAAGAAAAAGTTCAACAAGAACTCTACAACAATCCATAGGAAATACATATATCTTTTAGCTTCTAGTAGAATTACCTTAAGAACTTTAATATGATTTAAACTTATTTCAATGAGTGCGGAGCTTAACATAATTTTGACTTGAGAAGATTATCAAATTCCTCTGTTGTTTGTTCATTAATCATCATACTCGAGTTGATAGCTTTCATTCTGGCTGGCTGGCTGGCTGACGTTGGCCCCTGTACAGCTTCTCGTTTGCGTCTTCATTAATCTCTGGCTATAATTTACCATAAAATGTATGAAGTTGTATGTTAGAGTTTTTGTTTTTTATTTTTTTTGATTCTCTATAATCTTAACTATATTCTTGAAGTTCTGCTACTCTTGGTCTTGCTGTTTTCAAAATCTTGAACTCATTTGCTAATAGGAGAATAATTTATTTCGAGTTAAGAGAAGTTAGATGTTGCTGTTGTTGTTGTTGTTCTACCCGTTGTTGTTGTTCTGTTTTAGTGAATAAGTGTAGCTAGCTAGGGAATTGCGGTCTAATGGTGAAGGTGAAGGGAAGACCTTGTTGAATAAAAAGAAATTAAATTAAAAACAAATTTTCCCACATTACCTGCGACAAGGGAAGAAAAAAAGTTTATAGGGAGAGGGCAAGAGCAGGCAATACATGGCAAAATACAGGTGGAACTCACATGACGGATAAGAGATTTTGAATAAACCAAGTAGACATATTTCAACAGAAAATGTTTCCATAGCACAGTACAACATATGATATTGGGAGTCAATCATGAGAACTGCATGTGAAAGTGGCCCCAAAAAGAAGAAGTTATGCGTCATTCATTTTAGACAAAAGATCCTTAAAACGTGCCCCTATACGATACTTACCAACTTCAAATCGATATTAAATTATTATGGCATGTAACTTGACAAAATGAATGATGCAAAACTTCTTCTTTCATGTGCAGTTCTCTGAATTTAGTTCCAAAATCATGTGTTGTACTGTGTAATTATCGTTTTTTATTTATTAATTATGTTTCATTAATTAAGCACCAGGTAAGACTTTAAACATGTGACCGACACCGTGGCGTTATAATAATACGCAGTTATATAATATCCGTTTTTCACTTCAATTTAGTAATTAGTCATTTATCATTTGTTAATTTTTATCCTTAGTTATTTAATTAACTTTTCAGTTTTTGTGGTTATTCGCATTTATCGACACTCATCTGTACTTTCTGCCGAAAGTAACCCAATAGCAAAAAGGTTAATAGTACAGTAACAGCATCATTAAATAATACAACTTGAAGATTGCTTCTTAAATACCCCTTATGGTGCAAACCACATACACATATACACACACCCATCAATGATTCTTCTCCTTACGTGCAGCATTAGCAGCACTAACTTATTCACTTCTCATTCCACTATACAATGTAGCGCAATGTTGATATACACACACAAACACATATAGAACAAACATGCTACACTCAGTAGAGCAATCTAATGAATTTCTATTACTATTGCATACATAGTTTCTTCCTCTATTGCAATTGGGCTGAGATATCGTGTGTGGCGGCTGTGAGTATCTCCTTCGCTAGATAATACCACATACATAGATTATGCATGCAGCATTTCACAACATTTCATTGTCGATTCGACTCCTCTTTGTGTAATAAATGGCAAAAATTAACAGGGGTAATATGTAGAAAAATTACTAGTAGTTGTGGTGCCTGAAAATGGAGATAACGTCGTTTTCGCTCGTAGATAGTCTAACTAAAATTAACAGAACTTTGGCAATTGGCAATGCCGCCAGCAGCATCCCATTGCAAACGAAGTTAGGCAGCTGAATGCAGACCTAAAGATGGAAAAACTACAATTGAAATATTTGGCACAACCAAAGTTAGAAATCATCAAAATGAACTGACTAACTGCCTAACTGACTGACTAACTGACAGGTGTACAAATGCGGCATCAAGTTCATGAGTCAATTAACTCAATTTGATGCATGCCATGTATGTGTGTATGTGTATGTGTGTGTGTGTGTGTGTTTGTGTGCATAAGGCAAGGCAGCTTAATGCATTTACTGTATAATTTTGAATGTGTAATAAGGATAGACAACTGATTTTTAAAGCGAGTATTTATTATAGGAAGAGTAACAGGGAGTACAATAATAAAAACTATTTTCGCCAAAGAATATTTTGAGAAATTAAAGGTGTCATTAAAGTTAAAAGGGCAACACTATATATAAAATTTTTGACAAATCAAATAAATTAAGTGTGATCAATTTTTCTAGAAGCTTTATAATTTTCATTATATGTACGTATATAACAATAAACTTTGTTATATATCAAAATTTTTTGTAATTTTTATAATATTTGATGTGTTTATGAAATACATTATAATTTAAAAATTTCAATTTATTATGATTTATTCACATAAAATTCATAATTTTATTTTATTTAGATCACATTGTTTTCACATAACCCACATAAATATTATACATAAGAGGAGGTGTAACCTTGGCTTATTATTATAAATCTCGCTATTAATTTATGCAGTTGTTCTCGCACGCATGAGTTCCCATTGTGGTTCACGGAACTTTACCTTGTTAGTAATTGGAACAATTTTAACAAGTTTTTTTTAATTTTTCTTTATCATTAAAGTCAAGTATGAAGTATTTGCCCTAATTAGAATAACATAATTTTGGGCGGGTTAGTTTTGCGAAAAAAGAAATAAATAGAGTTTGAAATGTTGCGAAATTATCTCACTATTCCGTTAAGAAATTAATTAATCTTAGTTTCATTAATACGATGTAGTAATATACAGGTCACTGATGAATTAATCCCATTGGCTGCCTCTGACATAGTTGAAGCCTCATATGACAGTGAGAACATCAAACGTATGTGTATTAGGATGTTCCAAAATATAGAGAGTTATTTTCTAAATTACAAAGGCTAATACAAACCCGCGTATAATTGTGTTGACATATATTAAAATTGTTTGAGAGGTGGGTTTTAATCTGCATGTTAGTTGGTGCTTCAGTCATGTCTAAACGGCTGAATCGATTTAAGTCAAATTTGATAGACAGTTATCTGGAATTAACCGTCGGACATATTTTTTTTTTTTAATTTTTGACTCTATGGAGATGTCGTGGAGAACCTCTATTAGTTTGTTAAGAGGTTAAACTTGATACGCAGGTATTACTCGACAACACATAACTAAACTATAATATAAAAATAAGTCGCTGAATGTGTTGCTAAGCGCAAAACTCGATAACGGTTGGACCGATTTGGCTCAATTTTTTTTCAGTTATTCGTAATTGCCAGGAGTAGGTTTTTACGATAAAAATTTTGAAAAACCTTCCAGAAAAGTCGGGAAATTGGAAACATAGATATATAAATAAGTCGGGTTTTCCTTCCTGACGCTATAACTCCAGAATGCACGAACCGATTTCCACGGTTTTGCATTCGTTGGAAAGGTCTCGGGCTCCGTGAGGTTTATATTTACAATTCGGTCCAATTGGACAAAGGGGCGTGGCACCGCCCATACAACTTGAAAATCAAAAGGGCTGTAACTCATAAACTATCAGAGGTATGAAGATGAGTATCTATTACAGCCAAGGTGGAAGTGGGCGGTGCCACGCCCCCTTTACAAAAATCGCTCTAACGGCTTTTCTAATAGACCGATTTATACGAAAATTTTACCAAATGGGACTGTCGACCTGTTTATAGTCCCTGGCTATAATAGGTTGTGATTGGATAAAGGGGCGTGGCACCGCCCATACAGTATCTCATGAACTATCAGAGGTATGAAGATGAGATTTGGTAAATATGTTGTTGGAGCAGTATTAATTACAGCCAAGGTGGAAGTGGCCGGTGCCACGCCCCCTTTCCAAAAATCGCTCTAACGGCTTTTCTAATAGACCGATTGATACGAAAATTTTACCAAATGGTACTGATGACCTGTAGATAGTCCCTGGCTATATTTGGTTGTGATTGGATGTAGGGGCGTGGCACCGCCCATACAACATGAAAATAAAAGGGCTATATCTCATGAACTATAAGAGGTATGAAGATGAGATTTGTTACATATGTTGTTGTTGCAGTATAATTTACAGTAACAGTGGAAGTGGGCTGTACCATACCCCTTTTAAAATAAACAGTTATAAATGTCAAAATTTCACAATATATTGCAGTTCGCCTAGAGATATGAACAGTATGGTGGGCCAGTTTTTTTATTCGCAAAAATTTTAACCAAATCTACGATGAATTGTTAGAAAATGTCACCAATAAACTTTGTGTGTAATATCAATTCCTAGCTCGCGCTGGGAAAGCTTAATTTAGTGCAGAAAACTTAAATTTTGATAGAAGTGTTTTAAAAGCTGATGTCTGTACGCTTTCAATAATCATGAGGCAACGAAAGTCACTTCTAAAAGAAGCGCAAAACGGAGTAAATAAACGAAAAATCCTTTTATCTTAAAAAAAGTATTAGCTAGGATTTTGATTCATGTACAATTGACCCCCAACAAAACCCCATTTACCGTTTTGTTGCCATTTTAGGTCAACCAATTCGTCATTCAGGCGAGGTGTGTGAAGTGTGATAGACTTTCATTGAGACTTTCTTTGAAAAATCACCATGTAAAGACTACACAAGAACAACGTTTACAAATTTTGCAAATTTATTTTCAAAATGCGCGTTCTGTTTGCCCTTTGTGAAGTTTATGGTGCATATACTCATCCATCTGAGCAGCTAATAGAAGCCATCGACGCTGTAGACGTAAGTGTGACAGGGGACTCGAATTTATCGAACCGACGCACAGTGGTTCCTTTTTGGTTTTTTTTGGAATTAATTCTGTAACTTTTGAACGGATAATGCTATCGTGATGAAATTTAATATAGTTAAAGCTGAGGTGTTTTCTGGAAATATTCGGCTCCCGAGGTGGTGTGGGGGCCACTGCGTGGCCCTCCAAAGTTGGTCTCCTCGGGTGTTTCAAAATTTCAAATGCTTGAGGAATGTGCATTTATGAACCGATCCAAAAGATTTGTTGCATTTAGATGGTGCTTCGAAAAACCTTCAAAAACATGCTTACATGCACATGTTATCTCATTTAGGTCAAGAGATATTTGAGAAAATAAAAAAAATTGTGTCATTTTTGGACGAGGTTGATTTAGTATTTTTAAGGGTGTGAGATCAGTTTTTCTTTGATTTTAAAAATATTTAAATCGTTAGTTAGCTGAATGAAATTGCTGAAAAAATAATGCAAATATTTTGTTTCAATCAATAGTTATAAGCATCGCAAGTAAAAGTTTCCAAAAAAATTCATATTTTTACTGTTTTTTTGCAAAAAGGAGACTACATTCTTTCGTTTGTAAAAAAAATATTTCTTCCGGGAAGTGGCAATTTCTTTATTATTCCTCATAGAAATGTTGATGCAGATGCATTTAATGCTAAATTTGAATCAGTACAGCAAAATGGTTACCCGGCAAGGCAAGTCAAAAATACCCCATTTTTGAAAAAAAAAATTTTTTGTTTTTGAAAATTCTCAAATCGCAAAGCGCCAACGAGAAAGCTCATTATATATTTTTTTGACCACATATGTGGACTAGTTAACCGTAACGTACTTCAACATCCCTGCCATAAACAAAGACAGTGTGGCCATTTTAGTAAAAAATTCGGAATTTTGGAACATATTTTCCCCGTTTTGGGAATTTGGGTATTTTGTTGTAAGATATGGCAACATATTGTTATTCGTTTTTTTAAGGACAATTTTATGTACATTATTCTAAAATTTCGTTAAAATATTTCAGTCCGTTTGGATTTTACGCTATTTTTCATATAAGATATTATTTCTCCAAAAAATACGTTTTGACCAAATTTTATATATGACTCAGTATCATGCCCAAAATAAAATGTGCTTTTAATAAATTTTTATAAATTATTAAACCTTATGTTATTCCCTTTCCAATGATATGCAATACTTGTATGTCAACAGTTTATTTATTGTTTATAATTATAATCAAACTTCACTACCTCTGTAAAAAAAAGTATATATCGCGAAACACACATATATATGGGAGCTATATCTAAATCTGAACCTATATGCTTAGTTTTTTTACCACATTAGAATAGTGAAAAAAAACTAAGATGTGCAAAGTTTTGTTAACATCAGAGCAAAAATGTGGTTTTTGGCTACAATAACCTATAAAAGGTTATGCTAATTTGTATGGGAGGTACCAGAAGGGGCGGGGCAAGCGGACCCAAAAGTTTTGTTAACATCAGAGCAAAAATGTGGTTTTTGGCTACAATAATGTATAAAAGGTTATGCTAATTTGTATGGGAGGTACCAGAAGGGGCGAGGCAAGCGGACCCATTATTTCAGTATATACTACACGCTGTCAAATAATAATACCATCCAAATTTTAGCTTCGTATAGCCCCCCATCAGGAAGTTAGTGACAATATAGTGGTTTTAGTGAAATAGGTCATTTTGTATGGGAGGTACTTGAGGGGGCGTGGCTATTTCGCCCATTTTCCAACCAACATCGCGACTAGTGAATTTTATGCCACTGGTAAATTTCTATGGAAATTGATTAAGAACTTCTTCAATTATCGTCGTAACCATTTACCCAGCCGGCCAGACGGACATAGCTTTATTGGGTTAAGAAGCCCCGAAACTTATTTTTTCTGAAGGAATCTAGGGTCTCAGTTATATGCACTGATGGGCTTAACTTCTTCCCGTATAAAATTATATATTCCCTCTTCGATGTTACTGAGATTATACAAATTTTGTTCAAAATTTGTTAAGAATGGTAATAATAACAATAAAAAGCAGCAAAAACATATGAATATTGCATTAAAAATCAAAATATAACTTTAAAAATAATTTTGCTGGATATGTTTATAGCTTTATTAAAATTATTTTTTAAGTTATAAATTTGATTTTTAATGCAATTTTCATATGTTTTTGCTGCTTTTTATTGTTATTATTACCATTTTTAACAAATTTTGAACAAAATTTGTATAATCTCAGTAACATCGAAGAGGGAATATATAATTTTATACGGGAATAAGTTAAGCCCATCAGTGCATATAACTGAGACCCTAGATTCCTTCAGAAAAAATAAGTTTCGGGGCTTCTTAACCCAATAAAGCTATGTCCGTCTGGCCGGCTGGGTAAATGGTTACGACGATAATTGAAGTAGTTCTTAATCAATTTCATAAATGCACATTCCTCAAGCATTTGAAATTTTGAAGCACCCGAGAAGACCAACTTTGGAGGGCCACGCAGTGGCCCCCACACCACCTCGGGAGCCGAATATTTCCAAATCATTTCGAAAACACCTCAGCTTTAACTATTTTAAATTTCATCAAGATACCATTATCCGTTCAAAAGTTACAGAATTAATTAAAAAAAAAAAACAAAAAGGAACCACTGCGCGACGCCGTTCTCAGCAACTCGGTCTCTGCAAATGCTGAGGAAAGATCTTGGCCTATATTCATATATCCAACTGGTAGAAGAACTAAAACCAGTGAGACATCAATTGATTTTTTTATTTATCATGTCATTGTACATTATTTGAAGGAGAAATGGTTCCAACACGACGGCGTAAAATGCCATACAGCGCGTGAGATCATCACTTTGTAAAGCCAAACGTTGGTGACCGAATTATCTCATAGAATGGTAATACGAGTTCAATACAAAGATAGTATTCGGAAATATTCATGATCCATGTGAGAAGTAGACATGGCAAAAAAGGTTTATATGGCTAAAGGCATGAAGCTTCAAACGAAATTTTCATTTTCGGTCAATAGGCGGAGAAGGCATGTCAAAAGAGTTTTTTACGCCCAAAGAGATAGTTAGTATACAGACGGTTACCGCAACTACATTGAATTTTGATCTTTAACGGAATGCCTGTTTCCGATTTGTAAAAGATATGGCTTTGCTGATGAACTTTTTACTATCGTCATAGAGCCTATGATATTTAGAATTTAAAACAACAACACTTAATTTGTTAACTTTCATGTTAAGGAGTTAATTGAAATTAGTTACATAAGTTAATAAACTCAACATATCGTTATCGAGCTTAAGTACCTTTTTCAAAGTACTTTGTAGACCTAAATGTGAAATATATTACAAGTTAAAATGCAATAGCGAAGCATTGCCGGGCCCACTAGTTTGAATATAAAAACGAAATTTTTATTTTCGATCGGTGGCACTGATCGCTATTGCTTTTTATAAACCCCACCGCCTCAACCCACCATGCTTGCTAGACACAGCCACAAACTATTGAAATGCAAACGTGCATTTGGTTCACTCTCTTTTAAGTACAGTAGCGATTACCTTATAAAAGGACTGTATCACTTCACTTGCTGGACATGCAACGTCTAAATAAATGCATTAAATTCATGTACATAGTCGAACTTTGAAATGCAAACATACATTTGGTTCACTCTGTATTAAGTACAGTAGCGATTACCTTATAACAGGACTGTATCACTTCACTTGCTGGACATGCAACGTCTTAATAAATGCATTAAATTCATGTACATAGTCGAACTTGATGGAAGGTATGTCTCAAGCGTTATGGACGTGCGTGTAATGCGCGGTGCAAATATTGACTCGGATCACCACCTAGTTGCAGCCAAGGTACACGATTCAGTAGTGCTAAAAACACTAAAAACACGCAAGGAAACTAGACATCACATAGCTGCATACCACCGAGATAGCCAATGCCTACCCCTACCAACTCTCTCAATTACTTCAAACAAACTCCCTAGTTCTGATGTTCCCGACACACAGTGGCAGCAATTTACTTATACTATGACCACTGCCGCAACGACCGTTCCGGGTTATAAAAAACCACGCTCAGACAAGCCCTCGTACGATGATGAATGTCGCGAAATGTCTCAGGAAGTGGATGCTGCATACAAGGCAAAACTGCAGCCAATTGCGACGCGTGCGGTGACGGAGCGTTATAATGAGAAAAGGAGGGAGATGAAACGCCTGTTCAAGCGGAAAAAGCTACTGTGGAAGAAAAGAGAATGCCTGGATATCGAAAACTACAGGGATACAGGTGAGGCCCGAAATTTCTACCAAAAGGTTAAAAGCAAAGGTTTTGGAACAGGGATCCCCACATGTAAGGACAGAGTCGGAAATTTGGTCACGGACACTCTGAGTGTGCTGCAAATATGAAGGGAACACTTTCAATCGCTACTCGTTCCCGAAGGCAACTTAAGTGACGAAATCACACAAATCATCGACGATGGAGTAGACTGTCCACCACCGAGCCAAAACGAGATCGGCACTGCAATTGCACGGCTTAAAAATAATAAAGCTGCGGGAGCCGATGGACTGCCAGCAGAGTTTTTTAAAGCCGGCGGCGATAAGCTGGTAACATGCATGCACCAGCTCAAAAACACGATTTGGCTCAGGGAGTGCATGCCCGATGATTGGAATCTGAGTGTTCTCTGTCCCGTGCTTAAGAAAGGCGATCCAAGTGTGTTAACCAACTAGCGCGGTATTATCCTTTTACCCATCGCATACAAGGTCCCGTCTAGTGTGTTATGTAAAAGATTAAAGCCTATTCTGGCGAACCAGATTGGACCTTATCAGTGTGGCTTTAGACCTGGTAAATCCACGACCGACCAGATATTTACACTACGACAAATCCTGGAGAAGACCCAAGAAATGCAGATCGACACCTACCATCTGTTCATCGATTAAAAAGCTTCATTCGACAGTTCGATACGATAGAAATTGTTGGATGCTATGGCTGAGTTTGGTATCCCCGCGAATCTAATACGAATTTGCGGGATGACACTGACTGACAAGAAGTCTTCAGTGAAAATTGGCAAAAATCTGACTAGGCCATTTTCTACTTGCGATCTCTTTAACATCGTAATGGAGATGTTCATGCGGAAGGCTGCAGTAAACAGGTATGGTACCATCTTCAACAAAAGTTACATGCTGCACGCGTATGCCGATGATATAGATATAATTGTCGGTGGATTACGGGATGTTACTGCGGCTTTTTCGAGCATTGAAAAGCAGTCGGCGGAAGTGGGTCTGGTACCTTCGTTGTAGCAAATATGTATTGTAATGTATTTTTTGTAGACGTGCCCTTGCTTTGCGGTGATGTTAAGTTGTACTGGACAATTTTGTTCAGCTTGACTAGCGGCGGTCAACAGTCGGTTAATAGGGGGTAGCAGCCCCCTGGCTACAATTGGGCCGAAGCTAGGAGTATCTTTGGATACGAAACTTGACCAGTGGTTTATCTGGTACCACAGGTTGCTGGGAGTTCCGGGGTCAGGTTTCCAGATTCCGCCCAGTCATCACATATCCTCGGATCTTAGTGGAGGTGCAGACAGGCCTAGCCTTAATACATGGTTGCCGTTCACCGTAGTCGAGCGAAAGGTTTTTGGTTTTCCCTCGTCTCCCACCGGTGAGGATGCATGCAGTACCTATAGTGTAGTACCAAACCGTTTCCATCTATCCGGGGTGCTGGTATGCAGATATCGGTGCCTGCGGGTATGTAAAAATACCATGTCTGCTCTCAGCGAAAGGCGACCAATCCTGTGAAGTATGGTTCATTAAATCACAAATTGGTAGTAGCTTAACTACGAAACTCCAACCGGTGAGTGTGACTCGTAGCGTGGGGATCAGGAGCCCCGGGACTTATCATTGGTTGAAGGTCCCCTTGGGGGAGCATCACGCGGGTTAAAACTAAAATCGCCGGTAGAGTCTTCGGACTCGGTGAGGAGTTGCATAACAACCGGGTGCTACAGACCAGAGTACCGGAAGTGTTAAGATAGGCCCCACCTTGGCCAATTGCGGTAGCTTGCTCCCAAAATTGTCGACTCCTATTCCTAGATGGTTTAAGCTTGCTTGGGCCATCCCAGGGGGGCGCTGGCAATCGCATTTTAATATGTCCAGTGTGTTCAGCACACCATGGGTAAGGCCTACACGGCGAGACTCATGTAAAACCATGTGAACTCTGTTTCATTAATGTAAGGGCTAAACAGCTAATTGCGAGGAAACTGAACCTCATTGCTATGGAAAGATGGGTGAGAGAACCCACTTGCACATCGACCAAACAAATTTGGCCTACCATGCATATACAGAGGACACGATTTCTGAACATGTCTAGAGCCCATCTGAGGAACATCATAACTGTTATAACCGGTCACTAACTGGTCGGTAAATACGCATCTTCTATGTCACTGCCCTGCTTTGGGTGACCTTTTGCAAATAAACAAACACATACTCATTTTCATATATACAGATTTGACCTTTGCCCTCTTTGGACAAGGCTTAAAGTTTCCTGATTTTGCTTAAATTTTTACCAGAGGTGTTTTATAACAACTGGCACAATATTCCTCCCGGGCATTACCGAAAATTAAAAGTTGCATCTTTGCTGCCACCCTCGATGTATATTGTCCACTCTTAGCTGCCTGGGAATGGTTTTTTTTGTAAGATTGTTTTTATTTCTTTAATTGTATTTCAAGTTAAATACTTGATTTCAAGACAAGTTGGCACTCTTGGCTCAATTTCACTTAGAAGTAATTACACGCCAATCTTAATGTACGAGCGCATCTGACAAATTCCACCTCTAAGAAAAGAAAAACCCACACACAACTAAGTTGGCTGCCACGGCACTTGTTGTTGTTGTTGCTATTATAAAACTAACAACAAATGCATTTTATTGTGTATTATGATATCAAATTATCTCTTTGGACATTGGACAGCCTAAAAGTGATGGCAAATGGAGTACACAACGAAAAAAAAACAAGAAAAAAACAACAAGGAAGTTTAGAAACTCGTGCAAAGCTACAGCAACAATAACAATGAGGCATCACCAAACCATTAAAAGTGAACCAACCTACCTACCTACAATACAGCATACAGCATACAAGAGCTGGTCTACACAACAGTAGCTTGAAAGTATGAGCTGGATAAAAGAACCGGTAAAAAAGAGTTTACAAGCTAGCAACCTATTTTATTATACAAATGAACACAACACAAGAGATGCACTCAACACAAGTTATATGTTGCCCAGGCAACATGTAAAGTTAACCAGAATGTTGCTAAGCTGGAAAAACGATAACAATAGACTAAAATAGTCAGCAACAGTCGAGGCTTAGCAACAATCATCCATGCTCTCCATGGCAGCAACATTGAGTAATATATGCACTGAGATAGGGAGAGAGTAGAGCGTGAGCTTAAAGAGAAATTGTTAAGACTAAAGAGATCGTTGCCATAAACGTTGAGCATGAGCAAAAGAAAGTTTCTCCCCCGGGGATTATTTTACATGAAAAGAAAGTTGTAAACGAACTTGTTTGAAACGAACTTGCCACCAGCAGCAGCAGCAGCTCCCCAGTGTCGTCTGCCACACTGTAAGCTAGCACACACAAAACCTGGCCTAAACCTGATGTCGTCTGTGCCAAGCAAAGCCATGAACTTGAGTTGGGGAAAAAGTAGAATCAACGCAGCGCTAGGTATGATGCGCCTGCCTGCTAGGTGGTTGCTGCCCAGCTGGCGTTGATGTTGTCGATGGTAATGGTGGTGATGGTGGTGGTGGGTTGTTAGGCTGCTGGGTGTTCGACGTGTTCGTGTGTAAATTATTAAGGTTGGAGGAAAAATTTTTAAAAGACGCTGCAACATCTAAAACCAAAACATTTGTACCACGGCGGTGCTACTAGTTACAAGTCTAGCGTTGTTTAGTCTCATCCAAGTGTTGTGTTTCGCTTCGTTCTTCTTTTCCTATAACTGGCATAGAGCATAGCTTACGGCACGACATAGCATAGCTCAGCTCATAAGTGACGCGCGTTAACGGTTCGTAAAATTGGCCTAAGTTGAACTTTTATCGTCTGTTGGTGGCTGCACAAGCAGCACAGAAAAGAATCTTGTTTTAAACGTGGTGTACTGGATTAAACGGCCAGAAAAAAAAGTGTTTTAAAGAATAGCAAAAAAGGCAACAACAAAAAATACAATACGAAAAAAGAGCAAAGAATTCAAAGCAGAAAATTGGTTTATTAACGTTGGCGAAAAAAAACATAGAACATAACAGTTAACTGACATTTATAAAATTAAGCCAAGAGTTTTGCAAAATACAAAAATATAAAAAAAAGATTTGCTTAGAGAAAATCGCATAAAAGAAAAACATCAATATTTAAAAAAATTCTTAAAATTGTTAAACTTTTAACAAAAGTGTTTAAAGTGTTAATCAGTGCATCGCTTTGATATCTTAAACTACTGAAAAAATGGGTTTGAAACTTTTTAATGTTTTACTATTTCTACTGCCCCTGCTGATATGCCTTCTCAGCTGCTCCCTCGCGGCGGCTGATAATTATCCGGGCGTCATTGAACTAGTGGGCTACAGTAATCGCCGCGCTCGCAATTACTACAAACCCACCGAGGAGCAGCGTCCCACCATGGCTCCTTCGGAGTCCAAAATGCAGGCTGACATTGAGACGGTCAAGCAGAATATAGAGAAATACAATAAACTTCTCACTTTGGATACCAAAAATCTACCCGAGTCCCAAAAGGATATGTTGGAGCGCATAGTGGAGAGAGTAGCACGACTCAAGGAAACATTGGATATACATGAAAAACTGCAAGCCAATGCCACAAAATCAAAGTCCAGCGAAAATTCTTCACAAGCAGATGAAACTGAAGAAAATTCCACCTACTCACCAACCGATGCTAATACAATGGACCTTAACGCCGAAGAGGATGAGGAGGAGGAAGGCAAAACTGAACCCACTTTAGTGTTGGATGAAACTACTTTATTGCAATTGCAAACGTCTATGGATAAGCTAGCGGCGGCCCAGGCAGCGGTTACTTCGCAAACAGCTCAAATGCGTGAATTCCCCACCACCACAGAAATGAATTTGGATACCGACACGGCGGCGGCCCAAGAGGATGAGGACACCTCTTCGACCAATGTGCCCGACACACAAGATTATGACTACACCACCGTGGAATCGGCTACAGAGACAACAGATCCTGAGGAACAATTTGTAGCAGCGCGTTCCAATAACGCTGGCATTACAGCAGCCGCCGATGATGCTGATACCATGGCTACTCTCAGCACCACCATAGGCAGTCAAAGGACCTTAACCACCAGTGGCAAACTTACCAAAACTCGTGCCACCAAAAGACCCAATCATTCGTCTACCAAAGGTTCAGGCAATGCCAAGCGTAGACCCTCTACAGCGGCTAACAGCGGTAGCTCTTACACGAAGACCTCCTCGACCAACAAACAAAAGGTGACAGCCCATTCGCCCCTGGCGGTAACACAACCCTCATTGGCTCAATATCAAAAGCTTAGTCAGAAACCAGGCTTGCAACAGCCTTCGCTGCAATCGTATCAACAGACACAGCAAACACCCTCGAAAGCCGTATCGCCGTCACTGGATAAATATGCTTCCACCTCGGCTGTGTCGCCTTCATCTTCGGCGGCGGCCTCGTCTTCGTCCTCTTATGGTGGTATTAACCCTGTAAACAATATAGGCTTATCGACATCGTCGACCTCGTTGCCAACCAATGGCTATGGCATTGGCGGCGGCTCATTGGCGGCCAATAATCAGGATTTAGTTTACGATGCTCATGTAAATGCTTCGGCCATTATCGATAGTTTGAGCAACAATGGACGTGAGGAATTCTATCAACAGCAGCAGAAACAGGGACTAACGCCAACTGGTGTCACCACTAAAGATAAGGTAGGTGGAAAGGAGTACATAATTTTTTGTTTTTTTTTTACGATTCGATAAAATCGAGATATAGATAAAATATCAACCGACCATAAGGAAATACAGGCTCTATGAAATAAGGCCCCAAGAAATAAGGCCCCAAAACAAAAATGAAATAAAGCCCCAAAAATTTGTTCAGAAAACAACAACAGTGAAATTTGCGGTGTTATTTCATTTTTTTGGGACATTATTTCATTTTTGTTTTGGGGCCTTATTTCGGCATGAAATAAAGCCCCAAATTTCGAAAATGAAATAATGCCCCAATCTCGCAACTCTAATTCTCTGACATTATTAAAAGACGAATGCGGTGGGGGGCACGCCCCCCGCCGCATACGTCGCAGTCAGCCTCGCAACTTTCACTCTCTGATATTATTAAAAGACGAATGCGGTGGGGGGCACACCCCCCGCCGCATACGTCGTAGTCAGCCTTGCAACTATCACTCTCTGATATTATTAAAAGACGAATGCGGTGGGGGGCACGCCCCCCGCCGCATACGTCGTAGTCAGCCTTGCAACTATCACTCTATGACGTTATTAAAAGACGAATGCGGTGGGGGGCACGTTGTCAATCTAGCAACTTTCACTCACTGGCATTATTAAAAGACGAATGCGGTGGGGGGCACGCCCCCCGCCGCATACGTCGTAGTCAGTCTCGCAACCTTCTCTCTGTCATTTTTTAAAGTCAATAAATAAAGTGAAGGGGGGGGGGGGCGTCCGCCCCCCCCCCTTTCTTTGCCACTTCTACTACCCCTCCCACACGTATCTAGCCTTTTTATTATTTGAAAGGCTTGCCCCAAAAATGGGGCATTATTTCATTTATGAATTGGGGTGTTTTTTCATTTAGTTGGGGTCTTATTTCATTCTTGATATTGGGGCTTTGTTTCATAACGAAATAAAACCCCATTTTTGGGGCTTTGTTTCATTTTGGATTTGGGGCCTTATTTCTTGGGGCCTTATTTCTTGGGGCCTTATTTCATAGAGCCGGAAATACATATATAATATATTTGTCAAATTCAGGAAATTTAGATATTTAAAATTAAAATTTTTTATGTGCATACAAGATAATCTACAAAAGTCCTTTCGAACAAATGTAACATAAAATATGATGAATATCCTGCTGATATGCAAATCCAGCGCTGAAGCGAGAAATAGTAAAATTACTTAATGTTGCTGGAAATTCAATAATATTCGTTCAAAAGATTTTCAACTGTTAGGAATATCAAACTATGGACTGATAGGAAAATTTAAAAGCCTCTTAAATAAATACATAATAAATTTATTTGAAAGTAGAATCTGAAAAATTTGGCAGGAAACACAATGTGATAGTTTTTGGTCAAAATTTGGCTATAACCTCCGATTTGCAATTTTTCCCAATTTTTTTATTACTAATTTTCAAGGATATTCAAGGATAAAAATCTTAAGGAACTTTTATGCAAATATTACTCCTGGAAAGTCAAAACAAGCAAAAAAAATAAGAAGGAAAAATATCCTCCATTCTCATGTTGAATATTAACGGTCAAAATAAAATTCAAATATTGATGTTGGATATTTTTGGCTGATAAATATTTACTTCGGATGTTTGATGATGTACCACAGTGCATAAATTCGTCACAAAGGGCTCTAAAGATGAAATCGTCATGGCGTTCGAAATACGTCATCCTAGTTCGTGACACACTGAATTGACCATTAATATCAACAACAAAAAACATTTTTTTGATCGTTTAGCCGATGTATCAAATGATACACTAACACAAAAATGCTGACATTGTATTCTTTTATTTAATATCCATATCACCATTGTACAACAAAGAATAATACAAAAATATATTGTTAAAAATTTAATATCCTTTAAAAATGTAAAAGTCTTTTAAAAAGGAAACGAAACCTGCGGATGAAGTGACCATACATTTTCACTGATATCAACTACATGTAGTTTCGTTCATGGGGCATAAATGGTGTCATATACTTCGAATTATTTAGTAATTTCCAAATACTAAAACGACTTTTTACTGATATTCTGAATAAAACCTGGTTTTGAGTTACGGCTTGTTGAAAGTTGAAGTTGAAGGACAACTTTGTTGAAGAAAGTTTATCGGAACAACCAACCGAATAGAAGTTACTGGGTGTTAAAAATGATTCAAAGTTAAAAAATCAGTAAAAAAAAAAATCCAATGTATTAGTGAAACAAAAAAAATTTTGTGTGAAACCGTCATTGTAACTCAAACAACTAATGATGCCGTTCGATTCCTCATGTCCGAATTACGGTAAACCCGTAAATCAAACTTCAGTGTGAAACAAAAAAATTCGAAATAACTTAAAAATACTAAATTTATTTCAATTAAAAAAACACCCTGCTACAATTTTCAATTTTTTTTTCACACTTGATGATGACCATATATACGTAAAACTAGAGACCTTATGTAGTAAAACTGCGTTCTCAGTATATCGCCAGAACGTCAGGATTTTTTTTTTCAAAGGATACACCACTTTGAAAAAAGTAAATCAAATATTACCACGAACCATTTGAAAACGATATGGGTATCAAATGAAAGTTAAGAATCTCAGCAATGCAAACAAATAATAGAGTTTAACGCAGTCATCGGCAGCAATACAACCACAATATGAGTTTGTATTGGTGAGTTGTTTTCTTTGCTCTCTCACTGTAGTGAAGGAAATTGTTGTATTGTTTTTTTCATAACTATGAACAAAATTATAATATAATAATCTAGGAAATATTACTGTTGTGCGCGTGGCAATGCACATTAACAAATAAGAATTCATTTTTACCGAAAAAATGCATTTCTTTTATTGTCGTGCTAACAACAGGCGTCGCACAGTGGGGAAAAAAAAGTTTTTTTGGACATTTGAAATTTTAGGCCGCAATTCTTAACCGATTTTCAAAATTCTTTTTTTGTATTATTGGAAACAAAATTGTGCACAGAATGTAGGTTTTTTTTTATTCTGAATTCCTTACCGTTATTTTTTTAAAATTTGTCAAAGTCGGTGCAAAAATAATTTTTGACTTTCATGTCAAATATTTTTTGGATTACGTGTCCTAAAAATTCCGAACTGATCTTAATTAATGTGAACATATGTTACGAATTAAATTCAGTGAAAAAATAAGACAGAAAATTTTTTTTGGCTCAACTGCAAGGAAATATGTGGAGGCACTATTTTCACACTTTAACTCGGTGTCCTGCTCATAATTATTATCCGATTAGAACAAAACCTTATATACAGCCTATAAAAGTTTTAAGAAAGTCGTCTGTAAAAAATAAGCCAAATCGGCGAAGGTCACCATGCAATTTTTTTGCATATGTACCAAAATAATGCAGTTTTAAAATTCCGATAAATTAAAATTTTGTGTTTACAAGTAGGCTAAGTGATGTGCTTTCCATTTAAAAAAACCAATGCCATAATATGTTACATCATCTGCCAAAATAAGGAAATTTATTAAACGCATATACAAAATTTAAATATATTTACAATACATAGGGCTTAAAATCGCAATATAAACATTTGATATGTATTAGTAGGCTTAATTATGTATGCCTTATGATATTTTGATACATAAATGCAAATACGAGGGTGTAACTAAAATTTTTTCAATTTCTTTAGAAAATATGTAGATTTTTGGGTTAACTTTAGTATTGAAATTTAAAAAGTGTTGAAGCGTTTCACAGGTTTCCTTATATTGACAGTTGATGTTACGTATTATGGTATTGGTCTTTTTAAATGAAAAGCACACCACCTAGTCTACTTGTAAACACAAAATTGTATTTTATCAGAAGTTTAAAACTGCATTATTTTGGTACATATGCAAAAAAATTGCATGCCGACCTTCACCGATTTGGCTTTTTTTTTACAGACGACTTTCTTAAAACTTTTCTAGGCTGTATATAAGGTTTTTTTTCTAATCGGACAATAACTATGAGCAGGACACCGAGTTAAAGTGTGAA
Organism: Muscina levida; assembly: GCA_964034835.1. Taxonomy (NCBI): domain Eukaryota; kingdom Metazoa; phylum Arthropoda; class Insecta; order Diptera; family Muscidae; genus Muscina; species Muscina levida. The sequence goes on from OZ035883.1 coordinate 40,141,634, forward strand.
AATAGTGCCTCCATATATTTCCTTGCAGTTGAGCCAAAAAACATTTTCTGTCTTATTTTTTCACTGAATTAAATTCGTAACATATGTTCACATTAATTGAGGTCAGTTCGGAATTTTTAGGACACGTAATCCAAAAAATATTTGACATTAAATTCAAAAATTATTTTTGCATCGACTTTGACAAATTTTAAAAAAATAACGGTAAGGAATTTGGAATAAAAAAAACGTACATTCTGTGCACAATTTTGTTTCCAATAATACAAAAAAAGAATTTTGAAAATCGGTCAAGAATTGCGGCCTAAAATTTCAAATGTCCAAAAAAAACTTTTTTTTCCCCACTGTGCGTCGGCACAACTACGTCGGACGAATGCTCAAGCGAGACTGATTGAGTTTGTTTGTTTTCGTTCAATATGTGTGAGAATACATGTGTGGCTCTCTCGCTCATGTTGCCCAAGTGCGCGCTCTCGCCGGTCGCTGGTTTAATGGATCTGGACCAAAAATTTCACAAAAGATTCATTTTCTAGACAACCATCTTGACTTTTTTCACGACAATTTGGGAAATTTCAGTGATAAGCATGGTGAGCGTTTTCATCAAGAAATCGTGACGATTCAAAATCGATGACCTTATGTAGTAATACTGCGTTCTCAGTATATCGCCAGAACGTCAGGATTTTTTTTAAAAGGACTTTAAAATTTTAAAGGATACACCACTTTCAAAAAAGTAAATCAAATATTACCACGAACCGTATGATAACCATATGGGTATCAAATGAAAGTTAAGAATCTCAGCAATGCAAACAAATAACATAGTTTAATGGATCTAGACCAAAAATTTCAAAAAAGATTCATTTTCTAGACAACCATCTTGACTTTTTTCACGACAATTTGGGAAATTTCAGTGATAAGCATGGTGAGCGTTTTCATCAAGAAATCGTGACGATTCAAAATCGATTTAGAGGAAAAAGTGCATGCCACATGATGACAAAATATTGTTGGACAATAAATATGTCGTGACATAGTCGGCAAAGTCAACGTTTACATTTTAATTAATTTTTATTAAATTTTTTTTTATAAATACACAATATTTTGAAACAGGATTAATAATTTTTCCTTTTTACTAAACTAGTAAAGCTAGATTAATAAAATGTACATATAACTTCTTCAACATATATTTTTTTTTAGAAAAAATTATTTAAATGATATTAAGCTTTTAAATTTTAAAGGACATTTTTGTACAGATCCATTAAAATCTGTTATTTGTTTGCATTCCTGAGATTCATACCTTTCATTTGAAACCCATATCGTTATCATATGTTTCGTGGAAATATTTGAATTAATTTGTTGAAAGTGGTGCATCCTTTGAAACTTTGAAGTCCTTTTAAAAAAAATCCTGACGTTCTGGCGATAAACTGAGAACACAGTATAACTACATAAGTTCTCTAAATTCACGTATATATGGTCTTCATCAAGTGTGAAAACCACTGTTGCACGGTGATATCGACCAAAGCGAAAAATTTAGCAGAAAATTTGTTAACCAACATTCTCTCTGCAGAAAAATGTAAAACCTTTAATTCGAACTAATAAATTTTAAATGAAACAAAAAAATTTTGGTAAAATGACACTATGATGCAATATCCAGCTTTTTGAAAAACACCCGAACGTGAATATATAGGTTCAATAGTACTACCGGAGCTGAGTTTTTAGATTCCCTGGAGAAAAGGTGACACTAGTTTTTGGTCAACATCAACATAGCTTCGCCTTAGGTTTGTTTTTGCCAAAATTACGAATATGTTGTGAAAAATTTCGTATCGACAGTTAGGCATTAGGGTGTGCCGCAATGAGGTTAAACTATAAATTTGTTCTCAAATCAATTTATTGCCGCTGTGTATTTTTCTTTTGTATATAGATTAAGTAGTAAAAACCGTTCAATAGCTGAAGTGAAGACTAAAATAGTATGCGTTTGCTTTTACCATATCTCTTAAAGATGCCGAGATATTTGATGTAGAAATTGGGGTATTTTTGAAAAAATTTTAAAAAATTTTGAAACTGGATTCCGTTGTATATTATTATGGGCAAATATATATTTCAACTTTATAAGGTTAATCAAGTTAAAATCTATATGTTTAAAAAGTATATGTGTATATAATCAATATCTTTATCAATTAACGAGATATAATGCCTAACTATCGATACGAAATTTTTCACAACATATTCGTAATTTTGGCAAAAACAAACGTAAGATGAAGCTAGATGACCAACATCGCAGTTAATTCATATTTTTAACGAAATTCGAAAAAATGCCATATAAGGAACACCCTAATGCTCTTTGGGAACAATTAAGGGGTTGGAGTATTCCGATCACATTGGTTGTTTACACAAGTTGTTCATATATACAATAAGTACGTTTTTGGTAAAGATAGCAAGTAAAATCATTGCACATTGGACCAAAATTCCTTAAAAACAGATTTGTTTAAAGTAGATAGTGTGTTTTGAGAGCTATTTTATATCGCTAGACTTGTTCAGATTGCATGGCTTTGTTCAGAGAGAAGTTATTCGGTGGTACCTAAACTACAATTTCACTGAATAGAGTATGCAAAAATGTGGATTCCCTACGACTTGTATTAAAAATAGTGAAAGAAATTAGAATTTTTATCGAAGTTTTTTTGAAAATAAACGAGAGGTCAATTTTTTTTTTTTTTGGGAAATTTTATTATATCTATTTCTTAAGCGGACTATTAGCTAAAACTTAGCTGAAGAAGAGAAAGAGCTAGATTAAAAACTGTAGAGACTGTTGACCAACAATTGATGTCACCTTTTTCAACAAGTTTAGTGGGCCAAAAAAAAAAAAATTGGTAGCCAATCTAGACAAACTGAATTAGGGTTTTACTCAGCTCCGGTTGTACTATCGAACCTATATTGTCACGTTCGAGTGTTTTTTAAAAAGTTTGGTTTTGTGTCATAGTGTTATCAAATTGGTTTAAAGGTTTTTTTGTAATATTATATTTCTGGGTAAAAAAAATATCGAAAAGGGGATTAAAATGTTACTTTCGCCCAAACCAAACGGCTTATGATATAATTATGATAATCTATATGGGCTTGCACCCTATAAAATTTAAATGAAGCAAGAAAGGTTTTGGGACCGGCCGTGGCATAGTGGTTAGAACACGCGACTACCATGCGGAAGATCGCAGGTTCAAACCTGTCTCCAGTCATCTTAAAAAAGAAAAAAGAAATAAAATTTTCTTTCATTGTCGGCTCCCCTCGAATGTTGTTGACAGCAACTTCGCAGTATTAAGCGTCGATTCAATCGTCGTGTCTAGTAAGAGCTTCTCAAGCAGTGACGTTCGCATTCGTCGATAAACAAGTAGGTGCCGTTAGTTGTGAATCTAAAAATAGAGAGCGTGTTAATTCACAACAACGCGAGAAGCTATCCCATACCTCATTCATGGGGTGCAAAGGGAAATTAAGTTATTTTTTTTTTTAAGAAAGGTTTTCGAAATTTGTACTTTTAGGGGGTAAAAAAAGGCCGAGAAGTGATAAAAATTACTAAGCGTTTAGTCCTAAAAATTTAAGTTAATATTTTGGTCGTTCTTAATTTGGTTTTTTGTTGATATTGTCATAGTTGGGGTTAAGATCAGTTCTATTGGCAATTTTTTATTATTGCCAATAGGTTTTTATTCAAGAGTTGTAAAATGTATTATGTTGACAGCAGGTAAGGCGTATTACGTCATTTCGAACATTTAGGGGTAAAAAGGCCGAAAAGGGATAAAACTCGTACCATCACCCAGATCAAACGGCTGAAGCTAAAATCGTATATGGGTATGCTTCCTACAGAATTAGAGGGGGCACCAGTTCATTTTAGTTGATGAGTGCGATACAATAACTTAAACATAAAGCTACAATCACAGAAAAGGTGGGTGTTCATTCGTCTTATGAAGTGTTTGCATTTTACCTGTATTGCTTAAATTCTGACTACCACGGCATCTATATGTTGATCACAACTCAGTCTATTATCCACAATGACTGCCAGATATTTCATGCTATGCACGAATTCGATTGTAGTGCTGCTGCACAGTGTTGCCGATCTATACAATGTGTGGTTAAAAATAGAAGCAGTAACAACACGGCTGCAAAAACCAAATAAATAATTCGACAAACATTGACAGTGAACAGAATCCTTTCAAGGACTACTAATATGAGGAATACTAAACGTGAATTTTAGTCCCCAAAAAGGGGAGTTTGAAGTTTTTGTCAGATTTTGCTCTTCTTAAAACATAACCTCCGCTTTTGGGATAAAAGTTTGCACACAAAACTTTAGCCCAAAACCTCTCTACGGCTGCAATCGCGGAGACAGACAGATGGACACCCCAAAAAAGGGGGAGTTTATATGGGTTATTGGACCTTGCTCATCTAAGAACTTAACCTCCTTATGGGCGTTACAAATGGAAGAACAAATTGAATATACCCTTCGGTCTGTGCGTGCGCGTGTTGTTTTATGACTACTTGCCAACCATTGTAGGCACCATTATCAGATCGATCAAATATAAATATAATTGCTACATTGAATTACAAATTTTTCCAGTTCAACATTTAAATGTGATTTAATACTCATTTGCTATTCAGCTTTTAAGCTGATGATATGTTGATTTTCAAATTGTTTGTAGTATCACTTTTGGCCATTTTTGTGTTGTCGGACAAAAAACAAGTAAGTCACTGAAATTGACATACATATAGATGTAAAATTCCAAAACTTATCATAACATTTCTAGCCTCTGCCACACAGGAATGATGAGCCATTTATAAAAATATTAAAATTGCAATGTCAATGTCCTAATGTAACGTTATGTACAATGGAAAAATGTCGTCTTAAGGCCGTAAGACGAAATGTTGTGCAGCTATCGGTAAATGTATCCCTTATACGACGTCCCGTCACCAATTGTAAGGTTTGTGCTGCACCGACTGCAACAGTAATTTAACGACTAGCCGATTATTTCAATTCTAGATTTATTATTTGCCCTCTAGATAAACGTTGACTTCTATCGCAAATATACCACAAGGTATAATTCTTTTCCTATAAATATCACTGTGGATGCATGTTGGTTTTTAAAAAATACCTATAAAGTACCATTGATATACAACATCTATCTTATGTTGCTCAATTACACTAATATCAAACACCCCTGTCCCTATAATGTAAGTTCCTGAGTAGGTTAATATCTTAAAGGAGTTAACACTCATTTACAATTGCTGTGTTGCTTCTTTTTTAGGAACCTTATGTATATGTGGAAAATATTACGACGCCTTATTCACCATTTTTTGGATTCATGCCGAGTGGCCAATATTTGTTGAAAACCACATGGATTATCGATAATGCTGTATGGGCCATTGTTCATGTTTGGGTAGAGTTCTCGAATTCCCAAAATACATTTTTGTCAAGGACGGCAAATGATGTGTAAAACTTATTAAAAATTAGTAAACAACTTTGTCATTTTTATTTGCAATAAAATTGAGATATTAAAGTAATTATACAAATGATATACTTTTATATCATATATATTTATACAGGGTGGAGCACGATAATTTGCTTTTTATGCACTGCAGACTGTGGCGGCACTGTTAGTCGAAGAGAGTGAATAGTATACGTGACTTATAATGGCAGATGGAAGATTTGTATTCGTCTGACTTTCAGTTGCCATCATGCATTGTACAAGTAAGTAGAGGTCATTTTGTGAAGACATTGTTGCAACTATACCCCGTGACGCAATTGTGTTCTTTTACTGATGAGGCACATTTTCACCTCAGTGGATGTGTAAATACACAGAGAATTTCACCAGAGACATCTGCATTCGGACCGCGTCACTGTTAGAGTTCATGAAAACTTCAGAAAACGTATGCAGCAGTGTGTGGATAGCGAAGGTCGATCGCTTGCCACCTCTTCTTCTTTATCTTAGCTGGCACCTCTTTGCAATCCCATTGGATTATATACCGCACGTTGATAAATATTATTCCATCTTCTGCGTTAGTAAGTAACAACGGAGTTTTGGTCGCTCTCTTCTGCGCCGTCCATGGAGTTCATTGTCGAAGAATTTTCGAGCATTTCGTCCATGCGTATAAACACTCACATAGCTAACGTAACCGCTGCACCTTAATGCGACTGACCACGTCAATGTTAGTGTACAGCTCGTACAGCTCATGACTGATACGACGCCGATACTCTTCGTTAACGACGATGGGCCCATATATTTTACGGAGTATTTTTCTCTGGAATAATTCCAAAACCGATTCATCTGCTTGTGTCATAACCCAGGATTCTGAACCATACATAAGGACAGGTATAGCTGGATTTTTGTTTGTCGAGAGAGGGCACTGTCATTGAATCGCTTGCTTAGTCCGTAGTTGAAACTAATAACTTAATTTTGTCCTCGTTCACCGTTAGATCCATTTTCACTGATTCCTTCTGTATGCCTGAGAAGGCTGCAGTCACATCCCGCAGTTTTCGACCGATGATGTCTACATCATTAGTACACGCAAGTAGCATGTGCCTTTTGTTGAATATTGTGCCACTCGTGCTTAATGCAGCTTACTGAGAAGGCTGCAGTCACATCCCGCAGTTTTCGACCGATGATGTCTACATCATTAGTGTACGCGAGTAGCATGTGGGTTTTGTTGAATATCGTGCCACTCGTGTTTACTACAGCTTTCCTCATTATCATCTCCATCACTACGATGAGGAAGTCACACGATAGGCCGTCCCCTTGTTTTAGGCCTCGCCTGGTATAAAATGGCTCCTTAAGATCGTTGCCAATCTTCACTGAAGGCTTCGTGTCATTCAGCGTCATTCCGCAAAGGCTGATACGCCTTCGCTGGAATACCAAACTCAGCCATGGGTCTCTTGGGTCTTTTCCAGGATTTGCCGAAGTGTGAATATCTGGTCGGTTGTTGATTTACCAGGTCTAAAGCCTCAATGATACGGCCCGATTAGGTTGGATAACACTGGCTTAAGTCTTTCACATAAAAGGCTAATTCCGCGATAGTTGGAGCATATACTTGGATCACCTTTTTTCAGCAGAGGACATAAATACGCTTAAATTCCAATCAATCGTCGGCTATGCACTCTTTAAGCCAAACCGTGCGCAGGAGCTGATGCATGCTCGTTATCAGCTTCTCGCCATTGGACTTGAAGAACTCTGTCGGAAGTACGTCGGCACCGGCTGCTTTATTGTTTTTCAGCCGCGATATTTCTCTTTTTACCTCGGCTTGCTTTGGTGTTGGGCAATCTAAGCCGTCGTCGACAATTGGCGTGATACCTTTACTTGCGCTGCCTTCTGGAATCAGCAGTTGCTGGAAGTGTTTTCTCCATAAATGCAGCACACTCTACGTATCTGCAACCAGAATTCCATCCCTGTCCTTACAGGAGCGGAGCCCATTACAGTAGCCTTTTGCTTTTACTTTCTGGTAAAATTTTCGGGCCTTACCTCTATCCCTGTATCGCTCTATATCTTTGTTTTCCCATCCTTCATTTACCGTTTTTTTTTCGCTTAAGTACTGTCTCGCCTGTTTTACTGTCTCCTTGTGCTGTTCCCTAACAGCCCGGATTACAATTGGCTGCAGCGTTGCCCTATAAGCGGCATCCTGTTCCTCAGATGCTATGCGACCAGTATTCGCCTAAGCGCCGTTTTTCATATCCTAGCACGGTTGTTGCGGCGGTTGCCATGGAATGCGCAATATGCTGCCATTGTGTATCGGGAACGGCAGAAGTAGAGGCGTTGTGTCGTAGTAATTGGGAGAGCTGGTAGGAGTAGGCAGTGACTATCTCGGGAGTTTGCAGCTTCGCGATGTCCAGCTTTCTTTGTATTTGGTAACGTGCGTTTTTCGCTCTGCTCAATCTTATGCTCAACTTGGCTGCAACCAGGTAATAATCCGAGCCAATATTTGCACCACGGATCACACGCACGTTCATGACACTAGATGCATGCCTGCCATCAATTACCACATGATCAATTTGATTTTTGGTGTTTTGATCAGGGGATAGCCAAGTTGCCTTGTGGATATCTTTGTGCTGGAATCTGGTTCCAATCACTACCATGTTCCTTCCCGCAGCTAAGCTAACCAGCCTAAACCCGTTGTCTGATGTGTCGGTATTCAGGCTGAATTTACCGATCGATAGACCAAGAACATCTTCCCTTCTTATTTTTGCATTAAAGTCTCCCAGAACAATTTTAATGTCGTGGTCAGGACAGCGGTCGTATGTTTCCTCTAGGCGCTCGTAAAATGCATCTTTGATCTCATCGTCTTTATCTTTTTGCGTGGCATGAGCACAAATCAGCGTGATGTAGAAATATTTCGCCTTGATGCGAATTGCGGCTATTCGATCACTAACAGGATTGACATTTGCCAGATACCCTATTTTAAACCATGTAATTTACAAATTCCCCTACTGTTCATTATAATTAAACTATAAAATAAATTTTTCTTAGGTTCATACTTTTTTATATTTCATTCTCTAATAAGCAAAAGAATCGCTCTTCACCCTTTCATGAAGTTTGATTGAATTATGTGTTTGTTAAACATGCAGTATTATCCATTTAGTGGTTTCAAAAGCGCCGGTGTGACAAGTCTTGCAGCTGTGGAATATCTGTCATCTCAAAAGTGATTTATTTAGTGAAAGGTTTGTCATTTACGAATATGGATCGTTTAACACTAAGTACAAAATATAACAGTTCTTTACGATTCACGTAATTTTGTACGTATAAAATTCAAAATATAGTAATACAACTAAAATAAATAAAGGCAGAAAATATTGTTCATCCAATTTTTAAATTCCGCAACGAAATATTCAAATGTGCCTTAAGTCTTCTTGTAAATGCAATGTGAACGCAAAAAAAATTTCACCAAGTATAGCCATTAACTGATTGCAAAGAATATTTCATAATTGCATACATTTGTTCAACACGGCAGCTACTGCAATTTCCTAGTTCATAACTGCCTCCTGCAAGTCGTAGCAGCCAAACTGTTACAGCCATTAAAAATGTTCTCTTAAAATATTCAATACTTTAAAAATTCTTGCATTTTAATTCAAGTTGCTTGCATTTGTACTCGTTAAAAGCTTTGCGTGGGTTATGATGAAATTATTACGATTGCTGGATATTTACTAACCAACAGAAGTATACAGGAACACATCGACACATTGCTGGCAATGGAAAACACAAATCGTGCTGTAAACATTGAAATTGTTTCCGTTTTCAATGTTTTTGCTTTTTAGTCTCATTCCTCTATGCATCGACAGAAGAGGAGCTCTTAAAAAACATGAGGAAATAAATCGAAAATTTGCACCAATTTTCTAGGAACACAAGAAAAAACATAACTTACAACAGCAACAACAGTTACAGAAACACACACAAAACTATGTAAAACGTTTGAGGCAATATGGAAGAAATGCTTTTATTCGAATGTTTTACATTTAGCAGGAAAGGGAAATCAGGGACACGTACAACATTATTGTTTTATTTTTAACAAAAAAAAAAAAAGAGAAAATAATTTTTCTCATCTTAAAAATAATATAAATTTATAGAGAGTTCAGGCAAATAAGACATTCCAACTTACATTGAGTGAACAATGTAAGGCAAGTACTTTAATTGTACCAAGTATTGTACCAATTTTTATATCAAAAGTCCAGTTAGTGTACCAAAAAGTACTTTTAGTGTACCATAAGGTACACTAAATCGGCAAAACAAATGATAATTCTGGCAATATTTTCAAATTTCTGGTTTCATTGGAAAGGTTGACCCTTGTTCCAATAATGGAACAGAATATAATTCATATGACTACCACGACTGGCTCAGTAGAATATCATTTGATCAACCCAAATGGAAACTTCGATTTCATGTTTCAATCCTTCAATTGTCTCTGGATGCTTTGTGCAACATTTATCCTTAATGGCCCCCACAGAAAATAATCCAAATGGTCCAAAACACAACTCCGAGGTAGCCAATTGACATCACAATTTCGGCTGATTTTTCGATTTTTGAAAACAGTGCGTAAAATATCGATAGTTGCATTGGCTGTGTGACATGTGGCCCCGTCTTATTGAAACCAAATATCGTCTATGACATTCTCTTGAATTTTTGGAAACATAAACTCTTTGAGCAAGGTACAGTTACGAGGTTGACGGTAACGGCGGCTCCTTGTTCATTTCGAGGAAAAATGTCCCACTAGTACCGCCAGATCAAAATCCACACCAAACAGTGACTCATTGTGGATGCATTGGCTTCTCAATGGCCACGTGTGGGTTTTCGAAACCCCAAAAGCGCCAATTTTGCCTATTGACATATCCACCGATATCCATCCATCCGATGATCGGATGGGTGCTGCCGATCCAGTCTTGGTAGTCATATGAATGATATTGTGTTTCATTATTAAATGACAGAGTTCAAATAGGAAATTATTATCAGTACTTTCTATTTTATAGCCGATTGAAATTTAAAATTTTAATTGGCCCCCCATGTATTATAAAGTACTATTGGTGTACCAAAAAGTACTATAGTTGTACCGACAATGTACTTTTACTGTACTATAAAGTAATTCTATTGTATTAGAAAGTCTATTTAGAGTACTAACAAGTACCTTTATTGTAACAAAAAATACTATAAATGTATCAAATAGTACTCTTAGTGTAAGAAATATTACTTATTATACCAAAAAGTACTTTTATTGTACCAAAAAGTTCGTTTGTTGTACCAAAAGGACTTTTATTGCACCAAAAAGTGGCTAAAAAACATAGTTGTACCAACAAGTACTTTTACTGCACCAAAAAATTCTTAATTGGTACAAAAAAGTACCAAGAAGTACTTAAATTGTATGTAAGTACTTTTAATGGACCAAAAGTACTATTGTTGTGCCAAAAACATGGACAAAAACTTACTAGTAAAAGGTACTTTTACTGTACCAAAAAGTACTTTTAATATACCAAAAAGTGGATAAAAAAAATATAGTTGTACCAAAATATAGTTATACTGTACCAAAAAGTTCTTTACTGGTATACCAAAGTACCAAGAAGTACTTAAATTGTACGAAAGTACTTATATTGTGCCAAAAACATGGACAAAAACTTACTAGTTATATTGAAAAGTTGTACTTACAAGTATTTTTCCTGTACCAAAAAGTACTCTCACTGTATCAAAAAGTACTTTTAATATACCAAAAGTAACTTTTAGTGTACCAAAAAGCGCACCAAAAAAAAGTTTTTTTCTACCAGAGGTATTTTAAGTGGGCCCCAAAGTACTATTTTTCTACAAAAATAAATTTATTTTTTATTATTGTACCATAAAGTGGGCACAAAAATACTAGTTGTACCAAAAAGTTGAACAAGTACTTTTACTGTACCAAAAAGTACTTTCAGTGTATGATAAATAACTTTTATTGTGCTAAAAGTACTTTAATTAAGTATTTAAGTATTAAAAAGTATTTTTAGTGTCACTTCAACAACTTTTATTATACCAAAAGTACTTTAGTAGGGCCATAAAGTACTATATTTCTACAAAAAAACACATTTTTGTACAAAAAAGTACTTTTTGTACTTTTATTAAAATAAAAAATACTTTTAGTGTACCGAAAAGTACTTTCAGTCAAAAGTTCTTTAAGTGTACCAAAAAGTACTTTTAATAGGGCAAAAAGTACTTTTTGTTAGCCAAATCGACTATTATTGTACCAAAAAGAGGGCACAAAAATACTAGTTGTACAACAAGTACTTTTAATGTACCAAAAAGTACTTTTAATGTACCAAAAATTACTTTTAGTGTATTACAAATTACTTTTATTGTACCAAAAGTACTTTTAGTGGGCCATAAAGTACTATAGTCCTACACAAAAATATATTTATTATACAAAAGAAGTTTATATTAGGTACCTATATTGAAAAAAAAAATACTTGTAATGTACAAAAAAGTACTTTCAGTCAAAAGTACTTTTAGAGTTCCAAAAAATACTTTACTTGTACCAAAAAGAACTTAACTTGTACCCAAAAGTACTTTTTGTAGGCCAATAAGTACTTTTAGTTAGCCAAAAGGACTTTTATTGTGTCAAAAACTTAGACAAAAATACTAGTTGTACCAAAAGTACTTTTAATGTACCAAAAAGTACTTTTAATGGGCCATAAATTTTTATATAGTACTATCAAAAATTATATTTATTATACAAAAGAGTACTTTTACTGTACCAAAAAAGTATTTCACTTGTACAGAAAAGTACTGTGGCGTACAAAAAAGTACTTTTCTTGTTGAAACTTTTTTGTACAACTAGTATTTTTTCCCACTTTGTGGTACAATAGTAGTCCTTTTGGCTGACTAAAAGTACTTTTTGGCTTCCTAAATATTATATTCCTATTATACCACAAAGTGGGAGAAAATGTCTACTTTTAGTAGGCCAAAAATTACTTTTAGTCAGCCAAAAGGACTACTATTGTACCAAAAAGAGGGCTAAAAATTACTAGTTGTACCAAAAAGTCGTACCAACGAATACTTTTACTGTACCAAAAAATACTTTTAATGTTCCAAAAAGTACTTTTATCGTACTATAAATTACTTTTATTGTACCAAAAAGTACTTTTAGTAGGCCATAAAGTACTATAGTGCTATAATAACATAATTTTATTATACAAACAAAAAAGTACTTTTTCTATTTTTATTGAACAAAAAATAACTTAAGTGTACCGAAAAGTACTTTCGGTCAAAAGCATTTTTACTGTACCAAAAAGTATTTTTACTGTACCAAAAAGAACTTTTAGTGTGCCAAAAAGTACTTTCAGCCTACCACAAATTACCTTTATCGTGACAAAAGTACTTTTAAATGGCCATAAGTCTTTATAGTTCTACCAAAAAATTACATTTATTATACAAATGAGTACTTTTATTTAACCAAAAAAATACTTTTAGTCTACCGAAAAGTACTTTTAATGTACCAGAAAGTACCAAAAAGTACTTTTGTTGTTTCAACACGTGCTTTTAATGTATTATAAAGTCCTTTAAGTGTACCAAAAAGTTAAGGGGTTAAATAAAGTACTGTTAGTGTATCATAAAGTAGTTTTACTATCTAAAAGGTACTTTTGGTGCACCAAAAATTACAACCAGTGTACCAAAAAGTACTTAACTTGTACCGAATAGTACTTTTACTGCAAAATTCTATTAATTGAACCATTGCATCAATTGGGTGTTATTATTACCTTACTTCCTTCTTCCTCTACACATGAGAGCGACTTTCACTGTCATAACTTTCCCTAGGCGTACACAAGTTAAGCCATCCATGACCGCCTCCAGAGTCGTATACATTCTATATGACGGTGATGATGATGACGATTCTCGGGGTTTGGGTAAGTGGCATTTCATTTTGTTATTGAATGATGACATTTCCTCTACGCTGCTTCTTTTTATTCGGTTGTTGTTGTTGTTGCTCTCTCAAACATTTTTATGACAATCGTTTTACAACTACAAGTACAAAAACATGAAAAAATAAACCAACGGCAAAATCAGTTGCCTTAGCTACCAGCCGTTGCTGCTGCTGCTGCCACGGCCGCCACCACCAATGAAACCCACAACTGGCAACCACTTATGACGACAACGGTTGAACGCTTGAACGCTTTTCCATACGTTCCATGGTTATTTGCTGGCTTCGATGATGATTTGATACTGCCTAGGTGCATGTGGACAGACAGACAGCCAGCCTCTAACTGGAGGCAGAGGAATGCTGCTAGAATGAACACTCGTCTCGTACCTACATACCTCTCTGGTGTACAACTTAAAAAGAACAGTTAAAAAAGGCACACAGAACAAGTGGCGTTGTTGCCATACGTGCTGGAGTACTGCCATCCATCCGTACTTGTTTGTATCACTGTGGCGCAGGATCTCTGTCTCTCATATGCCCCTCTATTACACATCGTTGTGTTGTTACTACCACTGCAGCTCCTTTGGTTAACTCCAGCGATAGTATTGAACGGTTTTATGTACAGAGCGCAGTGGCTCAAGGTGTTCTAATAACTCAACGAATGAAAATGCTCTAAAGGTGGATTTATTGTTATGATTCCTGAGTGTGCTCTTGTAAGGTGACGTTTATATCTTATGGCCGCTGTAGTTGTGGCCGTGGTGGTGGAGAGGGGGGAGATATGTAATAACGGTTAAAGCTGTTCTCGATACAGAAGTCTATGGGGAGTTACGAGGCAACATGTTAAATGTTAAATTGTGCTAATCGTTTAAATTGTTGCTGAGATATTTGAATGGGCGATTTTGGTGTTCTTGTAAAAGTTGACGTTATTTTGATTTTCCGCATATGTAAGAGAAAGGTGGTGAGGTTTTATAAAAAACTGCTGCTGGCTAAGTACTTTACATGCAGCGAATTTTAAGTATACTTATTAGCGTAGGTGATATTTACATATGGATTTTCTAAGTTGGTTCTAGTTTTAGTTCTAGTAGATTAATTTGCATTGGTGCAAAGAAGTAAATTACATATAATGATATTATTTGCACTTTACTCTTAAAAGAAAAAAATCCGTGAGACAGTTAATTTAAAATTCAAAAGTTTAAAAAAAAAAGAATTTTATAAACTTAACTATGAAATTGCGAAATTTTCATACATTGGGAAAGAGTCATAATAAAAAAAGTACTTTCAATAATTTTATTGTACCAAAAAATAGTACTTTTAATGTACCAATAAGTGATTTTTTTGTATTAGAAAGTCCTGTTATAGTACTAACAAATACCTTTATTGCAACAAATTGTACTACGTTTGTACCACAAGTACTTTAAGTGGGCCAAAAAGTACTTTTAGTGTACCATAAAGTACTTTAAGTGGAACAAAAAAGTACTTTATTCCACCAAAAAGTGGGTACAAAAATACTAGGTGTACTATAAATTTGAACCAACTAGTACTTTTTCTGTACCAACATGTTATTTACTTGTACAAAAAGTACTATGGTGTACGAAGAAGTATTTAACTTGTACTAAAAAGTAATTTTAGTTAGCCAAAAGGTCTGTTATTGTACCAGAAAGTGGACACAAATATACTAGTTGTACCAACAAGTAATTTTACTGTACCAAAAAGTATTTTTAATGTACCAAAAAATACTTTTAGAGTACTAAAAAAAAAATACTTTTAGCATACCATAAATTAATTTTATTGAACCAAAAGTACTTTTAGAGGACCAAAAAGTACTATAGTTCTCCAAAAATACACTTACTGTACAAAAAAGTACTTTTATTGAAATAAAAAATACTTTTAGTGTACTGAAAACGAACTTGCAGTCGAAAGAACTATTAGTGCACCAAAGTACTTAACGTGTACCAAAAAGTACTTAACGTGTACCAAGAAGTACCTTTGGTAGGCCATTAACTATTATTAGTGATCCAAAAGGACTTTTATTATACCAAAAATATGGGGAAAAAACTAATTGTGCCAAAAATTGCGATAACAAGTATTTTTACTGTACCAAAAAGTACTTTTAGTGTAACAAAAATACTATTAGGCTGCTAAAAATTACGTTTATTGTACCCAAAGTACTTTTAGTGGGCCCTACACATTTACTCATACGATCGATTATGCTGACCGCAAGATACATTATATGAATGTCCATTTTTGTAAAAGGATTTCACAATCTTAACGCGCTGCTCACTTTGTGTACCTCACCTTGTTTGATTTTGTCAAATACTGAAACAAAGAAATTTCGAAATAAGGTTGGCAAAAAACTTGACATTAAGGTGTGACTCACAATTAACATAGTGCATTATGGTCGGACTACCCTTTACAAAAAAAAGTTAGATGTTAAAATGTTTTTTACAATTAATGTACTATTTGGTATGATTGTACTCTATGGTGCAATAAAAGAACTTTTAAGTATAATGAAAGTTTATACTTCTTAGTAGAATAAAGTTACTTTTTTGTACAAAAAAAAGGTACTTTTTGGTAGAATAAAAGTACTTTTTGGTGCAATAAAAGTACTTTTATGTGGAATAGAACTACTTTTTATGTAAAATTAAAGTGATTTGTTGTAAAATAAAAGTACTTTTTAGTGGAATAAAATTCCATTTTGTTAGAACTGAAGTACATTTTGGTACAATTAATGTACTTTTTAGTGCAATAAAATCACTTGTTGGTCCAATAAAAGTACTTTTTAGAAGAAAATAAAAGAACTTTACGGTACAATAAACGTGATTTTTAGGAGATTTTAATTACTTTTTGGTACATCTTATGTATTTTTGGCCCAATAAAAGTATTTTTAAATAAAAAAAACAAGTACAATTAAAGCACGTGTTGCTAAAACAAAAGTACTTTTTGTTGAAATTAAAGCACTTTTTGGTTCCAAAACAAAATGCTTTTTGGGAAATATAAAAATACTTTTTTGTACAATAACAGTATTTTTTGGTACAATAATAGTTCTTTTTGGTAGAATAAAAGTAGTATCTTGTCGTGAAAAGTACTTTTTTGGTACAACTAACAAAATTACTTTTTGTCCAATAAAAAGCCTTTTGAGACGAACAAAAATATATTTTTTGATACAATTAAAGTACTTTTTCACAGAATAAAAGTACTTTTTAGTTGAATAAAAGTATTTGTTCGTTGTGCTAAAAAGTACTTTTTCGTACAATTAAAGTGCTTTTTGGTACAGTTGAAGTACTTTTTGATACAATTAAAGTACATTTTGCTACAACAAAAGTACTTTTGAGTACGTTGAAAAAAATACTACTTGATAAAATTACATTAAAGTACATTTTTAGGAGATTTAAAGTACTTTTTGGTACATATAATGTACTTTTTGGTACAACTGTTGTACTTTTTGGTACAATAAAAATTACTTTTTGGCCCAATAAAAGTACTATTAAATAAAAAAAAGTACAATTAAAGCACTTGTTTATAGAATAAAAGTACTTTTTGGGGCTAAAAAGTACTTTTTGGTGCACTTAAAGCACTTTTTGGTTTCAAAAAAATTAAAATACAATAAAAGAACTTTTTGGTACAATAAGAATTCTTTTTGTTAGAATAAAAGTATTTTCTGGTGTTAAAAAGTACTTTTTTGGTTCAACTAACGCAATTACTTTTTGTCGAATAAAAAGCGCTTTGAAAAGAATAAAAATATTTTCTGATACATTTAAAGTATTTTTTTGTACTTTGACGTAGAATTAAAGTATTTGTTGATGCTATAAAGTTTTATGTTGTGCTAAAAAGTACTTTTTCGTACAATTAAAGTACTTGTTGGTACGATAAAAGTACTTTTTAGTAGAAAAACTGCATCTAGGTACAATTAAAGTACTTTATGCTACAGAAAAAAGTACTTTTAAATAGAAAAAAGTATTTTTTGGTACAATTAAAGTAAATTTTTTACAATAAAAGTACTTTTTAGTTGAAAAAAATACTTTTTGGTAAAATTAAATATGATTTTGTTGGAAAAAATATACTTTTTGGTGTAATCAAAGTACTTTTGGTACAAAAAACGTATAATTTAGTACAACAACATTAAATATTAATTATATAACCCTTAAGGATGAGGGTACATATAATTTGATACGCGAAAAAGTGTAACGCATTAAAGAAGACGAGTAAGGCCCCAAGCACCTTAAGACCAAAATTGTTGCAGGACTTTTCAAGAACGATTGTGCTATGTCCGTCTGGCACGAGTAAACCTTAACTGATCGCTATGAAAATGTACCAGTATTCATATTTTCCAAAATGAAGTAATGGGATTTGTATATGACCAGAATAGCTTATGAAAATTTGACTGAGGAATAAATATGGACTATATCTGTTGATCTCTTCTGGTACCTCCCATACAAAGTGACCTATTTTTGGGAAATTAATATTGCTCCCATAACTTCCAAATCGGCACCTGTGGAATAATAACATTTGGTCAGCTAATTTATCTTGTAATAGAGGGCAAAACTGCTGAAATCCTAACTATTTGACAAACCCCTTCTGGTACCTCCCATATGCCGCTTTTTCATGCATATCGTTTGTGTATGTGCACTGAATCCATTGACCATTGACAACATAAGAAATTTCGCTAAATTTAAAAAAAAAATTCATACCCTTAAGGTGCGTATGCAAAATTGTGTGCGACCGTAGGGCATTGTTGTCTAAATCAAAATTTTAAATAAAAAATTGTAAGTAAAGTTTCATTAAAAGAATGTTATAGTACTGTCAAAAATTTACATTTTTAAATATAAATATTATTTCCAAAATTTGTTACGAAAATACTAGTTTCGATATAGTATTTTTTCTATAAATATAAAAATATTCTTTAATCACATCGATTTTGTTTGAAATGTTCTGGTCAAGGATAACAAAATCACTTTGTAAAGACCTTATGCTTATATTATTAAATTCCAGTGGCCCCTTACAAATGACAGACGGCAAACCCAAATAGCTGTAGCCCACTTGTACGCCATTGAAATAACAGATTTATTTATTCCCACAACTTTTACTAGGCAGTATTATTCCAATTGTATATCTGCTATATAAATCGTCCTACCTTCCCTCATCGATACATCGAAACAGCCAAACTAGAAATATGATTCCTCAACATACGTACACCTTAATTTTTTATCTTTGGCTACTACCCACATTTGTGACAACTTATAAAAGGATATTTAGTTTTTCCACTTCAGCGATTTAGGCAAACACATTATCTTGACAACTGAATGGCCCCAAAAATTTACCATAGCTATCGAGAATTTTCCAATGAAACTAATTTCACAATTCTCAGGCCAGTTTTTTACATTTTAGTAAAATGTCCCAAAAAAAAACAAGTGACTGACTGACTGGTGGTGGTCCCACCAGAGCACAACCCCAAAAATTAAACATAGAGAAAAAATATGCGCACATCCTGATAATCATCTTTAATTCATAAGAGAAAGAAGTTTTGGCCAAAACCAAAATCTTAGCCCAGCATGCAACATTAAAAATGGTCAGCATGGATGTGATGGTGGTGTTGGTGTTGTTGGCACAGGCGCAAACTCTGTTGATTTTTATGGTGGCTAAATCCATGGCTAAGGAGAAATTGTTGACTGTGACTTTATATTGATCCGTGGTCCGTGGTGATTTTGGTCTTGGCGATTTTTTGGAATTAATAACTCAATTTTCTTTTATTTTTTTTGTTGTTGTTTCTTTTTGATTATCGTGTTGCTGATGTTTGCGCCATATGTTGCTTTGGTTGTTTTACTATAAATTGTTAACACAATACCCATTTTGTTGTGAACGTGTTTTCTGATGGTTGTTGACTGTGTTGTTTGTTTGTTGTTATTATTATTGTTATTTGCTGCGTTTGTTGCTGTTGTCTGTGCTGGCTGTTGTGCACATCGCCTACATTTTTATGGCAAATTTGTTACTACTGACCTATAAATTGTTTAGAGTTTGTTGTGTGCAAACAGCAATAGCAACAACTACAGAAACAATTGATGTCTGTTGCATTTGTGTGTTTGTGTTCTTTGTTTGATTGTCGATGTTTTGGGGTTCTACGTTGTCTCGTGTATGCAGTTTGAACTGCTCGCTTTCCCCCCATCTCTTGAAGTTGTGGTGTTGCATGCCACATATTAGTTTTTGTTTGGTTTCTTCTAGTTTTTACTGTTGTACGAGTATCTGGTAAACAATTGATTCTTTTGCTGTGTTTTATAGAAGATGCCAAGAAAAACTAAACAGAATTGTAAATAAAATTGATTTCTTGTGGTTTGTGTATGGGCAAAAATATCGTAGAGTGAGAAAGAAAGACAGAGGGAGTGTGTTGCCACTTGGCATGAGGGAAATAGAAGTGCATTTTTATAATGTTGTAAAGTAAATGTTGAAATTAGGAGAATCTATAGTGAAATGTTTAAATCGTAGGCCAAAAAACTTCAAAATTCATATTTCTAACGCAATTTCAAAAAAAAAAAAATTGGGAAAACTAAACAGGACCAAAAGTTTACATTATGTCTTCTTATTACTCTCACGACAAGTCACATAATCTATGAAGAAAATGCAACATGAATCATGACAATTGATGAACGCGTTTTGGTTTTATTCTTAAATATGTGAATTATTTTGCAGAGAATTGTACCATTTTGGGCGGAATGGTACATTTATATGGGAGGTACCAGAAGGGGCGTGGGTCGACTTCCAGTTTTTTTCCCCCAAAACTTTATCTTGTTATAGCATTACTAAGTAAAGAATTTGGGCACGATATCATTGGGTGTATTGATATTATTAATCGATTTCTAAAGTGGGGATCTTCAATTTATATCCAATTCAGTTTGTTTGGTAAATTGTGAATAAAATCTAATGTTGTGGACAGATTTCAACAAAAAGCTCTTTTCATTCAAAATACATTTTCCTAAATGATTTGGACCAAAATTGGGATCTTTGTACCATTTTTATTTTTTATGATTTTTTAAAAAACAAATATTTTATTTTTGTTAAAAAATGTTTTTTTTTTTAAACTTTAACGATATCTCTGAAAATACTGGACAAATTTTAAACCAATGTAAACACGTCTCCAAGTGAATTTAATTGGAGAATTTTGGATTTAATTTTTAATTGAATATTGTGTATAGTACTTTTTATGTACCAAGAAGTACTTTTCCTGTACCAAAAACCAATCCATTATACAAAAAAGTATTTTCGTTCTAATAAAAACGTACTTTATTGTAGAGAAAGGTACTTTTATCGTCCTACAAAGTACTTTTATTATAGCAAAAAGTACTTTTATTGCTCACGAAGTGCTTTTCTGTACCAAAAAGTAATCCATTATACAAATAAGTACTTTCGTTGTACTAGAAACGTACTTTATCGTACCAAAAAGCACTTTTATCGTCCCCAAAAGTACTTTTATAGTACTACAAAGTAATTTTCATGTACCAAGAAGTGTTTTTCCTGTACCAAAAACATACTTTTATACAAAAAAGTAATTTCGTTGTACTAAAAATACACTTTATTGGACCTAAAAGTACATTTATCGCACTAAAAATTACTATTATTATAATAAGAAGTAACTTTATTGTGCCATAAAGTAACTTTTTTACTTAAAAGTATTAGTGTTGTACCAATACGTACTTTTATTGTACCAAAACGTACTTTTATTGTACCAAAAAGTACTTTCGATATACCAAGAAGTACTTTTCCTGTACCAAAAAGTAATCCATTATACAAAAAAGTACTTTCGTTGTACTAAAAAGTACACTTATCGTTCCACAAAGTACTTTTATTGTACCAACAAGTACTTTTCCTGTACCAAAAATGTATCCATTATACAAAAAAGTACTTTCGTTGTATTGAAAACGTTCTTTATTTACCAAAAAGTTTTTTTATCATCCTAAAAAGTACTTTATTGTTCCAAAAAGTACTTTAAATGTAAAAAAAGTACATATATCGTAACAAAAGTGTTTTTATTGTATCAAAAAGTACTTTTATTGTATAAAAAGTACTTTATTGTAAAAAAAGTACTATTATTGTAACAAGAAGTACATTTATTGTCCCAAAAAGTATTTTTATTATATCTAAAAGTATTTTCATTGTACCAAAAATCACTTTTTTTGTATCACAAAGTACTTTTATTGTGCGAAAACGTATCGTGGTACTAAAAAGTACTTCTTTTTTACTAAACACCATTTCTTTTGTTCCAAAATACACTTTTGTCATACCACGAATTACCTTTATTGTACTGAGAAGCAAAAAGTACTTTTATGGTACATAAACGTACATTTGTTGCATCGAAAAGTACTTTTATTGTATCAACAAGCAATTTTTCTGTACCACAAAGTACTTTTTTATACAATACAGTACTTAAATTGTACCAAAAAAGTACATTTATCGTACTTAAAAAAGCTTTAAAAAAAAGTTGTACAAAAACTTCATTTATTGTACCAACAAGTACTTTTATTGTACCACAAAGTACATTTTACGTATCAAAAGCTACTTTTATTTTACTAATAAGTACTATTATTGTACTAAAAAAAACTTTTATTATACAAAAATCTTTTTCGTTTATTAAAAAATTATTTTATTGTATCAAAAAGTACATTTACTGTACAAAAGAGTACTTTTATTGTGACAAAAAATAACTTTCTTTTACTAAAAATTAATTGTATTGTACTAAAACGTACCTATAATGAACACAAAAAGTACTTTTACACACCAAAAAGTATTTTTATTGTATCCGCAGGTACTTTTTACTGTACCAAAAAGTACCTTCGTTGTACTAAAACGTAGCCGTATTGTACAAAAAAAACTTTTTTTTTTACCGAACAATAATTATAATGTACCAAAAAGTACATTAATTGTACCAAAAAGTACTTTATTGTACCAAAATGTATTTTTGTTGCACTAGAAAGTACATTTACTGTACCAAAAAGTACTTTTACCTTTTAAGAAGTATTTATAATATACTTAAAGAATTTTAATTGTACATTTATAGTAACATAGGTACTTTTATTAAAACAAAAAAGTATTATTATTGCACAAAAATAAACTTACCCAAAAAGTATTTGCAATTGCACCAAAAAGTTCCTTTTTTGTACTAAAAAGTAATCTTAATGTACCACGAAGAACTTTTGTTACATTACAAAATACTTTTATAGTTTCAACAAGAACTTGTGTATATCAAAAAGTAAATTTTTTGTACCACCAAGTACTTTTATTGCACCACAAAGTACACTTATTGTACTGAAAAGTACTTTTATTGTACCAAAAAACTTTTTAATTTTATCAAAATAAAATTTTCTTGTATCAAAATGTACATTCATTGTAACAAAAAGTACTTTTATTTTATCTAACAATGTTTATTGTGCCAAAAAGTATCATTCCTGTACCAAAAAGTAATTTTATTGAACCAAAAAGTACTTTATTTTCGCCAGAAAGTACTTTTATTGTACCAAAATTCACTTTTACCGTATCAAAAAGTACTTCTGCTGTACTAAATGAATTTTAATTGTACTAAAAAGTACTTTTATTGAACCAAATATACTATTACAGAACCTCAATAATTATTATTATTATTGCA
Organism: Muscina levida; assembly: GCA_964034835.1. Lineage (NCBI taxonomy): Eukaryota > Metazoa > Arthropoda > Insecta > Diptera > Muscidae > Muscina > Muscina levida. The sequence goes on from OZ035883.1 coordinate 40,164,636, forward strand.
CAAAAATAAACTTAACTGTACCCAAAAATAATTTCAGTTGTGCCAAGAAGTACTTTAATTGTACTAAAAAGTACTGCTATTGTACCACAAAGAGCTTTTGTTGCGTCACCAATTACTTGTTTTGTACCAACAAGTACTTATATGGTTCCAAATAGTATTTTTGTTGTACCAAAACAGTTTTTTTATTGTACCAAAAAGTACCTTTATAGTACCTAAAAGTACTTTGAATATACCAACAAGTACTTATGTTCAGCAAGAAAGATTTTTTGTTTTACTAATAAACAAAAAGTACATGTAGTATTGGAAAGTAGTCTTATAGTACCAATAAGTACATTTACTTTGTACCAAAAAAAGTGATTTTATTGTACTAACAAGTACTTTTTTTGTACTATTAAGTGCTTCTATTGTACTAACAGGTACTTGTAATGAACCGACAAGTATTTATGTTGAACCAAAAAGACCTTTTGTTATACAGAAAGTACTGTATCAAAAAAAGTACTTTTATTGTATCCGGAATAACTTTTGTCGCCACAAAAACGGCTTTTAATTGTATCAGAAAGTAATTTTCCTGTACCAAATTACTGTAGTTACCTCAACATTAATGCACAAAAAGTACTTATATTGTACCAAAAAGTACTTTTAGTGTACCAACAAGTACTTATATTGTACCAAACAGTACTTTGTTTGTACCAAAAATTGGAGGTCTGCATGTCTTTCGACTTAAGCTCTAAATTCCACCTTACATCTCACTGACACCTGAAGTTCAATTACATTTCTCCTATACCAGTAATGCCTAATTACCCACACCCTATGCAAGCATGACAGCAACATTAAGAAAAACACGTTCGCTGTCAGACAAGCCAGACGACAATTTCTTTAGAAATGTGTTAGAAAAACGCCAATGAGTCGTCGCAGGTCGTGCAATTTCGCTGGCAAAGAAACCACCAAGAATCAAAGAAGACAAACACACACAGTAAAGAACAAAAACAAGAGGCAGCGATGAAACAAAATGATGACTGGTGGTGGTGTAGCTTCCATAGTTTCATTGCTGATTGTCATGGCCTATGTCTTTAGGCCAATAATAATTGCGGCACTTGGAAACACTCTTACACACGGCCACACGGCGATGGCTAAGAGACAAAAATTGAAAATTGACAATAAAAAACACAACTTCATTGACGGACGATGTCGTCGTCATCATCGCCGTTGAGTTGAATCCAACAGTAATGTAATAATGACGATGACGATGACAAGAATCAACCAACAGACGTTGCTTGTCCTCGTCATCCACATGATGATGATGATGATGATGATGATCTTCAATAAGCCATGATCTTCATAGACCATCATGGTCTTAGGCATTATAGCCGCTTTGGTATTAGCAGGTTTTATTCAATTCCATTATAATTTTTTTTTTTGTTCTATCATTCGTGTGACTTTGATTCTTGCAGTGGATTTTTTCTATTTTTCAATTTTTGTTTTTGTTTTGTTTCGATTTTTTTTTATATTATACTCACGCTCATTAGAAGCCAAATCATGATTCTCGAGTGGCGTTGGTTGGCGGCTGATTGGTTGACACAGATACTTAGCACTTACCTGAAAGCATAGACACACACACAAAAAAATAGAACAGAATAGATCAGTTTATACAATTCAATAGAGATGATGATAAATAACAACAGTAACAACAGCAACAACAAAAAGTAAAAGAAAGCACAAGAAGAAAAAAATCGTATAAAATATTGTTAATTAATTTACTGAGACATCGATGAAAGCTGTTAATTTGATGAGAGCTTTTCTTTGGCTATTGATGTTATTTTGTCTGTGTATTGTCGTTAAGCCAACGTAAATATTTGACATAATCAACGTTTGAGTGACTAGAAATAGAAACAAGTTATGTTCGTTAGTTGCACGTACGGCCGGCCGGCCATTCATTAGGTCTTATCTGGGTGGGTCATAATGACCAATTAAAAATTAGACGTAGTTTTAATTGCAATATTGCATCTTAAGATGATGGGTGCTTATACATACATATATGGTAAAGGAAGGTGATTCAACTTAAAGACGCTTGACGGGTTAATATGTGTGGTGAGGTCTTTTTGTGGCCGTATTTGGTTATTTGTGGCTTAGGTTAAACGGTTTCAAATAAAAATGGTGTTAATCATGATATTATTATTAATGTGGTAAAACTACTGAGGGATAATTGTTGGGTCTTTTTAAAGGGCTTAGAATCATTGTACCACATTTGCACCAGAAAAAATTATTTGCATTAACCAGTACCTTAATTGCACAAAAAGTAATACTCTACTGCTCCAAAAAAAAAAATCAGAATATGTATTTTAATATTACCATAAAGTATTATTATTGTACCAAAAGTTATCTAACTGTATCAAAGAGTTCTTCAGTACCTACCTATTGAACCAAAATATAGTTTTATATTTATAAAGTACTTTAAAAGTTTGAGTACTTATGCGGTAACAAAAATAAGTGATATTGTACCAAAAAGTATTTTTTTTTTTTTGATGAAACAAACATTTCAAGCTACAATAAAAGTACTTTTTGATGCAATAAAAATACAAAACGTTATAAGACTAGTAAAAGTACAAAAAGTACGTTTATTGCACCAAAGAAAAATTTTATTGTAAAAAAGGCATTTTAATATAACAGAAGTATTTTTACTGTATTAACAAGATCGCGCAAGCAAAAGGTACCAAAAAGTACTTTTTTTGATGAAACAAATTTTTTATTTACAATAAAAGCACTCTTTGATACAGAAGAAGTACTTTTTGGTACGATAAAAGTACTATTTGGTACTAAAAATAATATTATTTTAAACCATAAATGTTATTTTTGTTTAAGTGGTTATTTTTGGTGTAATAAAAGAACTTTATTGTACCATACAAATACTTACATTGTACCACAGATACATTTGATTGTAATATTTGTGGAATCAAAAAAGTACTTTTATTATACCAATAAGTACTTTTATTGCACCAAAAACTACTGTACTTTTGACACAAATTAATTTTATTTTACACAAAAATGTACTTTTATTGTATCAAATAGAAATTCACCCCTATTCCCGTAGACGTCGTCGACATCGTCGTCGTTTTTATGTCAACATCACTTCGAGTCAACATCGTTGTCACATCAATGCTATTTCGGTATTCTGTAACTACTATGAGACGACGTCGACTAGTAATCGATAACATGAAAGAAATAACAACAGCTGATGTAACATTTGTACATCAGCTGATTCATTTTGACTTTTATTTTCTGTTGTGAACAAATGTTTTTTGTGTCCGATTCAGATTCAAGCGATGAGGAAAGTAAAAATAATCTTATACTGGAAAGGATAATACTTCGACTATGATCCGATGATCTTAAACTTGCCAAATAACGAGTATGTTCATCGGTGTTAAAATCGTAATTTGAGGTTATCTGTTGGCCGGCCTTCCAACTTTTTTTAGATTCTAGAACTACTTAAGTCTTAATAAGGCAGCATTTAATTACGTAATCGTTCCTATAGAAATAGTTCCTATCATGAAAAGTGAACTCAGGACATATGTTTCAGTCATAATTAAGTTGTCAGCAACATTGAGGTCCTTTGGACAGGGGCCTTACAACCTAAGTGTAAGTGCAGCCAGTAGTTGCAAGATTCCTGTCTGAATGCATTAGAGAGGTGATTTGTCCACCTTGGATACAATTGGAAGTAACTGAAGATGACAAATCGGAAGCATAAACTATTTTTTTTAACAAAACAGGATTTACTGGAGTAATTGGATATGTCGATGGAACCCATATCAAAATTTTTGCTACAAATAAAGAAGACCAGATTCGTAACTACAACCGCAAAGGATTCTTAAAGGCGTTCCAAAGGAATTAAATTGTTTTTCACCAATTTTCTCACATTACCCCTTAAAATTATACAAAATCCTTGTACCTATGAGGGATTTTGTTTCCAAGCCCCTATTTGTTACTCGACATTGTTATTCTTGACGTCATTAAACAAAACCTTTTTTTAAATTTACAAAAACTAAAGTTATTCTTTCAAATTGTTTCAAGTCGTTACTAACAACTGTGACGACAGATTCAGAGTCGTTTCGATTCAACGTCGTCGTCACATTTTCTTACAGAATACCAAATTTGTGTCAATAGTAACCGATAGTTATCGAAAACGACTACGAGAATACCGATTTTACAGCGTCGTCACAAGACGACGTCGTTTTGCGTCGACAACGTCTACGGGAATAAGGCCGATTTTATTTTAACAAAAAGTACTTTTATTATAACAAAAGTACTTTGACTGTATCAACAAGTTTCTTATTGTACCGATAAGAATTTTTTCAAAAACAAAAATTAGTTATATTGTAGCATACTAAAGAGTAATTTTCTTCTTCTTCTTTTTATTGAAAAAAAAAATACTTTTATATTGCCAAAAAGTACTTTCTTATAACAAAAAGTACTTTCATTGTATTAAAAAGTTTTTTTTTGTGAAAAAATACTTTTCGTACCAATCAGTACATTTATTGTACCGAATAAGTACTTTTATTGTATTAGCAAGTACCTTTAATGTACCAAAAAGTACTTTTATTGTAACAAAAAGTATTTTCATTGTACCAAAAAGTACAAAAATTGTATCAAATAAGTACTTTTATTGTATTAACAAGTAACTTTACTGCCCCAAAAATTGCTTTTAGTACCGCAAAATGTTTTTTTGTAAACGATAACTTTAATAGTACCAGATAGTACTTTATTGATACAAAAAGCACATTTATTGCATGCAAAAGTACTTTCATCGTACTACAAGGTACTTTATTTGTACCATAAAGTACTTTTATTCTATTAGCAAATTGTTTGTTGTACCAACAAAGTACACAATTCGTACCAATTAGTACATTAATTGTATCAATAAGTACTTCTTTGTACTAAATAGTACATTTATTGTACTAAATAAGTAGTTTTATTGTATTAAAAAGTACCTTTATTGTACTAATATGTACTTTTATTGTAGCAATAAGTACTTTTTGTTACCAAAAAGTACTTTTATTCTATTAACAAGTATCGTTATTGTACCACACAAGTACGTAATTCGTACCAATCAATACCTTTATTGTATCAGTAAGTATTTTTTGTACCAAATAGTACTGATATTGTACTGAATAAGTACTTTAATTATATTAACAAGTGCCTTTATTGTACCAAAAAGTATTTATATTGCACAAAATAATTAATATAATTGTATTACCAAGTACCTTTATTGTACCAAAAATTACTTTTAGTGCCACAAAATATTTTTTGCAATCTAAAATTAATTTAATAGTACCAAAAAGTACTTTATTGACCCAAAAATTACTTTTATTGTAATGCAAAGTACTTTAATTGTACCAAAAAATACTTTTATTTTAACAAAAAGTACTTTTTTAAACAAAAATTCATTTTATTGTGCCTAAAAGTACATTTATTCTATTAACAAGTACCTTTATTGTACCAAAATAAAACTTTTATTCTAACAAAAAGTATATATTTTGTACTTTTTATTGTACCAAATGATACTTTCATTGTACCGAATAAGTACTTTTATTGTATTAACAAGTTTATTATACCAAAATTTACCTTTATTGTACCAAAAGTATTTTTATTCTTACAATAAGTACTTTTATTCAAAAGTAACGGAAAGGACTTTCTTTGTACTAAAAAGTACTTTAATTATAATAAAAAGTACTTTTACCAAAACGTACATTTAAAAAAATACTATTTTTGCAGCAAAAGGTACATTTAATGTGCCAAATAGTAATATTCTTCTCGTTGTTTTTATTCAACAAATACTTTTATTTTACCAAAAAGTACTTTTATTTGAACACATAGTACTTTAATTGTTCCAAAAGGTAATTGTATTATTATCAACAATCACGTTTATTGAACCACAAAGTATTTGAATACCGAAATGTACTTGTTCCTGAAGGAATTTACTTTTATTGTAATAAACAGTACTTTTATTGTACCAAAAAGTACATATAATGTAAAAAAAGTACTTTTATTGTACCAAAAAGTACTTTTATTGTACCAAAAAGTACTTTTATTGCACCAAAAAGTACTTTTATAGTAACTAAAAGCACTTTTATTTTACTAAACAGTACTTTTATGGTACTAACAAGTACTTTAATCTAGCAAAAAGTACTTTTATTGTAACAATAGGTATATCAAATGTACCAAAAAGTATTTTTATTGTATTAAAAAGTACTTTTATTATAACAAAAAGTACTTTCTTGTATCAATAAGTAGTTTTTTATACAAACAATTACAAAGTACTTTCTTGAAACGAAAATTCATATAGTAGTACTAAAATGTACTTTTATTGTATCAAATGATACTTATTTGTCTTGAAAAAAACACATTTAATGTACCACAATGTACATTTATTGTACAAATACCTAAAATTTGTTGTATTCGTAATATAAATTTAGACTTCTATCTGGGCTTGGGTTATATAGTCGCCCCTATCTTCTAACACCGATCCACACCAAGCGGCGGCAGTCTCCTCGTTGTAGAGACTGCAACACCTTCATACGAACTACAAAACTGGTTCGTATGAAGACAATTTGAGGACATAATTTTTTTTCGAAAACATACACCTTTTTCCGCCGAACAGAGCGACCCTATCTAATGTACATAGATTTTTTGTTGAACATCAAGCATTCAATTATTTCCCCTACCCTTTAATAGAAAATTATACTCTGACCTTCAGATGTATCTTAAAAGTTATCAAATGTACCAGCATATGCTGCCATTAATTTCAGACAGACAATTGAATCATATCCCAAGGCGGAATTTCTGATATTTATTGTTAGACAACATTGTTGCATAATCAACAGTCATAGTTTGTGTTTACTTGGGCACTGCCCTACACTAAATTACAAATATAAATATTTAATGATTTTCTTAAAAAAAAAAAAATAAAGAAAAAAATCTATAAATAATATATGACAATATTACAACGGAAAATAAACTGGAATCCATACTTATAGATATATAGGAATGTGAACAGCTATAATTTGTCTATTATGTATCCAAGAAAACACCTTTCATAGAGAGAAAAAAGTATATTTTGAACCCAGTAAAATTCATTCTTAAGCAATTCTGTTTTGAAAAATATCTTGAAGAGAATCTTACCACCTCAAATTAGCATCTGATTGTTTAACTTTCTCTACACATTTTCATTTCTGCCGACTTGTGTATAATCTGCAAGTATCGTTATTGCACATCATTTGATAGTTGCAGCCAGTCGCTCATCTTTACTACGCGCCTCTCTTGCCCATTACAGACGGTGCCTGCCTGCCTGTCCCTTTTACTTAAGAAGTTAAAATCTAAATGAATATTTTCATTTACAAGAGAGTGCTTAAGGCGGGAATTTACTAACGCGTTTTCCGCACCAACTCAATCGCAATACCAGTCACCTGTCCAACAAAAAGATGTGCTTATAAGCTTTCAAACTTGCGGCGGCAACTGGTCCCGTACAAGATGATGGCAACGAAGAATGCATTTGAATATTTTATCAGGCGGTGTTCCTCACCCACCCCCTGTCCCCGTTATCACTCCATAGGTCTCCTAAGGTCTAACAAAAGAAGAAAGAAAAAAATTCTAGTTTTCATTGTTATTTAGTATCTGAATCTGAAAACGTTGATTCTCTTCTTATCCACTTAACATCTTACAATTCTTAAAGATTTCTTTCATATCATCTGTTATTTTTACTTTTGTTCTACTTCGTTCTGTATCTTTACAACAATGATGCATAATTATGCAAATTTATGTTGAGATTGGGAAGGTGGTGATGGAGTTGGTGCGTTTGTGTTCGTCTCTATTATTATTTTTTTTTTTTATATTCAATAGAAGAGATTTTTAATTTATTAGAAATACATTTACATTTAGAAGTATGTTGGAGGAGAAAATTAACTGTTAACTGTATTGTTTAAGCTTAAGAAGAAAACTAACGTCTGTGCAGGTTTTTTTGTTTTTTTTTTCTGGAAATGTTGGATATGGGATTAGGGTGTCAATGATGATGACCTCTGTGCATTATGCGATATAATTAATGGAATTTCTTGCAATCAACTTTGTGGTGGTTGAATAAAAATGATAAAAGTTATTTGTCAATATACGAGGGGTTTAATAGAGATTATATTACTATATTTTTTTATAGAAACGAACTTTAAAAAGTTTGTTGTACTATTAATTACATAACCTTAAATACGGAAAATGTTCAGAAGATAAATTTACATTTTACCAAAGCAAAGACTAAGCGACCAAAGGTCCACTATTTTCTAAAATATTTACACAAAATTACAACAACGCCAAAAAAGAGTTAATATTTTTGAAAGCGATTTTACAATTTTTTTTTAAAAAAATTTCGCAGTGGTTTTAGTTTTGTTTTTACAGAAAGAAAATTTGTCCACGCCCACTTTTTCCAATACAATTAAAACTTCACTAAAATGACCTTTAAAAAAAACTATTAGAATAATTAAATTTCTTTATAGATTCCGCTCTATTATTTACTATTACGTGTTTTTTAAAATTTTTGATCCACTGGGCGTTGTGGGCGTGGCACAACTTTTTTTACGGCTAGAGAGATAAAATTTGATACACAAGGAGTACTCACAACTTCATGTTTTAACTTGATGACAAAATTTTTATTTTCGATCAATGGGCGGAGTGGGCATGGCCAAACTTGTATTGAAGTCCTAGAGAGATAAAATTTGGTACTCTGCAACACAATTATGAATATGCAGACGAAATTTAAATTTTCGATTAGTGGCCCCCAAATCTCGAAACTATATGTTAGCCCTAGAGAGATGCAATTTCGTATACAGATAGTCTTCAGCTCAACAGATATGAATATATAGACGAAATTTTCGTTTTCGATCAGCTGACGCATGCAGGGACGTAGCAAACTAGTTTATAAGGTAATAGATATAAAATTTTACACAACACAACACACACAACAGATATTAATATGTAGACCAAATTATTTTCCTGATTAGTGAATGGATTTTATGTGCCAAAAGAGTTTTGTAACCCTAGAGAAATAAAATTTGACACAAGAAGATGGACATTTTATTTGCGAATAGTGGGCAGAAATCATAATATTTGAAACACATATATTCTCGGCAATACAGATATGAATATACAGACAAATGGGCGTGGCAAAAGTGTTTCCAGCGCTTATAGTACTAGGCAATAAAGTATAGAGATAGTAACCGGCACTAAAGGTATGAATTTGAATTTTGTTATGTAAGCAGAGGGTGCGTGTGGAAAGCATTCAAGCCCAGCCTATCGTTATCGAGCTTAGGAAGTATTCCCAAAGTAAGTTTATAAGTGGAATAGGTCTGAAATTACAACTATGAGGCAATTCTGCAAAAACAATATTATTTTATTACTTAAGTATTATGTATACTATTTAAAATATTTGTTATATATTTAATATTTTTAATATGTAAACTATATTTAATTTATTTTAATATTTAGTTTGGTTTCATTGTTTTTTAATATTTTAAATAGTTTTAATATTAATGGGTTTTCATCATTTCCATTATTGCTCATAGAATTAGTTTTCCAAGAGCTGTGTGGATATTACTAATATTTTAAAAAATTTTAATATTTTTAATGTTTTTACTATTCATAATTTTAATATTCACAATTTTTTTAATATTTTTAATATATCTAATATTTTGAATTGTTTTAAATTTTTTAATATTTATAATATTTTTAATATTTTTAATATTTTTAATATTTTTAATATTTTTAATATTTTTAATATTTGTAATATTTTTAATATGTTTTATATTTTTTTAATATTTTTAATTTTTTTAATATTTCAATATTTTTAATATTTTTAATATTTTAATATTTTTAACATTTTTAATATTTTGAATAAATTTCGAGACCTAATAGAATTTATATTACAAGAGTTGTGTGAAATGGATTATATTAACAGCTGGCACGGCGGATAGCTATCTCGGTAGTTGCCAAACTATCTCATCAGCACCCTTTGCTGTGACTTCTTCACACATTATCACAACCTTAAGTGTTAAAAGCTTCACGAAACCATCGCGAAGCCCAAACAAACCGGTGCGAAAATTGTGTCAACGAAGACCACACGTAAACATAAACCACACAATCTCTTGTCTATGCTTTGTCCATCGGACAAAATTGCATGGAATTTGTTTTTGCTGCATGCGCCAACATAGAGTATCTCCCGTATATGTTTTGCTCTTGTTTGCATTGGAGTCTTGTTTATTAATATTTATATTAGTTTTAATAATATACATATTTTAAATATTATTGATAGTTGCTCGGCTTCCAGTTTTATTTATTGAAAGATTTCAGATATTCTTTTAAATGTTTCAATTTTTATTTCCAACATTTCGACTAAAATCGTTAGTCATCTTCAGGGAATTATTGAAATTTTTACAAAAACTACCATCTTGAGTAAGTTTCAGTTAACATTTGTAATGTTATTAATATTTCTAATGCTATTCATAATTTTAATACTTTTAATAATTAATATTTCAAATATTTTTTAAATTTTTAATTGTTTAAATATTTTTAACGTTTGTAATATATTTTTTATTTTTTTATATTTCTTATATTTTTAATATTTTTAAAAATTACCATTTTTAATATTTATAACATTTTTCATATTTTTAATATTTTGAATATTTTTATTATTTTTAATATTTTTAATATTTTTAATATCTATATATATAAAAATGAAATGGTCCACGTATGTCATACCATCACTTGAGAACGGCTGGAGCGATTTGGCTGATTTTTTTTTTATTCGATTCGAAATTTTCCGTAGATTGTTTGTGTTGAAAAAAATCAAATCCAGGGGGCGCTAGGGTGGATTTATATCGAAAATATGAATGCATGTACCAATTCAACTGAAATTTAGAATGGATATTCGTTTGATCATGAGAAAACATTTTATTTACAAATGGACCCGGTAGGTGGCGGTGGGGTCGGTTTACAATCAAAATTTTAACGAAAGGGCCAATTTAACAGAAATTCAGAATCTATGTTTGTTTGATCATCAGAAAAAATTGTATGTACAAATGGACCCGGTAGATGGCGCTAGGGTGGATTTGTATAGAAAATTTGAATGCATGTACTAATTTAACTGAAATTTAGTATTTATGTTTGTGGAACCTTGAGAAAAAATTTTTTGTATAAATTGATCTGGTAGTTGTCGCTAGGGTGGAATTATAATTAAAATTTTAACGAATTAAACAATTTGACTGAAATTTTGAATGTATATTTGTTTTATTATGAGAATTTTTTTTGTATATATGGACCTACAGTTGAATTGGCTGGGGTTGAATTATTTTGAAAATTTATATCGATTGTCTGATTTTACTTAAACTTAAAATATATGACTTTTTTGGCATGAACAAATTTTGAATGTATGTTTGGAACCAGTTGCCGGTGTTTAGCTTATGATACACTTAATTTTTGGAATGTCATTTAGTCACTTTTTTTAACATCATAGTTATTCAGAAGTCTATATATATAAAAAAAAGATGTACATTTTGATGTCACCACTAATTGTGAAAACGGTTGACCCTATTTGTCCCAAAATTTCAGTGAAAGTTGGGGATTGGCTGTAGGTAGTCACCTAGACCGCAAAAAGGCTTAAAGAAGAATGACTAACTTTTATAATGGCGCACGTCCTACAGAATTAGAGAGTTTCACAAAGTGGTTTTTCCCATTTCGAAATTTTAGGGGACAATAACGAAAATAGGAATAACTGTTGATATCACCCACACCATACGATTAATGGGGTTGCTGAGCCTAATGAAGGCATTTTTGGAAATTCGTACTCCTTAGGATAAAAAGGTACAATCACCCAGTACACCAACGCAGAAAGTTATATGTCAGTCAATCGGCTTAGAAATCAAGTCAATAAGTAAGTTTTCATCACATCATGGACGACACTGCTGATCCGTTTTAGCAATTCTAATAATAATATATAATAATCTTTAAGATATATGAAGAACAGAATTTGTCCGGGAAACCTCGCCCTATAAATTGAAATATTTTAGAGGTCAATGAAATAAACCAATCGTTATCAGATTTCAACTACACTCAACATATTTTACAAAAATTTGGAGGCAGGACGAAGTCTGCCGGGCCAGCTAGTTTAATATAATATTAAAATTTTTAATATTTCTATTATTTCACATATTATTACGATTTATAATACAGTAAATATTTTGGATACTTTTGAAGTTTTTAGAATTTTAAAAATTTTAAATATTGTTACGATGTTTACTATTTGAAACAGTTTTTATATTCTAAAAATTTTCGACGTTTTTAACATTTTAAACATTGTTAAAATTTTTAAAACTTTTTTACTATCGTTAATATTCGCAATTTGTTTAAACTGTTTAATATTTTTAGTATGTTTATTAAAACTTTTCCATGTATATGTTTTTTTTTATATTTTTATGTTTTAATATTTTTATATATTTATATATCTCTATATTTTTATATTTTTATCTTTTTATATTTTTATATTTTTATATTTTTATATTTTTATATTTTTATATTTTTATATTTTTATATTTTTATATTTTTATATTTTTATATTTTTATATTTTTATATTTTTATATTTTTATATTTTTATATTTTTATATTTTTATATTTTTATATTTTTATATTTTTATATTTTTATATTTTTATATTTTTATATTTTTATATTTTTATATTTTTATATTTTTATATTTTTATATTTTTATATTTTTATATTTTTATATTTTTATATTTTTATATTTTTATATTTTTATATTTTTATATTTTTATATTTTTATATTTTTGTATTTTTATATTTTTATATTTTTATATTTTTATATTTTTATATTTTTATATTTTTATATTTTTATATTTTTATATTTTTATATTTTTATATTTTTATATTTTTATATTTTTACCCACGCCTCTTTCCCCCCCAGATACCGCGCGAGCTGGGGTCCATTTAAGCTGAACATGACGGTGGTCTCGGCCACAAGTCACTTTATATTTTTATATTTTTATATTTTTATATTTTTATATTTTTATATTTTTATATTTTTATATTTTTATATTTTTATATTTTTATATTTTTATATTTTTATATATTTTTATATTTTTATATGGGACCGGCCGTGGCATAGTGGTTAGAACATGCGATTACCATGCGGGAGATCACCGGTTCAACTCCTGGCTTTAGTCATCTTAAAAACAAAAAGAAAAATTTTCTATCATTGCCGGCTCCCCTCGAATGTGGTTGACAGCAACTTCGCAGTATAAGTGTCTAGTAAGAGCTTCTCAAACAGTGACGTTCGCATTCGTCGATAAACAAGTAGGTGCCGTTAGTTGTGAATCTAAAAATAGAAAGCGTGTTAATTCACAACAACGCGAGAAGCCATCCCATACCTCATCCATGGGGTGTAAAGGGAAATTAAGTATATTTTTAATTTATTTATATTTTTATTTTTTTTTTATATTTTTATTTTTTTTTATATTTTTATTTTTTTATATTTTTATTTTTTTTTTTATATTTTTAAGAAATATTTCAACAAAATTAGGAATTTACAATATTCTTCATATTTTAACACTTAACATATATGTGCGAAAATATTCCTACATTTTTTTTTAATTTTTGTTTGTTTTTAATTTTTTTTGTCTAATTTTGGTTTTTCTATTCCTTTTCAGGTCAGTATTATCATATTATATGTCTTCATTACCAAAGTTCCGCAGTAAGTTGCATACAAAAAAAAAAACATATTTATCTTCTACTTAATTGTAAATCCATATTAATAAAATTTGGCACTTCAGAATATAACCCGCTTTCTATGCAGAATATCCGCTACTGGCCAATAAACGGAGGTGTTAAACCGTATATCTTCAATGATATGTATTGTTCAACACTCTAAATGTCAGAAGTTATTAATTCTCTTCCTAAACAAAGTCATTAATTTTATTGTCTTTTGATATCACCTGTGGTCTACCTCATTCGTATAATCTGCGCCGTCTCAGTAGTTAACCTTCTCAAGAAGCGATATAAAGTGTGAAGCAACGAACTGCGAACGGTGTTCGCTTCGACAGATCGAAAGAATAGTTCTACAATAATGAATGTTCTTAAAACCGTTAAATATTAACATAATTCACTGTATTGTAATGGGAAATCAGAGACTAACTAACAATAGCAACCATCTATTTATGTATGGATGTAGGCAGAAGACTGAATTCAAGACAAGTTAACACTCTACTGTGTTCGCACTGTGGGCTCTGTGAAATTGAAGGGGACAGCGACGAACAGCAACATCGGCGTCGAACCAGCCTACAAAAGCTTTAGACGCAGTCTACAAATCAGTTAAGATTTAAGATTACTTTCGTGCTTATAACTGAAGTTAATAATGGACTTCATTGTTTGGTGGCAGAGATAAAGAATTTATTTTTTCACAAATTCAAAATTAAATTTTATTCAAATGAATATAAGAGAATTGCGGTTAATGAACAGGAGCATAAAAAGTGCCATAGAATAGCAGAAAATGTGTGTTAGTAGTGCAAATATACATATTCGATATTGGGTTTAAGACAATAGTGTTTTATTGCAATAAATTACAAATATATTTATTGTTATGTTATGGTTTAAAGAAATTAATTTATACAGTAATACTGTAAAGAACGGTTTCGCTTAAATATTATATGCTGCCTAACTATACTAAACATACACAATGATTTTTATTTATGCAGCTTATAAAACAATAATTAGTAATGCGATTCTTCTTAATTTTAACAGTATTACAAACATAAAGTATTATAAAAGACATTAAACACATACGTGCTATGACATTATAGAGCATCATATAATATTTCTAGCTCGAAGTGACCCTTTTTTAATAGTCACAGGTTCAAAGTTACATAAGTTTCAAATGTGTCATCTTTTCCAATCAGTATCTTTCATTTCATTTGTTATAGATAACATGTTGTAGGGCTGTCTAACATTGAACCTAGAACAAGAATTTCTAAACTTCTTAAGAATATATATAATAGCCTTGTGTGACTATTATAAATCAAACAAGAAAATAGTTCAAAGGATGTTGTAATATACTTACATACATCGACAAATCCAATTCAATTATATTGTATAACATTTTCAGTTTTATTAAAAAAAAGTCCTTAATTTGTTTTCTTTCTTTTCCATAGACTGCATACATTTCAAAAGCACCCTCTCCCGCATAGACCACCTTGAACCTTGCACCTGACCTAACGTATTCTTTTCATGATTATTTGCTTGACCAATTCTCTTTACAATTGCTGACCAAATTTCACTACAATTTAACTGTTGTTTGTTGTTTGCCTTCAATTAGTTTGCTCTTGCTATTCAAGCCACTCTTCGCCCATCTCTACTTGTATTGGAACACAATTAACCAACCACTTCAATATTGAGAGCAGAAAATTTGCATCATGAAGTCGAGTTAATAAATGGGCCAACATTGTTTTTGAACTATTAAATTGTAACGTTTACAATGGAAGTCATAAAAATCAGAATACAACGGCAACCAGCAATAGCAACCAGCAATATCAACCAGCAACAGCAAATTACGGCAACATAACAAGTGCATCATAAATCTAAAATAACAGCAGCATTGCAATTGAATCAACCCATATTCAAACATGATTTGGATTTGTAAACTAATTTCGAAACGTGTATAGACTACAACAGACTGCATAAGCCAAACCAAACAACCATCAGCCAGCCACAGCAACACAACAAATTTTTACTGTTTTCAAGTTTTGCAAACAAAAATTTTCATTTAATTCTATAGTTTTGGTATTTCGTTTTGTTGTTGTTGTTGCTGCTGGTGCTGTTAGCTGTTATAACCTAATCTTTCTCTATTTTGAATTGAAAACCTCCTACTCCTTACCAGTTCATAGTGCTGGTTGGTTTGGTTCTGTTTTGAGTTTCTAATGTCATGCATGAAATCTATGAATTTGGTATGTTACGAACAAGATTTTTTCTAAAGTAAAAATTGTTGATTTAGTAAAACGAGGATTGTGTGAAAATTTTGTGGCGACGTGGGCGGTGCAAAACTGTATTTAAGTCCTATAGAGATAAAATTTGATATCCTGATAGTTTTCTACAACACAATTATGAATATGCAGACGAAATTTGTATTTTCAAACCGTGTGGTACACTGTTTATTAGCACTGAGAGTTAAATCTTGATATGTACATAGCATTGCATACAACAATAACAAATTTTCACATTTCCATTTTAGTAGTTTTGAGATATGTAACTTCTAAGTTCTATATCTTTCGCACCTAAAAATAAATATTTTTGATAAATGTCAAAAATAATTAAAAATATATTAGACTCATTTTGGAAAATTTGCAAAAATATTTAATTTAAGTCTCAAAAAATACAGAACGTACAAGTTGCATAACTCAAAACTACTAAAATGGAGAGGTGACTTTCTTTCTTAAGAGGGCAGTATAGTACTCGACAGGGCGGGTTGAACTTTGCAGCCGAAATTTGTATTTCCAATCAGTGGGCGGTATACAGTGCCAGTTACTAGCACTTCAGGTTCAAAATTGCAGACGATATTTTTATTTTCGATTTGTAGGCAGATTGGGCGTTAAGAAAAAGTTTTCGCATCCCCTGAGAAATGAAATTTGGTACACAGATAGCAGATAACAGATATGAATATGTATACGAAACATTCCTTTTTGATCAGTGGATTGATTGGGGGCTAGGTAAAATAGTTTTTACGGTTAAAACGATCATATTTGATACGCAGATAGTACTTAGCACAGCAGATATCAAATTGTAAACTAAAATAAAATTTGATATACACATACTACAACTATTTACATGAAGACGAACATTTTATTTTCGCTTGTTGTTAGGAGGGGATAGTATTTGTTGCGCTTATATTACTCGCCAATACAAAAATACCAAATATTTAATTTCGATAAGTGGGCGGAAGGGGCGTTGCAAAGGTGTTTTTTGCACTACATCAATTCGATACAAAGATAGTCATCAGCACTACAGCTATCCATATGAAGGCATGGGAAATCTGTTTGGACTATCTAAGGAAATATTCAAGTATATACAGATAGCACTTAAAACTTAAGATATGAATTTAAAGACAAATTTTAAAACTTAAAGTAAAGAGAGTGTCGGGGGCCTGTGGTGTAGGTTACCCCAACATAAGGAAGTGTTCCCAAAGTATATGTAGAAGTGAAGTATTGCAGCACTAATAACTGTGAGGTAAATCAGTGAGATATTTTCAATTATGTAAATTTTTGAATAATCGTCAACTATGCACTAGTGAAGCACTGCTGGGGCCAGTAGTTTTTAATATTTTTAACATTTTTCATAATAATGAGTTTGGATTCATTATTCGGTTCAGGATCTATTCTATTATTTCTAATAGAATTTGTTTTACAAGAGTTGTGTGAAATGGATTATGTTGACAGCTGGCAGGGCAGATAGTTATTTCTTCATCAGTACTCGTTTGCAGTGACTTCTCCACTCATTATCACAAGCTAAGCATTTGTTGCCAAAAACAATTCTATGCAATTTTGTCCGATGTGAATTATGTTGACGTGTGGTCTTTGTTGATACCATTTTCGCACCAGTGTGTTTTGGATTCACGATGGTTTTTTGAAGCTTTTAACATTCAATATTTTGATAATGTGTGGAGAAGGCACAGCAAAGGGTGCTGATGATGATAGTTCTTGTAAAACAAATTCTATTAGCAATATAAGAATAGATCTTGAACCGAACAATGAAACCAAACTCATTATTTACATATACAGATCAACAATACAAAATAAGAGAAATTTTTCATAATTTTAAAATTATTTTTATTTTAATAGTTTAAATTTTGTTAAAATTTCTATTATCGATATTTTTTATATTAGTTAATATTTTTAATATTATTAAATATTTTAGAATATTTTCAATATTTTTAGGTGACGTGTAATAAAGCCATAGGTAATAAAGCCATATGACTTTATTTCCTATTCGATTGGGAAATAAGGTGATATGGCTTAATTACCACAGAAGGTGTGAAATAAAGCCAATATGGCATTATTTCACTTTTGAAAATATTTTGAATAAAATGTATCTAGTATTTTTGTTTTACGTGCCCTAGTCTACCTGCATAACTAGTCCATCTCTCTATCTCTGTTTCTGTTTATAAGTCGATAAACATGGTGGTATACTTAGAGAAAACGTAGCATCGAGAGATTAATGGGGTGGAGGTGACTTAGATACTTAAAAAGTAAGTGGGCGCTCACCCTCCCCCACTTTATCCATTTAATTGGGAAATTAGGTCGTATGGTTTTATTACCTATGGCTTTATAGCACGGCGCCTATTTTTTACATTTTTTTATTCTCCATATTATGAATATCTTATATATTTGAAATATTTGTAATTGTTAAACATTTTTAATAGTTTTAATATTTGTAATATTTTTATCGTTTTAATACTCTTAATATTTTAAGTATTTTAAATATTTTTTATATTTTCAATATTATGAACATTTTAAACATCTTTAGTATTTTTAATATTTTTAATACTTTAAATATTTTTATACTTTAAATAATTTAAATAGTTTAATATTTTTAACACTTTTAATATTTGTAATTTTTTTATCATTTGAATACTTTTAATATTTTTTCTATTTTACATATTTATAATATTTTTTAAATTTTCAATATTATGAATATTTTTAACATCTTTAGTACTTTTAATATTTTTAGTATTCTACATGCGAAGTAGATATCAGCCAAAAATGTCTAGCACCAATTATAATTTGAATTTGACCGTTAATATTCAAACATGAGAATGGAGGAAATTCTTTTTTAACTCAAAGCTCAAGCTTCTTAGCAAGGTTTTTTGTTGGTACACTAAGATTACTTTAAATTTTTCTATGTCAAAGTAAGGCATTTAGTTTTCATCTTCCGACCCCTTTGTGATCGTTTCTGATCGTAAGCCGAATTTGATGTATCATTTGATACACTTAATGTAATATTTTTATATTTTCAATATTATGAATATTTTTAACGTCTTTAGTACTTTTAATTTTTTTAGTATTTTAAATATTTTTAATGTTTTTAATATTTTTAATATTTTTAATAATTTTAATATTTTTAATATTTTTAATAATTTTAATATTTTTAATATTTTTAATATTATTAATATTTTAAATAATAGAATTTGTTTTACAAGAGTTTATGTGAAATGGATTATGTTAACAGCTGGCAAAGTGGATAGCTATTTTGATGGTTGCCAAACCATCTTCATCAGCACCCTTTGCTGTGCCTTCTCCACTCATTATCACAACCTTAAGTGTTAAAAGCTTCTAGAAACCATCGTGAAGCCCAAACACACCGGTGCGAAAATGGTATCAACGAAGACCACACGTCAACATAATCCACACAAGCTCTTGTCTATGCTTTCTCCATCGGACAAAATTGCATCGAATGTTTTAAAACAAATTCTATTAGCGATAATAGAAAATAGATCTCAAACCGAACAATGAAAAACATATTCATACTTCTGCACAGATCGATAATAACAAACAAGAGCATTTTTAATAATTTTAATATTTGTGTATTTTTATATTTTTAATATATTTAGTATTTTTTTTTTTAATATTATGAATATTAATATAATTGTCGGTATCTTTCATATTTTTAATATTTTTAATATTTATAATATTTATAGTATTTATAATATTTTTAATTTTTTTAATATATTTAGTGTTTTCAATATTTTTAATAATTTTAATATTTTTGTGTCTTTAATATTTTTAATATATCAATATTTTTATATTTATAGTATTTGTATTTTTTTATTAATATTATGAATTTTAATAAAATTGTCGGTATCTTTCATATTTTTAATATTTATAATATTTTAAATATTTTAATATTTTTTTTATTTTTATTATATTTTACTTTTAATATTATTTGTACTTTTTATGTTATAATTATTTTATTTATATATTTAATATTTAAATATCTTTGATATTTTTTTGTTTATTGTATTTAATATTTAAAATATTTGTAGTACGTTTAAAGTTTTCGATGGTTTAAATATTTAAAATTTTTATAGTCTATTAAAAGTTTCCAATATTTTAAATATTTCTAATATCTGCCATGATATTTATATTTTTACATTATTTTTAATATATTTTTAAAATTTTTAATATTTTAAATATTCTTAACACATTTTTGGAATATTTTCAAAATTATATTCTATTTTATTATTTATAATATTTTTTATTATTTTTATATTTTTAGTTTAATTGTATTTAATATTAAAAATATTTGCAGTACATTGAAAGTTTTAAATATTTACAATTGTTATTGTGTATTAAAAGTTTTTAATATTTCTAATATTTGTCACGATTTTTATATTTTTTGCATTATTTTTATATTTGTAATATATTTTTAACATATTTTTAAAAACACTTTTCTGATCGTAAGCCGAATTTGATGTATCATTTGATACACTTAACGTAAATTTAATATTTTTAAAAATTTTAATATATTTTTAATATTTTTAACACATATTTGGAATATTTGCAAAATTATATTTTTAATATTCGTATTACTGTTTAATTTGAAACATTTTTACTATATTCAATATTTTTAACCTTTAACATATTGAGAATGTTTTAAGATGATTTAAGTTTATAATACGAATTGAGTTGATATTTCTATTTGTGATTGAAAACATTGTAACGAAGTTAATTACAGCAAAACAAAGCAATTTTCTGCATCTAAACATATTTTCCCCTTTTTTGCATTGCAAAACTAATTATTTATCACACAACCCTAAGCAGTGACTTCCAAGTGTTATCTACAACATGCTCTGAAGGTACTTTTGAAATCAAAGATGCAATTATACTTAACACATGTACTTGGCCAGAAATATTGTGACTGTGTTAGGTTTCATTTCAAATGCAAAATGCAAAAAAAAAAAAAACAAACAACTTGTAATATTCCGACATTCATGTATTCTTTCATCCCATATAGACCAAAGAAAAGACATAAAGTAAAGATAGATCGGACCGACCATAATATAAAACAAGACGGACAGTTGTTAGAGAGGGCGAGAGAGAGAGGTTTGGAGCAAACCGACAACTCATGAATAAGACGAACAGTTGGCAGTAATATCTCAGTTGGTTCTGTTCAACATAACCCAGAAAATCAATAAAGCATGAATTGAAAGTAAAACATACTACTACCCTTTGTTGTACATAGTATTGTTACTAATGTATTGCTGATGTTGCCGAGGAAAACAAGAGCAATAGTCATGAAGCAAAGATTCAACTATATTACAAATGTGAAAACATAAGGAAGGTTTATACATTTATAAGTAGGTACTGTAGGTTTGTACAGTCATAATTGTGTGCTTAAGAATGGAATTACGAACTTGCATCATCAAGCTTTTATTATGTGAGATGATTTGTTCCTTTTTTTTTTTGTTGGGAAATAAATTTAAATAAAATAAATTAAAGCCGACACAACTAACATAGTGTCACAAATATTTGACAAAATGTTTAAGTATTTTTAGAATTTGGATATTTTATTAATTTGTGTAAAACAACTTAATTTAAGTTAAACTTGTTATTATTATATGAAAACTGGCTGATATAAAGGGGAGAGTTTAACATTTACCACAAAAAGGTTTTAAAGGAAAAATATTTTTTTTTCTCTTAATATTAAATTTTACTAAAATAAAAATTTACTAAAATAAATTTTTATTAAATAAAATAAAATTTTACTAAAATAAATTTTTACTTTTTTTAGTTTAATTTACTAAAATAAATTTTTATTTTAAAAAAAATTATTTAATTTTCTTGTTTGTTATTGTCGATCTGTGCAGAAATATGAATATGTTTTTCATTGTTCGGTTTGAGATCTATTTTCTATTATCGCTAATAGAATTTGTTTTACAAGAGTTGTGTGAAATGGATTATGTTGACAGCTGGCAGGGCAGATAGCTATTTCGATGGTTGCCAAACCATCATCATCAGTACCCATTTGCTTTGACTTCTCCACTCATTATCACAACCTTAAGTGTTAAAAGCTTCAAGAAATCAATGTGAAGCTCACAAACACCGGTGCGAAAATGGTATCAACGAAGACCACACGTCAACATAATACACACAAGCTCTTCTCTATGATTTGTCCATCTTAAGATATTGTTTTTATGTTTTGATAAGTACAAAAATTAATAATGAATTTTTCTAAGCTTTTGTTTAAAGAGTATAATAACAAAATTTAAGTCATTAATGTTAAGTGTTACATATATTTTACATTGATCATTAAGTACATTTACCAAATTTTTTGCCTTTTGATTTTGATCACCATTTTGCAATAACAATCTGTCTGTTATGAAATTTCCGGCTAAAATATTGTGAACTGCCTTACAAATTCATCTGAGGCTTATCATTCATCTCTTGCTACATCACTTGCTACACTATCAAAACCATATCTTATTGCCGCTCATACAACATATTTCACACCGCAGACTTTCCATCTGACCTCGTAATGCAATTTGTGGCCTATTTCTCTAATCGCCAGCTTTATGGCCCCCTCCCCCCCCCCCCTTGTCTAATGAAGAAATTTGTCTTAATTTCTTGACCGGAAATCGTATCAATCTCATAGCACTTAGGCACATACAAGCTGTGATACTGCCGGCATTGCTCTACATTTGTTGTGTCAGTTGACCAATGTTAAAGGCCGAAATCCGTGTGATGCTCTTGACATTACAGCCAAGTAGTGTAAATTTTTATCAAGATTTCCTTTGCTGCTACAGAAACAATTGAAAAATGCTTTCTATTTTCATGAGGCCCTGTGGATGCTGCCGCAGCCGCTGCCACCACTGCCAACAACAATGAACACTTAGTGATGCAGTCTGTATTGGATGTTTTCCATGCCGCGTGGAGGAATATAGATCCCAATAGGTCGAATTGGTGTTTGTGTGCTTTTAATTTCCCGTTCAAAGCTAAGACAAACACTCTAAATTATGGTGATTTCATGTTGTTCTTCTTCGTGTCGTCGTCGTCGTCATCGTTGTTGCTTGTCTTGTATTTCCTTCACACGGCCAACAAAGCCACCAACAACAATGGGGGGCATCGATGAACAACTTTGAGTATGAGAAGAAATCAAGCGCGATCTAACCGAAAGTGCATGCAACCGAGCCAACCAACCAACCAAACAATTTCCCTAAAGGTTTGTTTGGGGGGTTTTCCCCCGTGTGTAGCAGCCGCAGCAACTCTCTATTTCATTTAAACAGGCGCAAAGGCACTTGAGAGGAGAACAACAGGGCTAAGAGGAGGTGGCTTGTTCAGTTGGTCCAAAACAAACACTAAAATGAGGCTTCCACCACCAATACTAAGCAATAACTCATGAAAATGGAGAAAAAGTGGAAAAATTGGACGTAGTCGCTCGCAGTACATGTGGTATTATGCTTATGGGAAGAAACTCAAAAATATATAAGCAACAAAAAACAAAAACAATAACACAAATAGCGGGGAAAATCGCCAAGAGACAGAGAGAGAGAGAGTGTGTAAACACAAAAAGAAAGTAAAATTAATGAAATTTGTAGCAAGAAAAAAATGTAAATTGGAAAAAAAGTATAAAATAAATATTAAAACAAAGAACGAACTGATTCAAGATACAGGGGAAGAGAGGTTTAAAGGAAAATTGCCATAATTTAGTATTAATTTTAATAACCACTTATATTAACAAAAGCTAATATACTATTGTTATGAATTTCTATTTAAAATTTTAGTTGAATTATATAATGTAAACATAAAGCACAATTACTCAGCAAAGTAAAATGTTACTTGGTTGTTTTTTTTTATAAAATGGCCATGACTAATAGCTTTTAAGCAATGCCGTAAGACTTACATAGTACAACACATGATAGAAATATTAAAAATATTACAAATATTAAAAATATTAAAAATATTAAAAATATTAAAAATATTAAAAATATTAAAAATATTAAAAATATTAAAAATATTAAAAATGGTGCTGGACATTTTCGGCTGAAAATACATCACTGGTGCTGGACATTTTCGGCTGATATCTACTTCGCATGTACATGTGTGACATAATTGTAGATATATATACAGCTGATGATGTACCATTGTGTATCAGTTTGTCACAAAGGGGTCTGAAGATGAACTCGTCATGGAGTTCGAAACGCGTCATCCTAGTGAGTGACACACTGAATTTGACCAAAAATATTTAAATAATAAAATAAAAAAACACTTTTCTGATCGTAAGCCGAATTTGGTGTATCATTTGATACACTTTAACGTAAATTTAATATTAAAAATATTAAAAATATTAAAAATATTAAAAATATAAAAAATATTAAATATATTAAATATATGAAAAATATTTTTATAAAATATTAAAAATATGACAAATCTTACAGTTTAACTTTAAATTAATTAAATATTAAAAATATTATATATAACTAGCTGACCCGGCAAACGTTATTCTGCCATACAACTTCTGACTCGGTGAACTTCCACTGGCACCAAATTAACGTCATCATATAAGCTCCAGGGTAATATTAAAACACATATAGTTCAAATTTTAATATGACTTATTTGAACTTAATCGAAATCAGTGAAGAGCGGTCTGATAAACAATGTTTTTCGATTTGTTTTCCGGCGCTAAAATAAACAATGAAGACAGTTTGCCAACACGCGAAAAACTAAGAAATTCGAGGTTGATCCCACAATTTTCCAATGATTGGCCTTGCGATTTACTGATTGTCATCGTAAAAGCCAATCGAATGGGGAATTAAATTCGCTAGAATTGGAAGGGAAAATCGGTTGGAATAATAGAAATTCGAGGGATATGGACTTTTTCTCCTTTGCAAAATTCGACGGGAACGTCATCAATCTTGTTGAAACATCAACAGGAATTTGGCCATTACAAAGCGCCAGTAGACATTTTGAAGATGCAGTAGCCGATGGGTCGTTTTGCAACGTGACTCTCATGTTCACAGTTAATTTCAACTCCTTGTCATTCCGCCACAAAGACATTAATTTCATCAGCAGCAGTAGATTTCGGGATGGCGGGAAGCGTTTGACGAAAATCTTCCGACAGAAATATTATAGCCCCATCGGCAACTTCAAAGCGGAGTGTGCGTTCGACCGCCTTTCAACAATGTGGCAGCAGATGGTGCAACAGCTAACGCAATTTGCGATCGATATGCATTAAAGTTATTTGAGCTAACCTTTTTATTAGTTTCTTTTCCTGATGACTTGTAGACAAACCTGTCGTTGTATGGACTATCTTTAAACTATCGTGATATTCACCCTCTCCCCTGCAGAACATTAACGGGTCTCCCGACGCTTGAGAACAATATCGTGTGATTCCACATTCTCACCCTGCAATAGCTGTGAAGCCGTCGATATTCATATAAACAGCTTTAAATACAGTTATTTCCTAACAAAAATTCTCGATCGCAATCAAATTTTTGGCATTTTTCCGAATTTTCCAACACAAATTTTCTATTTTTCCATTCGAAAACAATTGAGCACAAAATTTTACACAAAAATTCAATTTGCGATTTTCATCAAGTCAAGCGATGTAATTTAAAATTTTGCCGAACAAATTTAAATTTTTCGTTTTTTTCGGAATTTTCCGAGTTTTCCACCTAGAATTTGTCTATTTTTAAATTCGGAAAGTCATGTTGGAACAATTATCTAAAATTTTTCGCAGTTACATCGTCCAAAACTATCAAATAATACGACAAAGAGCTAAATTTCGTAAAAAAAAAAAATTAAAATTTTTGAATTTTTCCGGAATTTTCCGAATTTTCCAACAAAATTTTTCTATTTTTATTCGAAAAGCCATTCGCAATTATTTCACACAAAATTCCATACAAAAAACCAATTTTCGGTTATTCCGATTTCCCGGCTTTTCCGGAGGATTTTCACAAAATTTTCGCTCACATAAACATTTTCCTGGCAATTGCGAACAACTGAAAAAAATTTCAGCAAAATCGGTCCAGCCGTTCTTTTCTCTGCTCTGATAATGATTGCATTCAATGCATTGTATTCAAAGCGGTTTTGAACAATCGGACCAATGCGTTATTCTTATGCAGAAGATTTTAAAATTGTTCGATCATTTCGTGTTTAATCTTTTAACAAAATAATCCCATATTTTCCAAGCATCATAACGAATTCACAGTGCAAAATTTCGTCGAAAAATTTGTTTTCCACCAAGAATTTTTCTATTATATTCGAAACTTCGTCTAAAAAAATTAAATTTGTTGGCATTCGTAAAGCCACTACGGAACAATTGCACACAAAATTTTAAACAAAAATTCAATTATCGATTTTTATTAAATCAAGCAATACAATGCAAAATTTTGTAGAAAATCCAAGTTTTTTGTTTTTTCCACCAAGTTTCCGAGTTTACCAACAAAAATTTTTTGTCCAAATTTATTAAATCATACTATAAAATCAGAATTTCGTCGAAAAAACAAATTCAAACTTTTGAATTTTTCCGAATGTTCAGAGTCATTTCGAAATAATTTCTGTTACATCGTACATAATTATCAAATCATGCGATAATATGCTTAATTTTGTCGAAAAAAAATGTCAAATTTTTCCGGAATTTTCCGAATTTTCCAACAAAATATTTTGTTTTTCCATTTGAAAAGCTATTCCGTAACAATTGCACACAAAATTCCATAAAAAAAAAAACCAATTTTCGATTTTTCCCGACTTTTCCGGAGGATTTTCCTAAAAT
This sequence comes from Muscina levida, assembly GCA_964034835.1. NCBI lineage: Eukaryota > Metazoa > Arthropoda > Insecta > Diptera > Muscidae > Muscina > Muscina levida. The sequence goes on from OZ035883.1 coordinate 40,191,488, forward strand.
TTTCTTGCACATAAACCATCTCCTGGCAATTACGAACAACTGAAAAAAAAATTTTGCAAAATCGGCCCAGCCGTTCTCAATTGATGAATTACTATACATTTTTGCCACCATTTTTATAAATATAGATATATTATAATATTATTTTTGATATTTTCATTAAATATTATTTGCAAAAGCCAAACCCCAATGACGAGATATAATAGTGCTAAAATATAGGCGTAAAATATAGACGCTGTTTATTAACATAACCGATTTGTTGACTTTAGAAATCAGAAACTGCATTTTTATAAATTGATCTTATGAGACAAACTCAAAAGTGCTGTCTTTTTAAAATAATAATAGCAGTATTTTATGTTCCCAAATTTGAAACAGATTTTATTTGTTTTCCTACATTTTGGTAATTTTAAAAGGTTAAAGTTACCTTTAGCACATTAATTTCATCTGACCATTTCTAAAAGCTAATTGTAATTATTGAAGAACTGTTTGATTTGAATTGAGTTGATTGGTCTAAAGATAATTATTTTTCCCACAGTTTAAAGTCATTTTTAATCACTGAAGTCTTCACATAAAGAGTTTCGTTATACCTCAGTTATAAAGTTAAAGATACATTGTTTACTTTAAATTTGCTGGTATACGCCGCCATAGGTTTTATGCATTGAACACTGAACACTGTTGTCCTTTTGTGCAATTGTCAAATTATATTTGCATTGTAAACACCAGGGAAATCCGTCATACATCACTTGTATTGTAAATTCAGAACCAAAGTGTTAAACAAATGTTATTAGTGTACCCTATCATCATCTACACAGTACAACACATGATTTTGGGACTCAATTCTGAAAACTGCAAGTGAAAGTAGCCCCAAAAAGAAGAAGTTCTGCATCGTTCGTTTTGTCAAGTTACATGCCATAATAAGTTAATATCGATTTGTTCTGAAAATCGATTTTTTATATTGTTATATGGTGGCGTATGATTATCATACGTAATATTCCACGTAAATCATACGCCACGGAGTACAGCAGTTTTATTGCAAGAATGGAAAACTGTTGCTTATGTAGGGAAATGTTATATGAAAAGATCAAAGGAATTACAATTCTTAATTTTTAGTGGTTCTCGAGTTATGTTAAACAAAAGAGCGTAAAACGTGACAAATTCCCCTAAACGAGACTTACTAACTTTAAATCGATATTAAATTATTATGGCATGTAACTTCACAAAACGAATGAGTTCCAAAATCACGTGTTTTACTGTGTATTATGTGACAATATTAAGTTTACCCATGGAAGAGCGTATGGGTTATGTGGAATTGCCAAATAGAGAAATTACTAAATCTTAAGGAATTTTCTATTTAAAAAATTCCAGATTGAAAAATTTGAATAGATCAGATTTTATTTTTCCGTACCTTAAATAAAATGGCTCGGTGATAGAATGATGATATTAAGTCTAAGGTTGGTGGCACGGATGATTGTAGCAGGGTTTCTCTGCTGAAAAACTTGGAGAATAAAAGAAAATTACATTTGTTGATTTTTTTTTTTTACTAGACCTAGTACTTTTGCTTCAAATATTTTGTTGCATTACTAGTAAATCTTTAGTTTAGCCACCACTGAGACCATTACTACAAACTATAGCCTAACCTATGATTCGTCTAGCATCACAGCAACATTATTCATCTATCAAATGCATTCAGCCATTTGTTGGAATCTTTCACAGCGATGCTTAGTTGCACATTTAGTGATGCATTAATTATGCTGTGTTTTTAAAAAAATGCAAATTGTAAATGCAAATGCAAATTGCAAATGCAAATGTAAATCCAGTGCATACATATGAAATGACATAAGTTTATAGCGTGCAAATTGTAAAAGCAAATTTACTATATCTCAAGAGGAATTGAAATGCAAATCTGCTTAGTAGAAACATTGAAACATTGATGGTATGCGGAACGAAGCAGCACAGCAAATGTTCTGCCTGGTATGATAAATAGCAGTTACCATGCAAACCGGGAACGGAGTACGTTTGTTGAACGATAAGGGATTTAATTTCAATATATATGTATGTGTAATATTTTCAAGTGTGAAATTATGCTATGAATTGCATCATTTTTAAAGTAATTTAACAAATGCTAAATATAAGTTGTTTTCCACGCTTGACAGTATTTAGTTGTTTAATAATAATAACGTTTAAAGAATTCTTTGAAATTCAATCAACCTTAAAGAGTTTTGTAGAAATTGCCATTGAATACATGTGCAAAGGTGTTATGAAGGTTAATATTGAGTAGAATAACTAGATATCAGTACTAGTTGAACATTTTGTATATGCGAATAAGTTGGCAGCTATTTCTGATTAGGCAGGAAGTATGTTTATCTTAATGGATATAGGTTGTCATGGTGATATAAGATACTACTTGTATCTAAAGACGACTATTTAAGAGATTGGCAACCCCACAATTTAAGAGTGTTTCACTCACATATCTACTATGTGAGGTCAATCACAACTTGATGTTGGTGGCTGTAGCACCCCTAAAAGGTGTGTACCACATTGTTTATGGTGTAAAGCTGTGCAGCAAAGCTCAAATAGCACATAACATCAGTTATGTGTCTGGCAGTGGCCTCAACTGACAGAGAAAATTATTTTTTTTTTTTGGTTTTTTCATTTTATAGAGTACACAGTACAACATTTTTCAGCTCATTGATTTGGGACTCAATTCTGGGAACTGAAAGTGAAAGAATCCCCAAAAATAAGAAGTTCTACATCATTCGATTTGTCAAGTTGCATGCCATAATAATTTAATATCGATTTGAAGTTAGTAAGGGGAATTTGTCACATTTTAGGCTCTTTTGTTTGACATAACTCGAGAACCACTAGTCCGTTTAAGATGAAACAAATTGAAAAATATTAAGAACTAGCTTTCCCGGCTCGCGTTGATTCACCCGTAATTACTATGAACCTTCTTATGACTTTAAGCAATACTGGTTAAATGTAAACGCTTCATTAGACGGACGATTCCCCATTTATGTGATTGTAGCTTTATCCCATTGGTCTGAGTGATTGTACCGCTTTAGTCCCTTTTTATCGACAAAAGTACAAATTTTAAATGATATATTCGAATCGCATAACTAAAATGGACCGGCACACCCTCTAATTCTAAAGGAATCAAAGCCTTATACGATTATAGCTTTAGCCGTTTGGTCTGGGCAATGGTACCAGTTTTATGCCTATTCGGCTATTTTACCCCTAATTGTAGTTCTCTAATTCTATAGGGAGTAATTCTATATACATTTTTGTAACTCTACCTTTAGGAATTTGATCCGGGTGATATGATCAGTTTTATCCCTTTTTCGGTATTTTTACAACTTAAGAATGAATTTGAAAAATTATTTTACATCGCACTACTAAAATAATAACCTCAGTTTTTAAGACTATACCTTTAGCCATTTATTTAAAGTTAGAATTTTGAAAACCCTGCTTGCTTCGTTCTAATTCCAAAGAGAGCAAGCCTATATAAATGATCATGATTACATCATTAGAAATTTGATATGGGCAATAGTAAAATTTTTACCCCTTTTTCGGTATTTTTTACCCAGAAACATCGAATTTAAAAAAAAAAATACTTCAATCCAATTTGATAGCAAGCATTTCATATAAATATTTCTGTTATCGCGATTATACCATTAGCCGATTGGTTTGGACGATGGTATAACTTTTTACCCCATAAAAGTAAGAGTTTCCAAAAGCCGGTCTTTGCTGACGTTTACTCGAAAAGGGGAACAACCACCCCAAAATTTCAGTAGACAATTTAAGGTATATTGATTATGATAATGTTATAGCAATCGTTCTATTAATATGACTGACATAACAATTTTTTTAAAAGGTTCGTGACACTGCCCATTTCCCTGCGAGACGTAATCCCAAAGTACCATTTACATATGTAGGAAATCTCATCTTTATAACTTACGTGGCTCGTAAAATATGAACGATTGTAATTTTAGTTTGTGTGGACGGTATCACGCCCCTTTGTCTAATTATGTTTCTTGTAGCCTATGGTAGAGGCCCTACGGACAGTACTACACAGTGAAAATTTCATTGCAATCGGTCCATTTATTTCACCCAGATAACGATTTTTCAAAGGGGGCGTGGCACCTCCCATTGTCCCGCGAGACGTAATCCTCTTTGTATCAGTAACATATGTAGCACCTGTAGCACCTACCTCTAATGGCTCTCGAAATATGACCGATTGAACTTTCGGTTTGTGTGGGCGGTGCCACGCCCCTTTGCCCAATTATGTTTTCATGTAGCCTATGATAGAGGCCCTATGGACAGTATCACACATAGAAAATTTAATTGCATCCGGTACATTTATTTGACCAATACAACTATTTTTAAAAAGGGGTGTGGCACCGCCCATTTTCCACAAACAAAGTATTTTTTCTTATACGACCGATATACGTACCAAATCTCGACTTCGTAACTATAACGGTTTAAAAGATACAGCCACTTAAAAATTCGAGTTATATGGGGTGTGGCACCGCCCACTTTTTAATATCAAAGTATTTTTTCTTATACGACCGATATACGTACCAAATCTCGACTTCGTACCTATAATGGTTTAAAAGATACAGCCATCTTAAAATTCCAGTTGTATGGGGAGGTGCCACGCCCAGTTTACCCCGTTGCAGTCCGAATTTCCAAAAATCCCTTCTTAGTGCGCGCCTACGTCATAAAAGAAACCTACATTCTAAATTTGAAGCTTTGGGCTGGGGAGTGATCAGTCAGTCACCCAAGCCTTTTATATATATAGATTACAATTCCTTTAACCCTTTAATTACGAGAGCGAAATAATGGGAATTTTTTAAAGATTTTGTCAGTACAACATATAAATTTATTTAAAAACGAATTTTACGTAAAAAAGTAAGACGAAAAATTTCAGAAAAATATCCATTTTTACTGGTGTTATGACGACTGTGACCATATGGTAACAGCTTTAAAACAGGTAAATAAAAAAAACCAAGTGCAGAATATGTCATATAATAGGTTTTTATGATATTGGATATTCCTCTCAAATAACAAAAACTAAAAGTCTTTAATTTATCAGTCTTTAAACAACCAAAAAATATTCTTAATATGGAGTGACTTTTTATATCCCTCCATATTGCTGTTTTGCGCATATGTGAAAAACATAGCATAGCGGTAAATCAAGAATAGTAGATCAAAGCATGCTTTGATGAAATCAAAAAAGAAAATTCTTGACATTTATTCTTATGCTTCTCTTATTGAGCACAATATCTAACGCTGTCAATGTTACCATATGGTAACAGTCGTCACTAATGAGTTAATCTGTTCATATAACGTTTCCCTACATAAGCAACAGTTTCACTTTTTCATTTATCAAATTATTTTGGACTGGGTTTATTTTGTAGCAGTTACAATAAAACTGTTGTACTCCGTGGTGTATGATTTACGTGGAATATTACTTATGATAATCATACGCCAGCATATAACGTGACAAATTTCCCTATACGTTACTTACTAACTTCAAATCGATATTAAATTATTATGGCATGTAACTTGACAAAACGAATGATGCAGGAGTTCTTAATTTTGGGGCTACTTTCACGTGTAGTTCTCAGAATTGAGTCCCAAAATCATTTGCTGTACTGTGGTATTTTACTCTTTTAATAAATTAATCTATTAATGAGCAAAAAAAGGTGAAAATGAGGGGAAAAAATTGATGCACTTTTTTCGGGTAGGTTTGTTCCGCATTTTTTTCTCATATTCAATATCTACAACTTTGCTTTAGACACAAAAAAGATATAACCTTGTTAAAATGTAGAAAAAGAACTAAAAAATCCACCTTGAGCAAAAAAAAATGCGTATGGCCATAAAATTTTTAATGCAGCCAATTTGATAAAACAAATGATGCAAAAGTTCTTATTTTGGGGCTACTTCTTCATGCAATTCTTAGAATTGAGTCCCACAATTATGTGTTGTACTGGGTAATACAATTTTTTATCACAATTTTTATTGTAGTGTATCAAATGATACATCAAATTTGGCTAAACGATTTGTTTTACTGTTTGATATTTTTGGTCAAATTTAGTATGTCACGCACTAGGATGACGCGTTTCGAACTCCATGACGAGTTCATCTTCAGACCCCTTTGTGATGAACGGATGCACAATGGTACATCATCAGCTGTATATATATCTTCAATTATGTCAAACATGTGCATGTGAAGTAGATATCAGCCGAAAATGTCCAGCACCAATTATAGTTTGAATTTTACCAGTGATATTCAAAATAAGTTTTTCTATATATTTTGTTTTTGGAACCGGCCGTGGCATGATGGTTAGAACACGCGACTACCATACGGGAGATCCCAGGTTCAAGTCTTGGCTCCAGTCATCTACAAAAAAAAAAAATCGTTCATTGCCGGAACCCCTCAATGTTGTCGACAGCAACTTCGCATTATCAAGTGTCGAGTCAATCGGCTTGTCTAGTCAAAGCTTCTCTAGCAGTAACGTTCGCATTCGTCGATAAACAAGTAGGTGGCGTTTGTTGTGAATCTAAAAATGGAAAGCGTGTTAATTCACAACAACGCGAGAAGCATCCCATACCTCATTCATAGGGTGTAAAGGGAAATTAAGTTTTTTTTGTATGTTTTTACGTAAAATCAGTACATAAGAAACTAAGTTGGCATTGCCTTATAACTTTGAGTGTAAACTAGTGTTTTCTCACCGAAATGTTTGTCTTTAACCAGACAATGAAAGCTTACCTATAAATAAAAAGAACAAAAAATATATATTAGTTAACCAACTTAAACATAAATTAAAATAATAAAATAGTTTGTATTTAAAAAATCAAGATAGTTTCAATTAGAGCTCACAAAAGAAAAACGCAACGTCTCGACCAAAAGTCCGTTTACATTTAAGTCGGTACCTTCGCCGAGCAGCAACATCATGTTGGTGCCACGGGGTTATGAAATGCATTAGCAACCAATAGGAATTTAGTGGCATGGTATCATTCAGCCGGGCACTACGTACTTTCTGCATACGCGTAATGCTATCAATACAAAGATTCTTCGACTATTGTACCAATAAGTACAATAAAGCAACACTTTGGTATAATTAAAGGGCTTTTTGGTAATGAAAGAATAATTTTTTGTACAATAAAAGTTAAGTTTGGTACAACAAAAATACTTTGTGGAACATTTAATGTGATATTTGACAGTACTATATATTGTACTCGTTGGTTTTCAGATAACTCTTTTGAAGTTCTTTAAAAGAGCATGTTCGAAAGTGTTTAATCCTCATCTCCTACTAATCTGCATACATATAAAAAGTATACTTTGAGAATGAAATTTTTTTTAATATGATGATTTAAACTATTCAGTATTTGGTGGTTCCGACTTTGAATTGTTCTAATGCAAAAACATAATAGCAACAAAATTAGTATTGAGCTGTAAATTGAGGCACATTTGAATACAACTTTGTTTCAGTTAAATTGTGTGGCTTTGCACTAACATTAAGTAGCTGACATCTTAGTTCCATTACTTAGTTGCAGGGAAGAGTTTAAAATGCTAATCCACAATTTTAGAATGCTGCTCACATCAACATACATATATGTATATGATGTATACATCAGAATTCATATATATATTTCATACGTACTACAACCAGACATCGTAATCCGCCACCGCAATCACCACACTGTAGATGCTGCAGCAGCAATAGTTCAATGCATCTCCTCATCGTGAATATTTCCTATGTTGTGTGATTTGAATAAAACACACAACAAGTTGGAAAATGGGGGTTTCACTGTTGTTAACTGCATTTTTGCAATTCTGTTGCTCCTCCTGCCCCCGCAACATATGCTGGTTGCATTTGCAATTTCTTTTTTGCAAGATTGCTGATGATGCTGCTGCTGCCGTGTTGATTTTTAAGTTCAGAAGTTTTCCCCATAAATAATATTTTCCGTTTTAGAATTTTATACTCGTAGCAAGAGGCAGCGCTCACAATGGCCACCGCCGACGCCACCTTCACCATTGCCACTACGACCATCGTCTCTTCATCATCATCGAAAATGACCAGAGAGCTTGGAAAGCCATAAGTGAGCAAGCGATAGCGCATTGGCATTGTGGCCGTGGCCATGGCCATGGCCAAAGCTATAGCCATTACGATTTCTTGCCGCATTGCTCTTTAGGGTCAGATGCAATCTCATAAATGTTAAATTTTATGCGCACATTGTATAGCAACAACAACAACGGCAACAACATGAATTGTAGGAAAAAAACGCTTAAAAACACTGGCAGCAGATAAAAATGCTATGCATCTTTTTATGGCCAACCTTATTGGACTGTTTGTTTATGCAGCATTATGGAATATATGCAGATAGAGCACTATAAATATATATACACAGAATGTATGACTGGATATACAGTCAAGGGCAGTAAAATAGCACAACTATGGGAATTATAAAAGAATCAATCAGACGGAATTGGTGTAGATTTAAAGAATATAAACATTTTTAGAAATCATATAAACTAAATGTTGGTTATAATTGTTTGGATCTACAGTCGGGGCCGTAAAATAGCACAGCCAGTTCAATAATAAAAGAAAATGGCAGACTAAAATTCGTTATTTGAGTGAGTGTATTGGAAATACGATTAATGGGAAATGTTTATTATGAAAGAGAAAAGAAGACAGTAATACTAGATTTCACTTAATCTTCATCTTTGAGCTAACATAATCGAAATAATATATCTGATCTGGTTTTTTTTAGGAATAATAAGAACAAATTGAAAAATTCAAGTGACCGAGCTGGGATTCGATTCCGGCACCCATCGCCGTACGCGTTTTAGAAATAGAAACAACACTAGGAATAATACATATAAATTGGTGGTAAAAATTGGCTTGCTTACAGTCGGGGCACTAAATTATCACTAGCGCTAGAAAACTTGAATAAAAGTATAAGGTTAGATTAAACAAATTCACACAACTATTGATTGATTCAACTGATTTCCATTTATAGTAATAAATTCTTATTTTGGATTATTGACATACAAATAACAGTGACATCAATTTTTTGTATATTTTTAAATTGTTATTATTTATTATTTACATATCACTATTGCCTAAATGATTTATTTAAAAAAAAAAAACATTTTTTTTCTTCCAGGTAAGCTTTGTGTGTCCAAAAACTCGTAGTAAACTCATAAAGTAAGTAAATAATACATAATAAACACTTTCATGATTGATTTCTTTAAATCAATTCTCATATAAAGGGTGATTCATTAGGAACTTGTTTTTTTAAATGTTATTAAATTTTTTTGAAATAGAATAAAAATTTTAAATTTTTGTTATGACCACACAATACAATGTCAGGCATTTACTTAATACAGATAATTCTAGTCAAAAGTTGACTGAGACTACGCGCAAAGTAATTAAGTCGCTTTACAAAGCATGAATCCCTTAGAATTTCTTTGTTTCTTTAAGTTATGAAAAAAATACTTAAAACACAATAGAAAGACGGAATATAAAGCGTCCGCCAAATAACTTTTCTTTTTTTTTTTAAATTCTAACAAAAAATCTACTGAATATTTACTCACATTTCTTTTTTTATTTGAAAGTACAATCCTTCCGGTTAATAATGGAAAATAATTCCATTCAAATGGCAGCCTCGGCTGGCCATCCAGTAGCCTACACGATCGGTCCAATTTTTAAACACATTATCGATTGTGTGCAGCTGTATTTCACCAACGAATATTGTAATTTAAGCGTCAATTGTCTCTGGCTTGTCGGCGTAACACTTATCTTTGAGGGCACCCCACAAATAATAGTCCAACGGTGTCAAATCGCAGCTCCGAGGTGGCCAAACGACATCAGCTCTGCGGCTGATAATGCGATCTTCAAAAACACGGCGCAAAACATCGAGTGTATCTTCGTCTGTGTGGCACGTAACGCCGTCCTGTTGAAACCAAATGTTGCCAATATCCTCCTCTTCAATTTTTGTGAACAAAAATTCGTTCAACATGGCCCGATAACCATCGCCATTGACTGTAACGGCCACTCCTTGTTCATTTTCGAATAAAAATGGCCCAATTATGCCTCAGGACCAAAATCCGCACCAAACAGTGACTCGTTTTGGGTGCATCGGCTATTCAAGGTATTCTTGCGGGTTTTCAGTGCCCCAAATGCGACAATTTTGCTTGTTTACATACCCGCCAGGATCAAAATGAGCTTCATCTGAAAAGATGATTTTTTTTTGGAAAAATCGGCAACTTCTGTAAGTCGATCGCAGGCCCAATTAGCGAAGCGAAAGCGCATTGTATGATCAATTGGCTTCAACTCCTGAACCAATTGGACTTTGTATGGCGTCATACCAAGGTCTTTATGCAAAATTCGTCTCAATGATTTCTCCGAAATGTTCAATTGTTGAGAACGACGGTGAATTGATGTTGATGGCGCTTCACGCACACTTTCTGCCACAGCAGCAATATTTTCGGGTATACGCACTGTTTTTGGCTTTTCACACTTTGGTTTATCGATGAGGATGCCAGTTTCTTTCACTTTTTTCACAAGATAACGAACATACGGAGCTGACGGTGCTTCTCTTCTTCCAAAATCCGTACGCAATTTTCGCACACATTCTGCAACATTACTATGCTTTTCAAAGTAATGTCGCAATATTTCCCAGCGTTGTTCAAGCGTATACACAACCATATTCCATCTTTTTTCATGACCGTAAAGATTTTTCTCTCGCATTTGTCTTCTTAATATAATTTTATTAACCTATGGAATAAAATTTATGACGCTTCATTTTTTCATTTTTCATTTTTTGTATGTTAAAGAAAATAAAATTAAATGTCGTAATCTATATTAAGACCAGAAAGAACAATCTATGACATGTACTTTTTTAGATGATTTTACTCAAATGTTGGCCGCGGCTTCGCGCATATATATTTTAGTCACTTCATAACGGCTGATTCACTTTGAACTTCTGTTTTTAACTTTAAATAAAGCCTTCAAAATTGAATTGAATTTCAGAATCTTTATCGTGTCACGAAATAATAGTCTCTGGCATTTGTTTTTTTAAATATAATTTCATTGAAATTTTGGGCACGACTACGAGTAAAAATTAAAGTCGCTTCATAAAGTGTAATTCACTTACATAGTTTTTATCTTAAACAAAACATTTAATATCGCATAAGATATCGGAATTTATATTGTGACCCGAAAGAACTATCTCTGACATTTACTTTTTAAAGATAATTTCATTCAAATATGTGCAATGACTACGTGCAATAGTGAAGTGAAGTCGCTTTATAAAGGTGATTCACTTAGAAGGTTTTTTTTAAGTACTAAATAAAACCCTGTAAATACACTTGAATATTAGAATCTTTTCAATGACCCAAAATAACAATCTCAGACATTTAATTTTCAAAAATTATTTCATCAAAACTATATATATATATATACATAAATTTATTGTGGAAAACGAGTCATATCATATCCCTTGACTCGTTTTCCACAATGCTACTCTGTACAGTGTACACCAAGACAAATAGGGGTAGCGTCTATTTTGCTCTTGCAGGAAAAAAGGAAGAAAATGTGTATGGTAAGCGTTTCTCTATTTTTCTTTAATTTTTATTTTTTAGCCAACTAGCTACATTGTGTCCTTGTTTGATGGCTTTCTGATATCATTGCTATTTCTTATATCACAACTGCTCTGCAAGCTCCTTCCTACCCGTTTGCTGACTCTCTACATTTCTTCTCCATACCATTCACCATCCATTGGCCTGCTGCATCTACATAAATCTTTAAGCTGCACTAGCAAGCAGCTACCATCCATCCATCCATCCTGCCTTCATCCCAGTCCTCCATCCTTGCCATGCTAAACTAAACAGCTAGCGCGCTATAAAACTTTCAATTTTTCAAAAACTAAGTGCCGGACAACGCATCACAAAACGCCATCAATCAAATTGCGATTTGTATATTTTATGCCAACTAAAATTACAGATTTCATAAACCAAAAAAACCACAACTCAAAACAAAAAGGAAAATCCCACAGACACTCTGTCATTTCCATTGAATGATATCTCAGGCATTAGCCATCACAAGAAGAAGATGAAGGCAGGAAGAAGACTAGATGGCGGCAATGGCATTTTGAATGGCAATAGCAAAACATTTGGGAGTTTCTATTCAAATCCAAAACAATATAAGTAGAAAAGAATAATGGCCAGTGAATGGATGATGATGATGCGCCATGCAAGAATGAATAGTTTATTTAGTTATGTACTTAAAAAAGAATTTTGGTTTGGTGGTTTTCGTTTTGTCTTTTTCATTATAATTGAATCAATGATAGGATAGGCTACATGAGTGTATGATTAAGGATTGGCGAAGAAGTGAATGACCTGATGTTAAAATCTATTTTGGTTACAATGAAAAATTAGGAAATTTTATTAAAAATGTCAAATAATTTAATAATTTTTTTATAATTATTAAATCATAATTTCAAATATGTTAGATAAAATTTGAGTTAAATGATCGCCCTAGTTGACTAAAATAAAATGAAAATTGTTTGTCCTCTGAATAGAAATATATGTCAATTTGGAAGGAAACCTGTATGTTTTTTTTTTTACATACACAGTACAACACATGATTTTGGGACACAATTGTGAGAACTGCACGTGAAAGTAGCCCCTAAAAGAAGAAGTTCTGCATCATTCGTTTTGTCAAGTTACATGCCATAATATTTTAATATCGATTTGAAGTTAGTAAGTATTGTATAGGGAAATTGTGACGTATAAGGCTCTTTTGTTTGACAGAACATAAATACTATATGGTGGCGTATGATTATCATAAGTAATATTTCACGTGAATCATACGCCACGGAGTACAACAGTTTTATTGTAACTGCTACAAAATAAACCCAGTTCAAAATCATTTGATGAATGGAAAAGTGAAACTGTTGCTTATGTTGGGAAACGTTATATGAACAGATTATAGGAATTGTAATTCTTATTTTTTTTTTAAATTTGTTTCAGCTAAATCGGACTAGTGGTTCTCAAGTTATGTCAAACAAAACAGCCTAAAACGTGACAAATTCCCCTATGCGATACTTACTAACTTCAAAACGATATTAAATTATTATAGCATGTAACTTGACAAAACGAATGATGCAGAACTTCTTCTTTTTGGGGCTACTTTCACGTGTAGTTCTCAGAATTGTATCCCAAATCAATGATGTGAAAAATGTTGTACTGTGATATGAGACGCAAATTAATTATGGAATCACAAATATTAAAAGCATCAACATTTATTTTTTAAAGTAAAAATATAGTTAAAATTTTGAAAAAAATTTTGGAATGCTAATAAATGACAAAGATACCGCCAACGTTTACTTATATTCTCATATTAATTTTTATGTGGTGATTCCTTCATCCAAATTTCATGTTTAAAATACCTAAGCATTTCGAAAAAAAAGAGAAATATTATTATGCAGTTTTTAAAATTTCAAAATCATTATAAAAAAAAATTTAAATTTTCTTGAAAATTAAGGGCTTCCCTTTTAGGGCGAGATAAACAAGGCTGAAACAAAAATACATTTTGAATTGATTTTTATTTTTTTTATTTTTTTTTAATTTTTTGTTTCACAAAAATTAATGAAAGAAAAACATTTTTTACTGTAGTGATAGACATTCTGAAATCCCAAATTATAAGTCTCTATATAAATTGAACAAGTATTCTGTTTAAGTGGTAACAAATCGCATAAAAAAAACTTTTGAATAATTTGAATAATCATAAGGCTACAGAAGACTGCAGTAACATCTTGCCTCGGACCACCATCAGACCGCAAAGTAACCTTATAGTTACTAACACTTAACACGTAAGTGATTTAGCTCTGTGGGAGTTGCAGTAGAGAACTGTTTATGTCGCTTAATCGACATTTCCCTATTATTGCATTATTTGATGACACTGCAGTAATATATCGCAGCTTACGTTGAATATTCTGATTGATTCAGTCTATATATAATGGGAAACTAGAAGTATCAAGGCGATAGAAATCTTATCTCATTGGGCTCTTTCCGGCATTTTGGATGACAGTGATATGGCGTGTAAACCACAGGACTATAATGTAATGTTATTAGGGGACTTAAAACCAGTATTGAAATCTCCGTCAGGTGAACTGACTGATAAATACCCTCGACGATTGGGTGTATTGATATTATTACTCGATTTCTAAAGTAGGCGGAATGGTACATTTGTATGGGACGTACCAGAAGGGGCGTGACTAGACTTCCAGTTTTATCTCCCAAACCTTGCACTGTTAAAGCTTTGCTAAATATAGATTGTGGTCACGATAGCGTTGGGGGTATTGATATTATTACTCGATTTCTTAAGTAGGCGGAATGGTACATTTGTATGGGACGTACCAGAAGGGGCGTGGCTAGACTTCATGTGTTTTCTCCAAAACTTTTTACTGTTATAGCTTTACTACATATAGAACTTGGCGCGATTGCGTTGGGTTTATTTATATTATTACTCGATTTCTAATGTGGGCGGAATGGTACATTTGTATCGGACTAACCAGAAGGGGCGTGGTAAGACCTTCATGTGTTTTCTCTAAAACTTTTTACTGTTATAGCTTTACTACATATAGAACTTGGCGCGATTGCGTCGGGTGTATTAAAATATTATAACTCGATTTTTAATGTGGGCGGAATTGTAGATTTGTATAGGAGGTACTAGAAGGGGTGTGGCCATGTAGCCCATTAGCAATACCGTCATTAGTTTTGGGGAAATATTAACCCATGCAAAGTTTTAAAATAATAGTATGAGTCTTTCGAAAGCTTTCGTGCGTATCAGCGGGACAGATAGACAGACATGGCTCGAATTTTTGTTTAAAGAAATCTAGGATCTTAAGTGACTCCTTTTGAAACGTATCAAATTATTTATGATATACCCTCCTACCCGTAGGGTGAGGGTATAAAAACTCAATTGCCCTTTACTACCCATGAATACGGCTATTGTGTATTAAAACGCTTTCTATTTTTAAACTCACATAGTTGAAAGCGAACGTCAACTGTCAAAGTAGCTTTTTCTAGACCTTTGCTGTTTGTTTGAATTTGAAAATATACAATATTATATATATAACATACTAGTAGGCCCGGCAATGCTTCGCTATTGTATAAAAAAATCGTAATTTACATATACACCACATCAACACGGTATGAGATAGCTTCTCGCGTTGTTGTAAATTACACGCTTTCTAGTTTTAGAATCACAACTAACGGCACCTACTTGTTTATCGACGAATGCGAACGTCACTGGTTGAGAAGCTTTTTACTAGACATGTCGATTGACTCGACACTTATACTGCGAAGTTGCTGTTTTGCTTTTATCTTTGTAGGGCTAAAATATAGTTTGGCCACGCCCACTCCGCCCACAGATCGCAAATAGTGCCGACTACTATCAATATATCTAAATTTGTCTCTCTAGGACTGAAATTCATATTTGCCTCGCCCCTCCGCCCCTACTGATTGAAAATAAAATTGTAGTCTGCAAATTTCAACCAGTCCTGTCGAGTTCTATCCGTGTACCCAATTTTATATCTTTAGCGCTAAAATATAGTTTTGCCACGCCCCTATCGCCAACTGATCAACAATAAAAATTTCGCCTGCATATTAATAATCGCATTGCAGATTACTATCAGAATATCAATTGTCTTCTCTTTAGGACTGTTCTACAGTTTTTCCACACCCCCTCCGCCCACTGTTCAAAAACTTGTTCACTGTATCGTTCACTGCTTGAAAATAACAATTTCATTAGCTAATTTCAACTAGACTCGTCGAGTATTATCTGTGTACCAAATTGTATCTCTCTAGCACTTAAATATAGTTTGACCACGCCATCACCGCCCTCTGATCCAAAAATTAAAATTTCATCTGCATATTAATAATTGTGTTGCAGAGTACTATTTACGAATTTTATCTCTCTAGGTTAAAATATAGTATAGCCATGCCCACTTCGCCCACTGATTAAAAATGTTTAATAAAATCCTATAAATCAAATTTTATCAGTCTAGGACTGGAATACAGTTGCGATAATAAAAATTTTGCCTGCAAATTTGAACCTGATGTGACGAGTGCTATCTGTGTCCATTGCGTCAAAGTCTGCTGTCAGGGATGCTGACTAAGCACCCGAAAGTGCTTTGAAACATAACATTTGTGATATGTTCCTTTAAAGGTTATACCACCTATGATCGGTCAACAGAGCCTCTTTAGCTGGACAGGGAGTACCAAGTGTGTGTGTTAGTGGGTAAGGTTGTCTGTTGTAATGTCTAAAGCATTATAATTAGCCTAAAAAATTGCTATTGCCATAAAATATTATCTAATTGAATGTGGTTAATTTTTAACAAAAGTTTGTAAACAAGAGGTCAAAATTCATTGGTATATTTTTTTATTTAACCACTTACTACAACATGACAACTTTTTTCAACTTCTTCAAATGTTAACATCTTTAAAGACTTCTGTTCGTTGACCTTACTGACATTTGTTAATAAATTAACCTTTCCTTACGCGATCACCCTCCTCCTTCCCTTGCATCATCTTACCTACACATTTTCATCACTTTCCGAAACTAATTAAAGTTATCCACATAACAAAACCTTCTAGTTTTGCTTTGGTCAACACTCATCTATTGGGCAGAACTTTAGTGTGTGTATTCGTTTTGTTGTTGCCACAAATTCTTTAGCCATCACACATTTCCACTTATCATCATGAAATGTGATGATTACATTTACAAGTGGAGTGGACAGACTGACAGTGTTTCGATGCCTATGTGGGATTTCACGCAAACGTAAGTAAGATGTTCCGAGAGGAAACTACGATAGATGGGTTGCAGTGAAGGTGTGGAAAAGAGGTGGGAGTGGTAGTTTCATCTTGAACACAGGATTAATGAACAACTTAATCTTTTAACTGTTTCCCTAGATTGTAAGCTGACAAACGGTTAAGGTTCTTGTGACGCTCAAGCTATGTAAGCTTGATTACACTAGTTTACAGCCATTTTGGTCTTTGGATACCACTATTTTTTTATGATAGAGGACGGGTTTCTGATTAAGAAAAAAAATTTAAAAAAATTTTTTATGGAGTGGATTTTTTTTAAAAAATTTTTTTGTAAAATTTTTTTCTTTGTTGACGGTGCCTTTGGATTTTACTCTATATTTCAAGTTTTAGACAGGCGATCAGGACAAAAGAGGTACCAAATTTATTAGAATCAAATGGCCAACAAGAATTATGCCACTTTAAGTCAACAAATTGCTTAATTTTGCCCTACTGGCTGAATTTATTTGAAAAATTGAGCTTTTCTCATGAAAATAAGCGTCTCCTTTTTTAGTTTTTAAATAATGAAAAATCGAAAACTCGAGATAAAATTTTTTTTAAACCTTCTGCGTATAGTGAACACCTTAGCAAACAAATGTTGTATTGCAGAAGAGAATCTACGGACTAGTTAAAAAGTAATGGCCTCTGAAAGTTGGCATACAGAAATTAAGTTTTTATAAATATTTGAATTTTTGCATTTGTCGGAAATGCAGAATATGGTCCGAAAGCCCAAACAACAACAAAAATATACCATTCACTTCGTTTTGGTCCCATAACATCGAAATAGTAGGTCAAAATGGTAGCCGAGGCCCATGATGCACTTGGGGGGTCAAGAAAGGGGCTCCTCTGATTCTATGATGACCGCCTATGTGCGGGTACTCAAATAAAAGATATTTTCGAGACGAATCCAATGCTGTAATTTTTAAGACTTATTGGGGACCTAGGGAGTCAAAAAAGGGTCTCCTTCGGTCCTCTATGTGCGGGTATTCAAATGAAAGTTTTTTTTGAGACCAATCCAGTGGTGTCAATTTCAAGACTCCACGGGTCCTACCGATGTATTCGTCTCGAAAATATCTTTCATTTGAGTACCCGCACATAGGCGGTCATCATAGAATCCAAGGAGCCCTTTCTTGACCCCCCCAAGTGCATCATGGGCCTCGGCTACCATTTTGACCTACTATTTCGATGTTATGGGACCAAGACGAAGTGAATGGTATATTTTTGTTGTTGTTTGGGTTTTCGGACCATATTCTGCATTTCCGACAAATGCAAAAATTCAAATATTTATAAAAACTTAATTTCTGTATGCCAACTTTCAGAGGCCATTACTTTTTAACTAGTCCATAGATTCTCTTCTGCAATACAACATTTGTTTGCTAAGGTGTTCACTATACGCAGAAGGTTTCAAAAAAATTTTATCTCGAGTTTTCGATTTTTCATTATTTAAAAACTAAAAAAGGAGACGCTAATTTTCATGAAAAAAGCTCAATTTTTCAAATAAATTCAGCCAGTAGGGCAAAATTAAGCAATTTGTTGACTTAAAGTGGCATAATTCTTGTTGGCCATTTGATTCTAATAAATTTGGTACCTCTTTTGTCCTGATCGCCTGTCTAGAACTTGATATATAGGGTAAAATCCAAAGGCAACGTCAACAAAGAAAAAAATTTTACAAAAAATTTTTTTAAAAAAAATCCACTCCATAAAAAATTTTTTAAAATTTTTTTTCTTAATCAGAAACCCGTCCTCTATCATAAAAAATAGTGGTGTTCAATGACCAGAGAAAAATTAATTATTTGTAAAGTAGTGTTATTGACGAATTAATGAGTGAGGAAGAAGTTGTTGGCTGTTATCAAGTAAACTTTTTTGTAACTGTGGAGTTCAATTAAATGATTAGAAAATCTCATGTATGATTGTCATGTTTTGAAGCTTTCGGAAAGAAAGTAACATATGGATCCCTTAAAAGTAGAATGAGATAGAGATTTTCACCAGAAATTTTTTTATATCTTTACTTTTATTTGAATGTCAGTCCTGTCGACCATTCAACCACTAACATTTCCCCATTATCTGCCACAATCTGCCTTGCTACATGTTTGCTGGGTTATTTCAGTCATCATTGTGTATCCACTATGCTGCCATGGCTTTGTGTCCTGCACCATTCCTGTTCATATACACAATGTTAATCTCTACTCTCAGTGTAGCACTGTGATGAATTTAATCCTTTAAGTCATTATGATGGTATAAAGGCCATCATCACTGTTTCGTATGTGAAAACATTACAAGTCTGCGGCGAATCTAGGTTGACCATGTGAGTTTCTCACAAATTCGGCCAATGTTTGTAAGCGATTAGGTCAGTGCGACGAGGATTTTTCGTGTACAGCGCGGCTAGAAGTACCTGGCTGGACAATAGTTGAAAAACATCGATGTTGTTCGTCGTTGTTGTTGTAAATGTAAAACAATCTGAATAACATTGCCCCATCTTGTTCATCACTATCGTCTCGACGACAACATCGTTATCATGATAAAGTACAGCGACGACAAGAACACCTCATCATCATCGTTCGTTCATGGCCAAAATGACCAATTCCAGACGCAGCGAAAGAGACCTCATGGCCAGAGGGATAAATCTTTAGTTCGCTGGTATCGAATTGAATTGTCTTCTAGTCATGGCTGCTATTCAGGTTAAGTCTTAAACCTTTGGGAGGAGAACTGACCAAAAAGGAAAGTCCATCACCAGTATCTCTGTTACAAGTGAAGTAAAGTGGATTTACTTCATGATAGCAGTTAGCATTGGTAGTAGGATAATCATTTATATTGTAGGCAATATATAGCACAACAAAAATAGAGAGGAGATACTGCTCACACCATTCATCGCCATCGTTGGCGTCGGCCGCTGTAGTTTTCGTTAATTACTCGTTTGCCGTTGTTGCTTGTTCACTGGCAGTAAGATATGAAAATATCCATGGGATTTGCATACAACATCGTAGTGGATTTTCAAGCTATTCTTTTTAGCTCAATGCTACGTATTCCTTTCGTAGAATTTCTTTGCTGGCTGGCTGCCCCATTATGTTGCCCACGTTCTTAATGCTGTAAATTCTCCAGAGCGTGCTATAGCTGGGAATAGGGTAATTTTTCTTAAACATTTTGAATTGTTTATATTAACACCTTTTGCCATGATATGGTGGGGGGATAACCACAATAGAGGACCCCTCGAGCACCACGGGTTAGGTACAATAGCGCAACAAGTTGAACATAATCATGGACATGACTAAAATATGTCATGTCCCCAATAGAGTGGTCGTCGGTTGGTTGTACTTGATTGGCTTGGCTTGATGTGTAGCCAGGGCTAGGCTAGTGTTGGTAATAAATTTCTAAATTGTCATTCAAACGAAATCGCCTGTGCCACATGTGGAGGATGACGACCAACCAGGTAGTTGTTTAAATATGTTGTCGAAGACGTCGTCGTCGGATACGTCATTATCATGGGTCATCAATAATGATAATTTGACGTCTTGTGACATGATACTCTTGGAGCGGCATTTGGGAAAAGGTCGGGCAAATGTAAAAATAGTTGATAGTGGGTTATTAATTGCACAGAGGATAAATTTGAAATTTAAGCAAGTTTCGAAAATAAAAGTTGACATTCAACAATATTTTTACTAAAAAAAATTCAAATATTAAAAATATTTAAAACATAAAAATATGAAAATAGTACAGTATTAAAAATATAAGAAATATTAAAAATAAAAACATGATGAAACTATTTAAAATATTGAAAATATTAAAAAAAATAAAAATATTAACAACATTAAAGAATATTTTTATTATTTTAATTTTTTTTTTTTTTAATATTTATAAAACTTTTAATATTTTTAATATTTTTATATTTTAAATATTTTTAATATTTGTAATAATGTTAATAATTTAAATATTTTTAAAATTATTAAAATTTTTAAAAAATAATTTAAATATTGAAAATAGTATAAATAATTAAAATATCAAAAGTATTAAAAATATTCTTCTTCTTTAATGGCAGCAACAACAGAAGTTTATCTATCAGTAGCCGCACGTAGAAAAGTATTCCAAGCGCTTCGGTCTTTTGCGCTCCGTAGATAGTTTGTCACATCAAGCTCAGTTTACAGATCTTTCACCCGGTCCATCCATCGGAGTTTTGGTCGCCCCCTCCTGCGCCGCCCATCGAGTTTATTGCCGAAGACTTTTTGAGCCGGAACGTTTTCGTCCATTCGTACAACGTGTCCAAGCCAGCGCATTCGGTCTATTTGAACGCGTTTGCCTACGTCGTTGTCGTTGTACAGCTCATACAGCTCATGATTCATTCGACGACGGTACTCGCCGTTTACGATGATGGGTCCAAATATTTTGCGGAGTATTTTTCTCACGAAGACTCCCAGAATAGATTGATCCGCTTGTGTCATTACCCAGGATTCTGCGCTGTAGAGCAAGACAGGTAGGATCAGAGCTAGATCTTTGTTCTTCGACAAAGCGCTTTGACGTTAAATCGCTTGCTTAGCGCATAGTAGCAGCGGTTTGCGATCGATACTCGTCTTTTGATTTCGAGGCTGACATGTTTATTTTTGTTTATGGCGAAGCCAAGGTAGACAAAATCATCTACTACCTCAAAGTTATAGTTGTCAACGTTCGCGCAGCGTCCCAGACGACTTGGTTTTGTCCTTGCTTTTCAATGCTCGAAAAAGCCGCAGTAACATCTCGCAATCCACGTCCAATAATATCTATATCATCAGTATACACGAGCAACATGTGACTTTTGTTAAATATGGTGCCATTCCTGTTTACTGCTGTTTCATGATCGCATGATCATCTCCATTACGATGTTAAAGAGATCGCAGGACAGACTATTGCCTTGTCTAAAGCCTCGCTTGGCAGAAAATGCCTCTGACAGATTTTTGCCAATTTTCACTGAAGACTTTGTGTCAGTCAGTGTCATCCCGCACAGTCGAATAAGTTTCGCTGGGATACCAACAATTTCTGTCGTACCGGACTGTCGAATGCAGCTTTGTAATCGATGAACAGATGGTAGGTGTCGATCTGCATTTCTTGGGTCTTCTCTAGGATTTGTCGTAGTGTGAATATCTGGTCGGTCGTGGATTTATGAGGTCTAAAGCCACACTGATAAGGTCCAATCAGGTTCGCCAATATGGGCTTTAGTCTTTCACATAACACACTAGATAGGACCTTGTATGCAATGGGTAAAAGGCTAATCCCGCGATAGTTGGTACACACACTAGGATCGCCTTTTTTAAGCACTGGACATAGGACACTCAGATTCCAATCATCGGGCATGCACTCCCTGAGCCAAATCGTGTTTATGAGCTGGTGAATGCATGTTACCATGTCATCGCCGCCCGCTTTAAAAAGCTCTGCCGGGAGTCCATCGGCTCCCGCAGCTTTATTATTTTTAAGCCGCGCAATTGCCGTTTTGGCTCGGTGGTGGACAGTCTACTCCATCGTCGATGATTGGTGCGATTTCGTCACTTATGCTGCCTTCGGGAACGAGTAAAGATTGAAAGTGTTCCCTCCATATTTGCAGCACACTCTGAGTGTCCGTGACCAGATTTCCGTCTCTGTCCTTTTAGGTGGGGATCCCTGTTCCAAAACCTTTACTTTTTACCTTTTGGTAGAACTTTCGGGCCTCACCTCTATCTCTATAGTTTTCGATATCCTGGCTATCTCTTTTCTTCCACATACGCTTTTTCCGTCCGAACTGGCGTTTCATCTCCCTTCTTTTCTCTTTATAACGCTCCGTCACCGCCCGCGTGACCTTGTATGCAGCATTCATTTCCTCAGACATTTCGCGACATTCATCATCGTACCAGGGCTTGTCTGAGCGTGGTTTTTCATAACCCAGTACGGTCGTTGCGGCAGTGGTCATAGAATTTGCGGTCAAATGTTGCCACTGTGTGTCGGGAACATCAAAACTAGGGGGGTCTGTTGAAGTAATTGAGAGAGTTAGTTGGAGTAGGCATTGACTATCTCGGTGGTATGCAGCTTTGTGATTTACGAGTGTTTTTAGCACTACTTAAACGTGTGCGTACCTTGGCTGCAACTAGGTGGTGATCCGAGTCAATATTTGCACCGCGCATCACACGCATGTCCATAACGCTTGAGACATGCCTTCTATCAATTACCACGTGATCAATCTGATTTCTTGTATTTAGATCTCCCAGAAAAATTTTATTGTTATGTTCAGGGCAACGGTCATATATCTCCTCCAGGCGGTCATAGAATGCATCTTTAATGTCATCGTCTTTGTCTTCCGTCGGGGCGTGTACACAAATCAGCGTAATGTAAAAATATTTCGCCCGGATGCGAATGGTGGCTATTCGGTCACTTACAGGGTTAAACCGCGAGACCAGGTGTCGAAGTCTCTTGCCGACTATGAAACCAAATCCAAATTCGTGTCTTTCTGCATGGCAGCTGTAAAAGATGTCACAGTTCTTTCGTCGTGTGCATACCTGTCCCGTCCATCTCATTTCCTGTATGGCAGTGATGTCAGCATTGTATTTGTCGAGGACATCCGCTAGTTGGATAGAGGCATCATCTCTGTATAGAGTTCGGACATTCCAGGTGCATATCCTTAAATCCTGATGCCTATATCGTTTGCGGGAGTCGTGAACATTTAGGGGGGTTCTTGTTTTTTCTTTTCTTTGTGTTTTCATAATAATTTTGTTTAAGGATAGTGGCTTATTAGGCCACCGCGCCCAGACCTAGTTTCTTGCGGCTGCAAAGCCACTAAGAGAACCTGTGTTGAGCTTCAGTAACTTCTGGTAGTCTGTGACCAGATGTCCGTCTGGTATCATGCCGATTAGGTTACTCAACGTTACGCCTTCTAACTCTAGCTAACTTCTAAGCGGTTGCTTTAAAGTCATTGCCCGCGGAATACCTGGTCTAAGACCGGCTTGGACAGTGCCACAAAGGAATCGCTACTGGTCACTCCCAAGTGAATAACAATCAGTAACTTTTCACCTCTGCGCAAAGTCCCATTCCCCAGTCCAAAATATTAATAATATTAAAAATATTTGAAGTACTAAATGTTTTGAAAATATTATTTCTTCTTCTACTTTTATCTGTGCTATCCACTTTTGTATAATTTCCCCCTTTTTGTGGCTGAACTTTCCACCCTAATTCATCTTTAGCTATGATTTGCTAAAAAATACTTTGGAGCACTGCAATCACTTGTTGTTGTTTCCCCAAAGCCATAATTATCATTGCAATGCGAAATCACAATCCTACTCAGTTACTGACTAAAGATTGACCAGACAGCAGCATAAAAAGTGCAATTATAAAACGTTCAGTGTAAAAGCCACAATGAAACTAAGTCCAGTAGTAGTTAAGACAAGGTATTACGATAAAACCATAATGATAACAATAATGAAAGTTAACATATATTTTGTTGGCATTGGTCAGCGTTAAAGTTTCAAAATAATTTACAAACAATTAACAAACAAAAATTTAAAATTGTAAACAACTCATCATTCATAACATTGAATTTATTGTCTAAATATTTAAAAATTTCATCTGCTACCATGCTATGCTCAATTGTAGTCGTCCTCCAATTAAAATTTTTTTCATATTTGTTGCTCATTATTTAAAATTTTAAATCTATCGATTCTATTCGCCACTCTCTTTGCAAATTGTAGCGTCGTACTTTGATTAAGTGTTGCAATATAATACATAGCAGTTTTATTTTGCGGACACAATACAATCGAAGCATTGGACACCAAGTGGATATTGTGTATTGTTACCACAAAACCCTTCCAATGGTTGCAGCCACATGTTTGTTGAAATAAAAGTTAAATTATTATTATTGTTGTTGGCACTGAGAGAGGGGAACTTTGTTATTAATTGCGATGTGAATGAAAAATGAGCGCAGTTTTTTTTTGTTGCCACCGCCACTTGCAATATATGGCATGTTGTGATTATCGTCCTTGTTTTCTTTTTATCTACTTGCACTGACTTTTCATAGAGAGCAGTAATGACAGTGGGTATGAGACTGTGGAGAAATGTTATTTGAGAGTGTTTGGAGAAAGAATACCACAGCATTTGCAATTATCTTTAAAGTCGCCAATATTACATAGAACAAGAATTTCTTAGTAGCACAAACATATGTTCTCGTTGGATTAGATATTTTGCCAAGGGAGGTAAGATAATAACATTCATAAAAGATTCGAATTATCTATTTCTTTAATTGAAACTTCTTTGTCTAAAACCTTGCAAACGACTCAAGGTGGAATCGCGTAAATGTAAACGAATAGTATATAAAGTAGTTGTGCGATATGAAATTTGTACTTTTAGGTGTAAAAAAGCCGAAAAGGGGATAAAACTAGTACTATCGCCCAGATTCAGTGGCTTAAGGTAGAAATGCGAAGATTGGTGTGAATATTTAAACATATAATTGCGCGATTTTTCATAATTCGTGTTTTCACGAATAAAAAGTACCAAAAAGGAACAAAACTGATACCATCACCTCGACCAAACAACTAAAGATACACTCAGAAAAAAGTGAACTAAATTGAAGTAAAATTGAACTAGAATTGAGTAAAATGAGTCTTCATATGGCGCCAAGTAACACAGTACTCAAATTGAGTTTGCAAATTTCTTTAATATAAGTCTAAAATGCGAACTAAAATATAGTATACATTTCTTTGTTTTGAGTACAACACGACTTATTTTTGAACACATTTTGAATCAAAAGTAGTAAGTTGGTATTACAAATAAGTATGCACTAGGAGAAACATGTACTAAGTTTAAGGAAATATTTACTAAAATTGAGTAAGAGTGGCCATCAATTCGGAGTCAAGTATTACGGTTACTCAGATTGAATTCATTTCATACTTGATTTCAGTAAAGTTGTTACTACATTCAAATACATTTGGAATAAAGACAAGTAAAAGTTACTGAATCTTAGTCGACATATACTATAAGCAAGTATTATGTGTCAATAATCAAGTATGCACTTACTCATTCGTAGTTTTTTTTGATACGATTTGAGTGCAAAATTTCTAAAATAAGGAGAAATGATGTTTCACTGAGTATGCACTTCTTACATTTTACTACCGATATTCAGAAAATTTCCTAAAGTCAACCACAAATTGACTTGAAATAAGTACACGCGGCAATCATGGAAGTTTGCATCGTATTCAAAAAAGAAAAATGTGACTTACTACAAAGCAAATTTTCTAAATTGAAGACCGCATTTTCTCCGTATTAATGCAAATTAAACTACATTTAAGTACGAGACATGTTAATGCGTATTGAAATTTAGTATAGTTGAACTTAATTGAAATCACAAACGAAGTAAAAACAAGTATGCTCTCCTAGAATTAGCGAGAATTTACTTAAATGTACAACTAATCAGATCTGAAATTGAGTCAGATTGTACTCAAATTGAGTTAACTTGTAGCCAATATGAAGATAAATGTCTTACACTATAAGACTGAATGTACTATATTTAAGTTTAGTGTCAACTTGGCTCAAGTTTATCTATCCTATTGTGGAATATATATGTACATTATTTAAGTTCGTCCAGACTTGCTTGTATGCTTTTTACCCTTAATTGAAGTCACAAAGAATTAAAACAAGTATGCTTTCTTGAAATTAACGAGAATATACTTAAATGTACAACCAAACGGACGGAAAATTGGATTTATTGTACAAAAATTAAGTTTAATCATACTTAAAAAACTTAATTTCCCTTTGCACCCCATGAATGAGGTATGGGATAGCTTCTCGCGTTGTTGTGAAGTTTAATCATGGTTAATGTAATATTTGCATTTCCCCCAACTAGCTTTAATTTTTTTTTAATAATTACGTTATATAAGCTTATAAATAATTTAAATGAAAGAAATTGCTGTCAAAATAAAAAACTTTTATTTTATTATTATTAATAAATTGATTTTGCAATTGACTGATATTGCAGAAATGCCGTGGTCATGTCTGATGCTAGAACACGCATGCGTACAAGTAGTTATTCATTTTAAAATACAATTATTTTACATAACTAATACATACCACTTCCAACTGCAGATATACAAATGTCAAACGCGAAAGTTTGTCAGGACATGGTTACTTTGCAATTAGAGAGTTACATGAAGAGATTTTTAGAAATTCGTACTTTTGGAGGTAAAAAGGTCGACAACTGGATGAAACTGTCACTATCGCCCAGATCAAACCGAATATTTATAGAATAGTTGTGCAATGTGTAGGCATTTTTCGAAATTCTCAATTTAAGGGCTAATAAGGCCGAAAAAGGGATAAATCTGGTACTATCACCCAGAGCAATCGGATTAAGGTAGAATCACGGTTGAATTGGGGCGAATATATATTTCATAGAGTAGTTGTGCGATACAAAGGAATTTTTCGAAATTCGTACTTTAAGGGGTACAAAGCCCGAAAAAGCGCTAAAACTGGTATTTTTACAACGAGCAAACAGCTAAAGGTAGAATCGCGAAATTGAGCTGAATATTTATTTTATGTCGTGGTTGTGTGATTTTTCGAAATTCGTGCTTTTAGGGATAAAAATTGTAGAAATAGTACCCAGACCTAGAATAGTCACCCAGACCAAACAGCTAAAAGTAAAATCACAAAATTTATGACGAATATTTATCTTATAAAGGTTAAAGTGGTTAAATTTTAAAGGCCGATGTTGAATTTGAAATGTTAGGATAATATTGGTATGGTTCAATTATGTATGGAACAAAATATCGGTGAAATGGCCTCCGCGACCTCTGCGGCACACCTCCATCCGATGGTCCAAATTTTCAATGACGCTAAGGCATAATTGAGGTTTTATGCCTGTATTGTGCCGAATTATCTCATCCTTTAGCTCTTGAAATGTTGCCAGCTTATCGATGTAACGCCTTATCTTTCAAATAACCTTAAAGAAAGAAGTCCAACGGTAACAAATCATATGATCTTGGCGGCCAATTGGCATCGTCACCACATAAGATAACACGGCCATTGAATTTGTCGCGCAAAAGAGCCATTGTTTCGTTAGCTGTGTGACAAGTGGCACCGTCCTGTTAAAACCACATATCGTTCACATGCATATCTTCCAATTCTGCCTGACCGACCTCATTTTGGGCAAAAAATACGGCCCGATGATGCCGTCAGCTATATAAACCCCACCAAACAGTCACTCTTTGTGGGTGCATTGGTTTTTCGACAATCACTCTTGGATTATCATTCGGCCAAATGCGGCAATTCTGCTTATTGACGAATCCACTGAGGCGAAAATGTGACTCAGCACTGAAGATGATTTTCTTCGCAAATTAATCATCCACTGTTGGATCATCCGGGACCGGCCGTGGCATAGTGGTTAGAACACGCGATTACCATGCGGGAGATCACAGGTTTAACTTCTAGCTCCAGTCATCTTTAAAAAAAAAAAGAAAAAATGTTCTTTCATTGTCGGCTCCCCTCGAATGTTGTCAACAGCAACTTCGCAGTATTAGTGTCGAGTCAATCGGCCTGCCTAGTAATAGCTTCTCAAACAGTGACGTTCGCATTCTTCGATAAACAAGTAGGTGCCGTTAGTTGTGAATCTTAAAATAGAAAGCGTGTTAATTCACAACAACGCAAGAAGATATCCCATACCTATTTCATTGGGGTGTAAAGTGAAATTAAGTTTTTTTTTAATTTAGATCATCCGCATTCTGACCATTGACGACGTTGGGAATGGTCAAGAGGCTTTAGTTCTTGCGTCAATTGCACCTTGGTAGCGTGTAAATGCAAGTCTTTATGCATAATGTTCATCAACGACGAGCGTGAGAAATGCAATTGTTGGGCACGACAACGAGTTGAGGTGGACGGCTCTTCAGGCACACTATCGCTAACAGCAGCAATATTTTCTACAGTACGAGCTGTACGCATGCACTGATTATTTCACATTTCCTACAAACCCGGTTTGCTAAAATTTTTGCACGATTTTTCCGACTGTACGCACATTTGGACGATTAAATTGACCGAAAAAATCGCGAAGTGCACGATATGCATTTTAATTTGAGCGCCCATTTTCATAATAAGCCTGAATAACTATAACGCGTGGCACGATTGTGTATCTTTCCAATGTTTTAAATTGAGTTAGTCTGAAATTCAAATTCAACATCGGCCCTTACAATTTACCAACCCTTTATATTAGTTATGCGACACAAAGGATTTTTTTGAAATTTTTATTTTTAGGCATGAAAAGGGAAAGACCGTCGGTTAGACCAAACGGCTACAATCAAACTGTTTTGAATTAAACAAAACTTTCGAGTATGTGTGAATTGCCGATTGTCTCTGTTTGAAAAAAAACGATCATTGTCGGCCTCGCAAGGCTTTCAACTGCGTATCACTGTAATAACAATTTTCTTTTATTAAAATTTTCTTTTTTTTTTAATTTTAACTTATATACAATTTTCCACATTATAATAATGAAAATTTTTAGGCAATTTTAAAAAAATATTAATTTATATAAGACGTTTTTTTACTTGAATCGAGTTTCAGTTTTTTGAGTTACAATGACGATTTCATACAAATTTTTTTTTTAAAGTTTTATGTTACTTTTATTGGTGGTCTAAGGGGCTAAATAGAATTTAAATGCTACACTTGGTTTTCGGATAAGCTTGACTTATTTAAAACAACTTTGTCAAAGAAGGCATATCCGAAAACCCAACTAAAGTCTGCGAAAAACGATGTAAGGTCATAAAACCAGTTGAGTCCGGTTTTTTCTTTTTTTGACTACCAAAGTGCAATAATACCCCTTTAAATTATTTAAAATTGCTATAATAACCTTTGTATAGTTTCTGGGATATTGAGGCTTAAAATTACCAAACGTCATCATCCTACGTTAATCGGACGATCAATAACAAAGCTTACCATTGGAGCACAATCTCTTTTGGAATGGCCTTTGGGCAATATTTTAACAATGTTGCATCAAATTCGTATTGGTTATCAATTATTTATTAATGAGGTATCATTTTGCTACATACAGAAGCTGCCGTAAAATTCTATAAAAATATATCATTGTATTGTTGAATTAATCTGAATATTAAAATTCAAATCAATATCTGACAACGCACATAATACCTGTAGCTACACACTAGTTTCCTTCTATTCCATAATATCATAAAACATATTACAGCACGTGAAAAACTTCCAGGAAGCAGTAAAATACCACTCATTAACTCAGATGCCTCTGCTGCCCCCAGTATGAGGTTGGCAGTGATTGATATGCAATGCATTAAAAAATAATATTTATACAATCAATTACCACAAAACTGTTAAAATAAATTATATCACTTGGCGAAACCATCGATTTATGATGATGCCTTGGAGGTGTAAATGCAATAACAACAGCAACACAAACAAAACACACATGTGGTCACAGATATACCCATGCTCCCCAGACAGCATACGTCCTAACTAAATTGAATGATAATAATGCTCTCGTGCTGATGATGCCGTTGTTGCTGCTGATGCTGATGCACATACTGCCATACCAGCAGCAATCATCTCATTGCCTTAGCTTAGATAGAGTTGTTTGGCTGTGACAGTGATTCCAATGGAATGATGATAATTACTATTTAAATTGTGGTTTGTTACCGTAACAAATCAATCAAATTAAAATGCTTCTAATACTTTATTGCTGCTTTGTTGCCCACCTTGTTGTCGTTGCCGTTGTTGTTTGTTATTTGTTATTGTTGCAGTTAGTTGTTGCTACAACATTAACTGTAAAACTGAAATCATATAACAGCGCGTTAATTGACCACAAAACATGCGAGCGTGTAGAGAGATAATAAATAACAGAACATGAAATTTGTTTCGATTGCCAACGATATGTAGTTATGTAGGTAGTGCCATCAAAGAGATTAAGCTGGGTCCAGAGAGGCGTACACAGATGCTGGGATACAGCAATGGCCGTTATTGAAGTTTGAGGCGTAGGGCAAGAGAGGACTGAGGGACAAAACATTGTTATGCATTGTTATGCAGTGTGCAACAATCTGTCATAATTAAATTGCAAGTGATCGTATAGATGTGAGGGGTTTCAAACATAACAGTTGTAATTAAGCCATAAGAGAAAGAAACTTATTAGTCATTTCATTAGAGGGGGAGGTAATTAGAAGGAGGGTTTCTAGGAAAACAAATAGTCGGGAAAAAAATACAAATTTAAAATTGAATTAAATGGGTGATATTTATAATTTTTAAATCAACTAATTGATATTGTCAGAAGCAAAGGGATGCAAGTGACCAAAGGTTAATTTCGAGATGTTTCAAATTCTAGGGCAAATGCAGGAATTTCAGCTAGATATCAGCACTATTAATAAAAACTGATCTCATCTCATTCTAGTAGATAGAAATAGTGTCAAAGAACACAATTGCACACTTATCACAATTTTGTTGTCAATTTGTCACTTGCACCCATTTGCTTCCAACCCCCTTAATTATAATACTTATGATAAAAAATAATATATACATATATTGTAAAGGGTGGTTAAAATGTAAGGGCCGAAGTTAAATATGAACCACACAAAAAAACGTCAAGTTCTTTTCTGCATTTTATTTGACATTTCGCAATTTCAGACAAACTCAATTTGAACCATGGAAAGATACACAATCGAGCAACGCGTTAAAGTTATTCAGGCTTATTATGAAATTGGGCGTTCAAATCAAAATGCATATCGTGCACTTCGTGATTAGTTAATGTTAGTACAATCGGAAAATTTTTTGGAAAATTTGAACATACTGGGTCTATAGGAGATGTGAAAACACCAATACATGCGCGTACAGCTCGTACTGCAGAAAATATTGCTGCTGTTCGCGATAGTGTGGCTGCAGAGCCGTCCACCTCAACTCGTCGTCGTGCCCAAAAATTGCATCTCTCACGGTCTTCGTTGGTGAACATTATGCATAAAGACTTGCATTTACACGCTTTCAAGGTGCAATTGACGCAAGTACTAAAGCCTTTTGACCATTCTAAATGTCGTCAATTGTCAGAATGGTGACAAGAAATGGCAACCGGGATGAGGCAAATTTTCACCTCAGTGGAATCGTCAAAAAGCAAAATTGCCGCATTTGGGGGAATGATAATCCAAGAGTGATTGTCGAAAAACCAATGAACCCACAAAGAGTGACTGTTTGGTGCGGTTTATGGGCTGGCGGCATCATCGGGCCGTATTATTCAAAAATGAGGCCAGTCAGGCAGTTACTGTGAATGGTGTTCGCTATCGTGAGATGATAACGAACTTTTTATGGCCCGAATTTGAAGATATGGATGTGGACGATATGTGGTTTCAACAAGACGGTGCCACTTGCCACACAACTAACGAAACAATGGCTCTTTTGCGCGACAAATACAATGGTCGTGTTATCTTATGTGGTGACGATGCCAATTGGCCGCCAAGATCATATGATTTAACACCGTTGTGCTTCTTTTTTTGGGTTTATTTGAAAGAAAAGGTGTACATCGATAAGCCAGCAACAATTTAAGAGCTAAAGGATGAGATAATTCGGCAGATTAATGTCATAGAACCTCAATTATGCTTTAGCGTCATCGAAAATGTGGACCATCGGATAGAGGTGTGCCGCCAAGTTCGAGGCGCCCATTTGGGCGATATTTTGTTCCATACATAATTGAACCATACCAATATTTTTATAATAAAAAGAAACGACAAATAATTTCCTAAATAATTTGTGTTTTATACAAAACTAGTGGGCCTGGAAATGCTTCCCTATTGCATATTATTTAAAAAAAAAAATGGGCGTAAAAGTGGTCGTGGTCGAAAAAAAGTCCCTATAAGTAATGCCAGAGTCCCAGTTGAATGCTGTGAAAATTTCAGGAAGATCGGTCCAGAGGTTTGGTCTCCTATAAGGTACAAGCAAACAAACACAGATTCCATTATATATATATAGATCAACGTCGGCCCTTAAAATGTAACCACCCTTTATATATAATGTGAAAATGTTATTATAATTGATGCATTCATATATCTTATATGTTATTACGATTTTTTCAAAAGGGGCGTGGCCACACCCATTTCCCAGCAAGACGTAATCCTCCTTGTACCAGTAACATATGTAGCAAATCTTATATGCATACCCCTAATGGCTCGTGTGGTATGTCCGATTCAGATTTCGGTAAGTGTGGACGGTGCCACGCCCCTTTGTCTACTTATGTTTTTATAAAGCTTTTCACAGAGAACCTACACACATTACAACACTGTGAAAATTTAATTACAATCGGTCCATCGCTTTGGCTTTGATAGAAGGATTTTTAAAAAAGGGGCGTGGCACCTCCCCTTTTGCGCAGAAAAGTAATTTTTCATATGTACCAAATGCTATTTTGATACCTCTTATGTATTATAAGATAGAGGCGTTTCTAGGGGCGAGCTGTGGGACTTTGCCACGCCCTTTTTACCAGTCAGAATTTCCAGTCCGAAATACCTTTTTATCGAGCTTCAACCTACATACCAATTTTCTTAATATTACTTCAAGTCGCTCTTACAAGCGATGTGCTGCTCACTTTCTTGCCATATCATACCATCGTAGGCAATTAAGAAACATTTTCAAACATTTGTCTAGATTAATTCATTCAACAAAAGAATCCACTTGTAAATGACTTTATGATATGTTATTAAATATAATAATGTCAATAATTGCCCGGAAAATAATCAAAATTAAATTAAACTTAATTTCCTTTAATTGAGAGCTCACTATACAGTCAGACGGACGGACGGATAAATGGTGAAAAAGTAAAAGAAAATGTCTGCACATTTCCCGCATGACAATTAATGAAATGAAACTAAACTTTAAAATTGCGTTTTACCCCACCAGTCATCATCAAGAGGGTGCCAGACAGCCAGCCAGCCAGCTAGCTCACATGCAACCAGAGTCAGGGAAAAGTTGTTATTCCTTTATATGAAACGGGCAAATGGAATGGAGTGGAGGACAAAAAAACACAGCTTACTGCATCTTCAGGTAATGGAAGAAACGCATTACCCCATGGACTGACTGTTGTTGGCGAAAAGGCTGTCGTTGTTTCCCTGGTGTGGTGTTGTGTGTGATACCATATATAGGAAACTTTTTATTTGGTAAACTAAGAGTCTGAGGGAAGAGTGAAAAAAGCTTACGTACAAAAAAAAACGTAATTATAAAATGCACAATACAACTAAACAATATTACAAAAATCTACAGCAAGAGAAAAATAAGAAAGAACAAGTGCAATGTTCCAACAAAAGCATAACATATAAGATTCTATATAGTTTTTATATCGAAAGGGAAGATAATTACTAATACGCAACAACAACAAAAGTTGAAATAACATATTAGCGAACAAATGGCAGCAAAAATGAGAGCAAAACACACACACACACGCACGCAATGGGGCATGACATTGTTGCAAGACATGAAATATTGCAATCAACTTTTACTAACATTAGTCGTTGAAGCACAACAACATGACTGGGGAGGTTTGGGAGGTGAAGAGAAACTTAATTTAGAAAATTATAACAAAGAATATACAAAACAAAAATTGGCCATGGAAAGATGCGAGCAAAGTTTGATAGCTTTAGTGCGTTTATGTAAGATATATACAATTTTTAAAATAATTTTGACAATTATAACAAAAGTTTTAATGATATGAATGTAAATAGTTTACAATTTATAAATTAAGAATTTAACTAAGTGTACTAGTAGTTAGCTGTCGTACTTGTTCCCTTTCGAAGCTTATTAAAACATTCTTCTCATTTTGGACATATTTCTCCCTTTAGGGACAAGTGGTTTATCCTCAACTGTCTGAATCTTTTGCCGTATATAATTTTATCTTTTTTTTATAAACAAGAGATTTCTTAATAGAATTTTTCATAACCATATTAGAATTAGAGTGTTCAAATACCTCCTTTTTTTAAAAACCCGGTTTCCGAGTTATTCGAAAAATTAATTTTTTAGAAAACTCGGATTTCGAATACAGCATTTGAAAGAAAACCGGTTTAACCGGGTTTTTTCGGTTTTTTCCTAAAAAGTTAAAAATAAAAATAAAAGAAAAATTATTTGGTTTAAAACAATGCATTTATTTAAAAAAATAAGAAAAGTGTTGTATTATTTTGTGTTTTTACTTTTTACTAAATTTTTGGAATCTCTCATTTTATTTTTTAAAGTAGTATTTTTGCAAAGGAATAAATTTTCAGAATATTTTTAATTTTTTTTTTCAAAATAGTATTTAAGAAATAGTATGCAATTTAGTTGTTCAATTTTGAGTCTATTTTTCTGTTTTTATAAAGCTATTAGTGGAAGTAGGATTTATTGACAAAAGCGACTTTAGAAGGATGTTCAGCTTTTCTGTCCTTTTATTAAATCTGTCGAAGTAGTTGAAATCATCATATAGTCTTGTGTAATTGCAATTGGTTTTCACTGCTGGATTTTATTTATTGTCCTGTTTAAATCGTTGCTATCGTTGACTACCATTAGGTGATTCCTTCATCTCACAATCTGAACTGTTATTAGACTCTGCCGTTGTTGGGGAAATTGCAGGATAAAGTTTTTTAAAAAGTTCGTTCGCATATTCCATCGTTTCCGCCTTTTTAGAATACTTCACAGATGATGAGCTTGTAGGATATTTTCCGAAGCTAAGAGATATAATTAGGCTATTCAACGTTTGTATTCTTCTTTCCTTAAATCTTGCTATAATTTTGCCTCACAGCTCCCGAGCATATGCGGAATCCATATTTTTGAGCTGTTACAGTATAAACGCATATACTCCTTCAGCGTCGATAAGAGTGGCTGAATCATTTGATAATCTGTTAATTGCGAGCTCTAAAGGCTGAAGGGCTAAGCTTAAATCTCTCAAATTGTTATTTCTTGTAATGGCATGGTTGACACATGGGTTAATTCTTGAAACTGTTCAATCATTGCAGATAAGGAGATCCACCAGCGTTTCACATCGACAATGAGCCTTAGTTCTTTATTTAGCTCCTGGAAAACATAGCTCTGCTATTTTCTTTGTTATTCGCTCGAGATTTTTCTAAATTAATGCGAAAGCTACATTCGACAGTCCGATACGACAGAAATTGTTGGATGCTATGGCTGAGTTTGGTATCCCCGCGAAGCTAATTCGACTGCGGGATGACACTGACTGACATGAAGTCTTCAGTGAAAATTGGCAAAAATCTGTCAGAGCGATTTTCTACCAAGCGAGGCTTTTGACAACGCGATAGTCTGTCCTGCGATCACTTTAACATCGTAATGGAGATGATCATGGGGAAGGCTGCAGTAAACAGAAATGGTACCATCTTCAACAAAAGTCACATGTTGCTCGCGTATGCTGATGATATAGATATTATTGAACGTGGATTGCGAGATGTTACTGCGGCTTTTTCGAGCTTAAAAAAACCGTCGGCTGAAGTGGGTCTGGTGATAAACGAGGACAAAACCATGTTATTTGTTTCAACGAACAAAGAGTCCACTCTGCTGGGACGCTGCGTGAACGTTGACAACTATAACTTTGAAGTGGTAGATGATTTTGTCTACCTTGGCTCCGCCATAAACAAAAATAATAATGTCAGCCTGGAAACTAAAACACGAGTATTGATCGCAAACCGCTGCTACTATGCGCTAAGCAAGCGATTTAACGACAAAGCGCTCTCTCGAAGAACAAAGATCTAGCTCTACCAGAATTTGATCCTACCTGTCTTGCTCTACAGCGCAAAATCCTGGGTAATGACACAAGCGGATCAATCTATTCTGGGAGCCTCCGAGAGAAAAATACTGCGCAAAACATTTAGACCCATCATCGTTAACGGCGAGTACCGTCGTCGAATGAATTATGAGCTGTACAACGACATCGACGTAGTCAAACGCATTCAAATAGACCGAATGCGCTGGCTTGGACACGTTGTACCAATTGACGATAAAGCTCCGGATCGAAAAATCCTCGGCAATAAAATCGATGTGAGGCGCAGGAGGGGGCGACCAAAACTCCGATGGCTGGACCAGGTGAAAGAGCTGTTAACTAATCTTGGTGTGACGAACTATCTACGGAGCGCAAAAGACCGAAGCGCTTGGAATAATTTTCTACGTGCGGCTACTGATAGATAAATTTCTGTTGTTGCTGCCATTAAAGAAAAAGAAATTAATTTGAAATTGAATTCTAAAATTTACAAAGCTTCTAAAAGCATTCTCGTTTATGAAACGTAAAAAGATTTTTCTAAATTAATTTGAAATTGAATTTTAACATTTTACAAAGCTTCTAAAAACATTCTCGTTTACAAAATGTTTTTTCTAAATTAATTTCAAATTCAATTTTAAAATTTTTACTTTTTCAATAACTCCTTTTTGAGTTGTAACAAAGCTATTTAAAAAAACCGAGTACCCGAAGGAAAAAACTCGGTTAAACCGGTTATTCGAAAATGGCACTTTTGCAAAAACCGGCATACGGTTTTAAATAAAAAAACCGGTTTACGGTTTTTCGGTTTCGGTTTTGAACACCCTAATTAGAATACAAAAGCTCTACAGAGCACATGCTCGCAGACAACTGCAATTAATTTAAATGCTCTCTTTTAAAATTTCTTATTTTCTAAAATGAAAAAAGTTAAATGCCATCATTATCTGGAACTTAACATCATGATTATAATAATTTTCCACTGACTGACAATGAGTGCGTACAGTGCCCCCGCTAACAAGAAACAAAAAATGAGCTGGCGTTATGCTAAATTGCATGCAGCTCGTTTAGATATATCTTATTAATTTTAAAACAGGAGCTGTTGGAAGTCGTTAAGAGGTGGCAATAGTTCAATGACATTCGACAAGATTGATATCTTGAATAGGTGTAGGGAGAAAAATCTCATATGGGAAATAGTTGGGAGTAGTTTCTGTCCGATGTGGCACTTTTTAGAAATTAACCTCCGCTTAGAGAATAAAAGCTTGCATACCAAATTTCAAATCGAAAGCTCTTATCCTACGGATGTAATCGTGGAAGGACATCTTTAAATTGGCTCAGAATTCGACGCTGATCATTTAAACACTGGTGAACATAAAGATATACGCGCCTCTGTATTTCGTTGCAGATGGACTTGAGAGGTAAAAGTCCTAACACCGAATATGAGGAATAAAATAGTATCAAAAACTATACTTGTAAAGGCTGGTTAAATTTTAAGGGCCGATGTTGATTTTGAATAAAACACCAATTATTTAGGAAATTATTGTCATTTCTTTTTAATATGATAATATCGATATGGTTCAATTATGTTACATATGGAACAAAATAACGTCCAAATGGACGCCGCGACCTCGGCGACACACCTATCCATCCGATGGTCCAAATTTTCGATGACGCTGAGGCATAATTGAGGTTCTATGACGTTAATGTGCCGAATTATCTCATCCTTGTGCTCTTGAATTGTTGCTGGCTTATCGACGTACACCCTTTCTTTCAAATAACTCCAAAGAAAGAAGCCCAACGGTGTCAAATCACATGATGTTGGCGGCCAATTGACATCGCCACCATGTGAGATAACACGGCCATTGAATTTGTCGCGCAATAGAGCCATTGTTTCATTAGCTGTGTGGCAAGTGGCACCGTCCTGTTAAAACCACATATCGTCCACATCCATATCCTCCAATTCGGGCCATAAAAAGTTCGTTATCATCTCACAGTAACTGCAAGACTGGCCTCATTTTGGAAAAAATACGGCCCAATGATGCCGCCAGCCCATAAACGGCACCAAACAGTCACTCTTTGTGGGTGCATTGGTTTTTCGACCATCACTCTTGAATTATCATTCGCCCAAATGTGGCAATTCTGCTTATTTACGAATCCACTGATGTGAAAATGGTCCTTATCCCGGTTGCCATTTCTTCCCACCATTCTGACCATTGACGACATTTGGAAGACATTTGGAATGGTCAAGAGGCTTTAGTTCTTGAGTCAACTGCACCTTGGTAGCGTGTAAATGCAAGTCTTTATGCATAATGTTCATCAACGACGAGCGTGAGAGATGCAATTGTTGGGCACGACGACGAGTTGAGGTGGACGGCTCTGCAGCCACACTATCGCGAACAGCAGCAATATTTTCTGCAGTACGAGCTGTACGCGCATGTACTGGTGTTTTCACATCTCCTATAGACCCAGTATGCTCAAATTTTCCAAAAAAAATTTCCGATTGTACGCACATTTGGACGATTAAATTGACCAAAAAAATCACGAAGTGCAAGAAATGCATTTTGATTTGAACGCCAATTTTCATAATAATCCTGAATAACTTTAACGCGTTGCTCGATTGTGTATCTTTCCATGGTTCAAATTGAGTAAATCTGATCATTTAATTAATCATCGATTCATATTTTTCTATCTCAAATATAAAAAATATAAATCGATAATTAATTAAAATATGCTACTGATAAATGTAGGATTACTTTATATTTCTTATATTATTTACGGATTGAATATTTTTCATTCTCATTAAGCCATTTTCTTTGAAATGATTCAAAACCCCCACACACCTTTCTAAAACTAAAACTTAAGCGAGTAAAAAATCCTCCTCCTCCTTACGAACTGCGATAAAATCTTTTTGAATCTTTTAAACACAAGGCCTGTCCGTATCTTCGAGTTCATTTTAATTACCACAATAACTTAACCTCATATCCATGACCGACTACCACACACAATTAAATCTTGGCCAACTAAATGGAAAACTCTGAACAAAACACTATAGGAAAGCATATAATTTGCCAGACTTTATATCCATGCAACTCCTTGGTAACGGGTGGTATGGCATGGTATGTAGCGCACAAAATCTTGATATGACAACAAAGAGCCAAAAGTATGAGACAGTACAAGTAGAAATGCGAACGGGCCAAGAGCATTAATCATAAGAATCATTCACTTAGGTAGAACTTGAATTTCTTTATCGTGTTGGATTTATTGTTAGATGTTTACCGTAAATAATATCTAAAAATTAATAATATATTATTAATATCAGCCAGAGAACAAACAAATGAACAAAACTATCACATGCCACAGTTGTCATGCAACACAGAGTAGAAAATGGTAGTCTGGGTGAGGGGCGTTGCAGCACGTAGAAACCCTCTCCCACCCAGCTCATCAACACTAAGAAGCTCTTTCTTAATGCTGCTCCCCCCCCCTCCCTCATCAATTATGAAATCTTACAACGGCAAGGAAAAGCTAACACAAAACATAGTGGACTACACAAGTAATAATGGCAAAGGCAATGACGGTGTCTGTGACGACCACCATGATGATGATGATGAAAAACTTTATTATGAAAATCCAGTGAAAGTTAATTATTTTTAGAGTTGTACCATACAAATAAGAGCATTTATACATTTCTTTTTATTAATATTTTTCTCTTTATTTCTGCTCTTGTTGCTTTATGCTTTATTACAAAAACACAATGCGTTTTTTTTGTGTGTTTCTTTTATGATAGAAAATTGCTATGGGAAAAGACAAAGGCAACTAATTAATTATTACTACTCTCTTTTGTTTTTCTTATTACAGGTAAGAATGAATTCGCAGCAATCACTTGAAGGGAATTGGAAATTTCCAATGAAATATGAAAGAAATTCATGGACGATGCCGTGAATAGTTTAAGAATTGTGCCAATAGATGTGCGGAGGCGAGTGATTGAAATCAGTGCAATTTATTTGTTAGATGGCAGAACAGAACTTTTAATTACTACTGAGTGAACGAATGATGATGCGATGTTGTTATGGACTATGATGAAAGACAGTTATAGGTCATAACGATTAAATAAGATGTTGCCATTAGGAAAGGTAAGACATGCAGATAACTTATATCGATTAGAATATGAAAATATTAAAAAATATTACAAACATTAAATATATTAAAAACATGAAAAATATTAAAGATAATAAAAATATTAATAATATTTAAAATATTAAAAATATTAAACATAATAAAAATTTAAAAAATACTAAAAAAAATATTAAAAATAATAAAAATAATAAAAACATTAAAAATATTACAAATATGAATATGTTTTTCATTGTTCGGTTTGAGATCAGTTTTCTATTATCGCTAATAGAATTTGTTTTACAAGAGTTGTGTGAAATGGATTATGTTGACAGCTGGCAGGGCAGATAGCTATTTCGATGGTTGCCAAACCATCATCATCAGTGCCGTTTGCTGTGCCATCTCCACTCATTATCACAACCTTAAGTGTTAAAAAATATTACAAATATATAAAATATATAAAATATATAACATATTTAAAATATTCAAAATATTCAAGATATTCAAAATATTCAAAATATTTAAAATATTCAAAATATTAAAAATATTAAAAATGTTGCAAATATTAAAAATATTAAAATTATTAAAAATATTTAAAATATTAAATATTTTAAAAATATAGAAAATATTAAAAATAATTAAAAAGATTAAAAATATACAAATATTAAAAATATACAAATATTAAAAAGATTAAAAATATTAAACATATTAAAAATACTAAAAATATTGAAAATATTAAAAATATTTAATATATTAAAAATATTAAAAATTATTATTATGCAAAATATAAGAAAATCGAAAATATAAAAAATTTTAAACATATTAGAAAAATTAATATATTAAAAAATATAACAAATTTCAAAATTATTAAAAATATTCACAAAATATTAAAAATATAAAAAAATTAATAATATTAAAAATATTGAAATTATTTTATTATTATTTTAAATATTAAAAATTTTAAAAATACTAAAAATATGAAAAATATTGAAAATAATTAAAAATATACAAATACTTAAAAATAAACAAATAATTAAAAATATACAAATATTTAAAAGATTAAAAATATTAAATAGATTGAAAATACTAAAAATATTAAAAATTATTACTATTCCAAATATAAGAAACTCAAAGATATAAAAAATTTTAAAAATATAAGAAAAAATAAATATATTAAAAAATATCACAAATTTCAAAAATATTCACAGAATATTAAAAAAAAATAAAAAAAAATAATATTAAAAATATTGAAATTATTATCAAAAAAACAATATTCAAAATATTAACAATACTAAAAATATTTGAAATGTTAACAAATATTCAAAATATTAACCAGCCAGCTGTCAACATAATCCATTTCACACAACTCTTGTAAAACAAATTCTATTAGCAATAATAGAAAATATATTGAACCGAACAATGAAACCAAACTCATTATTTACATATACAG
This sequence comes from Muscina levida, assembly GCA_964034835.1. Taxonomy (NCBI): domain Eukaryota; kingdom Metazoa; phylum Arthropoda; class Insecta; order Diptera; family Muscidae; genus Muscina; species Muscina levida. The sequence continues at coordinate 40,233,593 of OZ035883.1, forward strand.
ATCAACAATACAAAACAAGAGAAATAACAATTAACAATATTAATAATATTAAATATATTCAAAATATTAAAAATTATTAAAAATATAAGAAAATTAATATACTAAAAATATTAAAAAATACTAAAAAATTTAAAAACAATTAATAATACTAAACATATTGACATTATTATAAAAAATACAAATATTAAAAAAATATATATATTAATATTACTTAAAATACGAAAAATATTAAAACTACTAAAAATATTAAAATTATCAAAAATTTTAAAAATATTAACAATATTTAAAATATTTAATATATTAAAAATATTTAAAATATTTAAAATATTAAAAATATAAAAAAAAAAAAATATCAAAAATATCCAATACCAAAAATATCAAAAATATCAAAAATATCAAAAATATTAAAAATATTAAAAACATTAAAAATATAAAAAATAAAATTAAATATTTAAAACATGAAAAATATATGTAATAAATAAAAAATATTAAAAAATTAACAATATTAAAAATATAAAAAATTAATTGAAAATATTTAAAATTTTAAAAATACTAAAAATATCAAAGCTATTGAAAATATTTAAACTATTAAAAAAATCAATAATATTAAAATATTACAAATATTTAAAATTTTCAAAATATTTCGGTGGTGAACCAAACCAATATCAAACTTCAGAGACCTATATTAAAACAATAAGGTGAATATTTTTTCGGAACATTTTAACCCTCTAGCTCCCACCAGTATGGGACATTTTTCTCCCAATTTTGAAAAACTGTTTAAAAGTCAACTTTGAACGAAGGTCAAGGCTAATAATCTTCGATAGAAATATTCCCCGGTACATTTCAATAAGAGTCACCGAAGACAAATAGCCTCTATGAGTCAAGGTTCCAAAATTAACTGTTAATGGAACGTTGAAAAATGTATTTTTGAGCGAACAGTACTATACACCTTTTCAGGAGTGAACCAATGCAATATCAAACAATACCATTTAACCTCAGTAATAAAACTCTAAACTCCATTTTGCTCTACTACGTCACAATTTTTGTTTACAGTGGTTTAAAGTTTGATTTTTTTAATTAAAAGTTATATAAAAGAAAATGGAAAATCATGTGTAAAAATTGATTTGGGTACGTTCTTGTCTTCAGAGACGTACATTAAAATTTTCCGGGGAATATTTTAATGTATGTCTCCGAAGACATGAGCTATCCCAAATGTATTTTTACACATGATTATTCAAATTCTTTGATTCGACTTTTTACCAACAAAATCAAACTTGAAACCACTGTAAAACAAATTTGTGACGTAGTGGAGCAAAATGGAGTTTAGGGTTTAAAAAATTCAAAATTCAAATCACAGTAAAAAAAATTTGTGACGTAGTGGAGCAAAATAGAGTTTAGGGTTTTGTTACTGAGGTCAAATGCTATCGTTTGAAATTGGTTTGATTCACCCCCGAGACAATGACCCTCAATTTGTGTCATAGTGTAATCAAAGGTCAATAATCAACAACTATTAATATTTTATCAATTGTGTGTTACATCAAATTGGTTAAACGATCAGAAAAGTGTTTTATTGTTGAAATTTATGGTCAAATATTTTATTTTTAATATATTTTTTTAATAATATTAATATTTTTAAGATTATTAATATTTTTTAATATTTATATTTTATTTTTAAAATTCTTAGTATTTGTAATATTTTTAAATATTTGTAATATTTTTAATATTATATATTTAATATTTCAAATTTAAAATATAAAAAAAAAATTATAAATATCGTTAAATACCAAAAATATAAAGATTATAAAAAATATGAAAAATTTTAAATTTTTATTGATCAACGATTTTATGTAATTTTAGCCTTTCAACGGCTAATGATAACATTTTAATTTAATTTCTTTTATAATCAATTAATTTTTTTTCTAAATCCATGTTAAAAATATTCAAATCATCCATAAAATGTTCAATATAAATCAAAACATACCAATTTATCACATTTACAAATAGTTGCGGTTAGAAAATTTATGTGCGTGAACCAAACAACAATAACAACAACAACCAAAGCACCATAAATATGTTCATGCATAAATTATTAGCAATTAAATTTATGTAGATTTTGGTAATTCTCACTGACGCACCGGACGCTTCAGAGATTTATGTTATCATCATCAATGGATTTATCACGAAAAAAAAACAGAGCAGCACCAACCACGGAAAGAAAAAAACATAAATTATTGATGACCTGTTGAGTGATGTTAGTCCCCCTTCTCTGCCTCAACAGCATGAACAGCCGTATTCGTGCCATTAGTCAATATCTTGGGCCCACAACGGCAATTTGATGAATGACTCTGTGAGGCATTGAATGGTTGAATGGATCATTGGTTGGATTTGCTGCGTCAATTAATGCCACAATTTAATTTTCGCTTTCATTTCTTCAAATCGATTTTCGCTTTCGCGTTTGCCTTCTTTCAGTTTCATTACGTATTAATACATAGATACGAGTGGTAATCTATGATTTCTGTTAGGAAAATTAGGAAAGTAATATTTAAAATAGCTGCTGCCGCCGCTGATGATGTTACTGAAGCTGCTGTTGCGGCTACCCGCGGCTATTGATGCTATCCATAGCCTACAAATTATACCGGCTCTAGTGATTTCTTAAAGATTCTTCTCATTTCACTTTGAGCGATACTTTCCGCTCTCATAGACTTTCACATAATTATGTTAATTTTTGATTCTGTTTGTGTTTTTTGCTTTTGGTTTTTGTCGATTCTTTAAGAAAAGAAAAGTGATTTAATTGTCGTCATTCTTAATAACAGTTTGTGGTATCTTATTTTCTAAAATTTTCTAGGTAGTTCAATTAGTGGGGTGCGTAGTAACGTGCGGCGGTCACCACCTTGAACAGAAAGTGAATGTACTAATTATAGGGTTTAAAGGGTTAGAAATTGTTGGTCATAGGAATAACACATACACAAAAAAAGAAAATCAAAAGAAAAGTGAAATTTGTTGTGTTGTTTGTAACACACATATAAGGGGCGTGTAAGATAGCCGATAGTTCTTAGTGAAATGTTAAATTTTCAAAGTTTGAGTATATTAATGGATTCTGAGTACGGGGAAATTTTAAAAATGTTGGTGTTTGTATGTATATATTGAGTTTTTGGGGTTTTAATAACAACTTTTGCCACAACGGTATACATAGAAATTAAACTACGAAACATTTAACAGAGTTTGTTGATGAATTATTTAAAAACACAAAATGAGTAAAAAACTAGTAAGATAATAATTACCTTGGGCTATACCGATGGTCAAAAATTATGATAAAAATATTATTAGTATTACACCAGCCCATAAATTTTCGACTTTACTGTGCAAATCAGACTTCAAAACAATTTTTCCAAAAATTTTAAAAATAATTTTTTTATAAAAAATAAGGTACCTAAGAAAATTTTTTAAAAATTATTTTCGTATTTAGGAGGTCAAAATCTATGGAATAAGTGTTTTGAAAAAAATGTTTGTCCTGATTTATTGATAAATTTAGTATATGAAATAAATTTCAAATACTCCTGACACTTAAAAGCGCAAATAACTCAATTGTATTTAAACACATGTTTTTTATAAATTTTTTAACCTTATCTTTGAAATTAACTTCTGCTTAGAGGATAGAAGTTTGCATACCAAATTTCAGCTGGATGGCTCCTAAACTACGGCTGCAATCGCGGGACCGACAGTCGGACGTCCCAAAAAGGTGGTAGTAGTTTTTAACCGATCTTACTCATCTTGGAACTTAACCTCCGCTTGGAGGATAGAAGCAAGCATACCAAATTTAAGCTCGATAGTTCTTCAACCGGTACCGGTCGTGGCATAGTGGTTAGAACACGCGACTACCATGCGGGAGATCGCAGGTTCAAAACTGGCTCCAGTCATCTTAAAAACAAAAAATTGTTCTTTCTTTGCTGGCTCCCCTCGAATGTTGTTGACAGCAACTTCGGAGTATAAGTGTCGAGTCAATCGGCGTGTCTAGTAAGAGCTTCTCAAACAGTGACGTTCGCATTCGTCGATAAAAAAAAGTAGGTGCCGTTAGTTGTGAATCTAAAAATAGAAAGCGTGTTTATTCACAACAACGCGAGAAGCTATCCAATACCTCATTCATGGGGTGCAAAGGGAAATTAAGTTAAGTTCTTCAACTACGGCTGTAATAGCGGGGACAGACAGACGGACACTCCAAAAAGGGCAGTTTGTACGGGAGGTGATAGTAGTTTTGGTCCTATTTTGCTCATCTTGAAACTTAACCTCCGCTTAGAGTATAGAAGCATGCATACCAAATCTAGGGCAATAAATGCGGGGACAGACAGACGAACACATCCAAAGGAAGATTTTGTATGGGAGGTGGGTGTGGTGTTTTTACGATCGTGCTCACTTTAGAATTTAACCTCTGTTTAGAGGAGAGAAGCTTGCATACCAAATTTCAGCTCGATAGTTCCTTAACTACTGCTGCAATCACAAGGACCGACAGACGGACAGCCTCAAAAGGGGGGAGTTTGTATGGGATGAGAGTAGTTTTTGTCCGATCTTTTTCATTTTAGAACTTACCCTCCGCTGAGAGGATAGAACTTCGCATACCAAAATTTCAGCTTGTTAAGTCTTAAACTACCGCAGTAATCGCAGGAACGGACGCCCCCAAAAAGGGGGAGTTTGTATCGGAGGTTGGTGTAGTATTTGTCCGATCTTGCTCATCATTATTTTTACCCGTTTTAAGGTAAAAAAAAAAAAAATGCAAACCCCGAAATCATTTTATAAATTTGTGTCTGAGTACTAGAGCTGTGATAATGCACTAGTCTTCGATTTTGATACGGTTTAACCCCTAATTTTATGAGGTTGGGTAAGAAAAATCATGAGACAAAAAATGGCGGAGAAAGAGGAAACAAGCAACAACACAACACATCAAGCCCCGCAACAGCCTCAGAATCGCCCCCCCCCCCCCCCCCCCAATTTTCCTTTCTTAAATTTTTCCCGAACATACCTAAATACCTATTATGTCCTATATCACTGATTAATTTTTATAAAGTTTGCTGTCAGCGCAGTAGCTGTCTCAAAATTTGTCCTAGAGGAGTCCAATGTTTGACCGCCAATACTATTTTTGAAACCCTAACAGTTTCTCAGAACATTTCTAGCCTATATCTTCAACCGTTAAGGTGGTCCCCATACAATTTTTTTTATTTTTTATAATTTTTTTATGAAATCCTTTCCTGCCGCTACCTTGATTTCTCCTAGAGGGGTGAAATGTATGACCGATCCCCACAAATTTTTCCTTCAATTTTTCCGAACATACATTGTATACCTACCATACCTTATCTTCAACCACTAAGGGGGCTCCAATACAAAAATATAATTTTCAAAAATTTTCTCCCAGCACTATAACTGCCCCAAAAGTGCCCCTAGAGCAGTCCAATGTACGAACGACCCTTACTATTTTTGAAACCCTTACAGTTTCTCAGAACATCTATCTTCAACCCTTAAGTTGGTCCACATACAATTTTTTTTTAATAATTTTTTTATGAAATCCTCTACTGACGCTTCGTTGATGTCTTCTAGCAAGGTAAAATGTATGACTGACGCCCACTAATTTTTCCCTAGTAATATTTTTCCCGAACATATGTAATCCCACTCTTCATCGCCTATAAAATTTGCTCTAACTACCCGAAGGTTGCACCAAGGGGAGTTGAAGGGAATTGTAAGAACAGAATAAGTAAAAGAACATACTAAATAACATGTATCCGGGAATTAGGGACATATAATATCCACCCTTCAACAAATCTTGAAAAAAAAACTTAATTTAAGGTATATGAATATGGTTTCCTTTGTCTTAGAACAAAATTTGCTTTTCTCAGAAAAGGAAAAAAGCACTAGTCATGCAGTTTTACTAAGGATTCTCAGAACTTGCGACTCCTCAGAAAATGTCCACAGTCTTACATCTCCCTTAGTCTGTTCCCTTGTGGCTGATGGTGAATATAGATTTCGTTCACAATTACGAAACGGCAGAAAAGTTCTTGCAAATCGGGGAATCTCTCATCACTAGATAAAAATAGTTAGCTAATTGTAAGTAACTGCGGTATCCATATACGAAGTCAATTTTACATATCCATACTTTTGCAATATTGCATATCCCACTCACTTAAATGAAATGCCTATGTAATAGTTAAATCATAGGCACGGTTGCTTGTTTGTCGACGGTAGACGCTATCATAAAGTGGTAGCCACTCGTGTTCACTTAGTATATTTACTTGTTCAATATTGCATGCTAGACATCGAAGATGTTAAATGAGTTCGTCTCTTTTAGCGCTAAATATGGCTCCTATACAATATTTGAGAAGGCTGCAGTAACATTTCAAACTTTTTGTTTAATGATGTTAATCATCGGCGTTCTCAAATTATATGTAACCGTTGAACGAGATGATGCCAAATCAAGATTACTTCAATTGTCCTCTTTGCTTAAGACGTCATGTCTTGCAGTGTCATCCAACAAATGTAACAACTTGTATCAACTTCGCAGAATTTCCCCCCACTTTTTCACCTAATACAAAATTTTCAGAATTTTGGCGACATAATGACATAATCATTTATTAAGCATTTTCTCAAACATAACATGTTCAGACATTAATCTTAGTCTAGCTCATTAATCAAATTCATGTCTTCTCTGGGATGCCACCTTGTCTTCTGGACAACTTTACTACACCACCATGCAGATTGATTTACATTTTCAACTCATCGACATTTATTTAATAAATCATTGTATCAGAAAAAAAAAATATACAAAAATGACAAGGTAACGAAAGACGAACGAAACCAAAGTGACCAACAAAAAAACTCAATAGCAATCTACTCTCAAACTAGATTCTATTAATGGACATCAAGAAACAGTTATTGTGTGCAACATGCCTCAAGTCACACATCGAGTGAATGTTGCAATAAAATGTAGTTGTGGTTATGAACAAATCGGACAAAAACTTGTCAACCTGGCAAATGCAAACGAAAGAAGAAAAAAAAAACAAATGTTACATGACAACATTTTACAAGTTAAAGAATGTCGAAGGAAAAACAAGGCAAATGACAAGCAAAAAAAAAACTACAAACCGCATATCAACAAAACTTCATTTCTTTTCAGGTCCAGCAACTTGCATGTAAGTTAAGCGGTTGGTAATTACAACGGCGTTGCGACAAATTACACTCGTACGTGTGATTACTTTAAAGAATATGTAGCATCAGCTAGAAATTCAATTAGCTCATTGAAGCACAAGGAAGTATTGGCAATGTGTCATTATCATTTTTCCTCACACAACATGTGTTCTACTATTAATGAATAATTTTTTCTAAAAGTCTTTAAAATAGAACATTCATGCAATTAATGTTGCCACACTTTCAGTTGCTTGCAACTCTAGAGATGTCTCGATGTGATTACATCGATGGAGGCCTACTGATGGTATCATCGTGGTATCCAAAGCATTATGGAAATTTTTCTGCGACAAATATATATGCATATATTGCGGTTTGTGTTGGTGTCCATATCAGCAGCACAGTGGGGGATATTTTTTATTTTATATGTTATTTAATAAACTTTTACTAAGATTAAGAATTAATTTTTTGTGCAAAGAAAGAGGGTTTAGTGTTCTAATCTTTTAAAAAATAATAGTACTTCAAAAAAGTTAAACGTTCATTACTGTTAATTAACAAAATTGTCATTATATTTAACAAGAATTTTGTTTTCCAAGATTTTTGTATTTGTATAATTTTTCTATTTTTTAATTTTACAATTTTTTTATTTTTCTATTTTTACATTTGTATATTTTTAATATTTTTATATTTTTATTTTTTAATATTTTTATATTTTTATATTTTTATATTTTTATATTTTTATATTTTTATATTTTTATATTTATATATTTTTTATTTTTATATTTTTAGTATTTTATATTTTTATATTTTTATATTTTTATAATTTTATAATTTTATATTTTTATATTTTTATATTTTTATATTTTTATATTTTTATATTTTTATATTTTTATATTTTTATATTTTTATATTTTTATATTTTTATATTTTTATATTTTTATATTTTTATATTTTTATATTTTTATATTTTTATATTTTTATATTTTTATATTTTTATATTTTTATATTTTTATATTTTTATATTTTTATATTTTTATATTTTTATATTTTTATATTTTTATATTTTTATATTTTTATATTTTTATATTTTTATATTTTTATATTTTTATATTTTTATATTATTATATTTTGATATTTTTATATTTTTATATTATTATATTTTTATATTTGTATATTTTTATATTCTTATATTTGTATATTTTTATATTTTAATATTTGTATATTTTTATATTTTTATATATTTATATTTTTATATATTTATATATTTATATTTATATATTTTTATATTTTTATATTTTTATATTTTTTATATTTTATATTTTTATATATTTATTATATTTTTATATTTTTTATATTTTTATATTTTTATATTATTATATTTTTATATTTTTATATTTGTATATTTTTATATTCTTATATTTGTATATTTTTATATTTTAATATTTGTATATTTTTATATATTTATATTTTTATATTTTTATATATTTATATTTTTATATTTTTATATTTTTATATTTTTATATTTTTATATTTTTATTTTTTTATATTTTTATATTTTTATAATTTTATACTTTTATACTTTTATATTTTTATATTTTTATATTTTTATATTTTTATATTTTTATATTTTTATATTTTTATATTTTTATATTTTTATATTTTTATATTTTTATATTTTTATATTTTTATATTTTTATATTTTTATATTTTTATATTTTTATATTTTTATATTTTTATATTTTTATATTTTTATATTTTTATATTTTAATATTTTTATATTTTTATATTTTAATATTTTTATATTTTTATATTTTTATATTTTTATATTTTTATATTTTTATATTTTTATATTTTTATATTTTTGTATTTTTATATTTTTATATTTTTATATTTTTATATTTTTTTATTTTTATATTTTTATATTTTTATATTTTTATATTTTTATATTTTTATATTTTTATATTTTAATATTTTTATATTTTTATATTTTTATATTTTTATATTTTTATATTTTTATATTTTTATATTTTTATATTTTTATATTTTTATATTTTTATATTTTTATATTTTTATATTTTTATATTTTTATATTTTTATGTTTTTATATTTTTATATTTTTATATTTTTATATTTTTATATTTTTATATTTTTATACTTTTATATTTTGTTAAGTATATTTGTTAAGTATATTTGTTAAGTATATTTGTTAAGTATATTTGTTAAGTATATTTGTTAAGTATATTTGTTAAGTATATTTGTTAAGTATATTTGTTAAGTATATTTGTTAAGTATATTTGTTAAGTATATTTGTTAAGTATATTTGTTAAGTATATTTGTTAAGTATATTTGTTAAGTATATTTGTTAAGTATATTTGTTAAGTATATTTGTTAAGTATATTTGTTAAGTATATTTGTTAAGTATATTTGTTAAGTATATTTGTCAAGTACATTCTGACTATTAACTTAAATATCACACCCAACAGCCACTGTGATATGTCGCGCTGGCGACCACATCCCCACCTCACAAGTACTAATAACAACAAAAATATTGCTCAATTTCTAAAATGGACATGTTATTTGTATATTTTCTTTTGCGAATGTATACGCGAGCGTATATGGATTTGCCATCGCTCTTCCTCCATTGGGAATTGCATTGTTTGTTTTTGTTTTAATTTCGCCAATTTCCACTATTGGCTTGAAAATGTTGCATGCAACATTATGTGGTTGGCTGCCACACATATTATGCCACGCATTTTAGGTTAGCTGTCACTACAACTACTCACTACTGTAGTAAAACAAACTCATATTTATCATGCATCATCTTAATTATGATGATGATAATGGTAATGACGATAACGATGATAACAGTGATTATGATGCTGCTGCTCTGATGATGGCGATCACGCTGCTGATGTTGCATATGTGAATATTCATTATTATAATAATAATGATGTTGATGTTGATGATGGTCATGCTACTATTTCTACTCGAAAGTAGTTCACCTAAAACCAGTCCATGAATACATAACACCAAACACTGACTGACTAACTAACTCCACTCACTTGTTCACACAGTCTCACCATCAGGTAGAGCTATTTTTTTAATTGTTCGCTCGTCATTGGTGTCGGCCACCAAGTAAACAAATAAGACCAACTACCAGCTACACAAACTGTCAAAAGTGATGGAATAGTGCCTACCGGCCATGATTGCGTGCCTAAGGCCCGTGGTCCGAATGTTTGGCATTCTATGGTTTGTGGTTATAAATATGCCAGCGGGAAAAATTGGACAACGCTATGTAGGTAAAAATAGGTTTTACAAAAAGTGGCTTTTGAAACGTTATTCGCGGTTACTGTCGCAATTACTGCCGTAGTTTAAGAGCTATTGAGCTTACATTTGGTATGCAAGCTTCTATCGTCTAAGTGGTGGTTAAGTTGAACAAGATCGGACAAAAACTCTCCTTTTTTTGGGGGGTTCTATCCATGCGATTTCAGCAGTAGTTTTAGCGCTGTCGAGCTGAAATTTGGTATGTAAGCTTCTATCCTCTAAACGAAGGTTAAGTTTTAAGATAAGCAAGGTTGGTCAAAAACTAGTCCCACCTCATATACAAACTCCCCCTTTTTGTTGGTTAAGTTATTGACAATGTTAAGTCAGGAGCATTTGTAGTACACAACACGGTGCTGCAGTTATTTAAAACTTGGAGAGTGTATTCTGGTCGAATACAACATTTTATCCCTCTAGGAGGCACCATGGAAGCAGAAAGGGACCACCTTAAAGGTTTAGATAGAGGGTAGATATGTTTTGAGAATCTGTTGGGGTTACCAAAATATTGGGGGCCGGTCATACATTTGACTTCTCTATGTGCACCTTTGGAGCTGACAGAGAAGTGGGAGAAAATTTGTTAAAAAAAAATTTTTTGCCTGGGAGCCTATATATTTAAATTTCAAGGTATGTTGATTTACATTTTAAGGCATTTCCACGGCAGTTGTGGGGTCTCTTGTGGAATTTTTCTCCTTCACCATTACTTCTAATCACTTTCTAGGCTCATGAACTATTTTTTTTTTTCAACTAGACAAAATAATGAGGTGGGCCGTATCGAAATAGAAAACTTGCTCACTATTGATATGTATATTCCCGTCAATCCTATAAGGAGTATAGGTACACTATACTCACCCTATTTCATGTTAAAGGTTGAAATCTTTGAATCTTCCCGTTAAAACCGGGGCTGGATTTTGATTTTATCGTTTCTTCGGCAAATTTTCTTCGAACTTATCGTAGACTACGATTTTGATAACCACTTGGAGCATTTTTAAACTTCATACGAATTGTCCCGTTATTATAGTTATTTTTGTTATTGTTTTTTCTATAGCCGCCAAAAATGTTTGATTAATTTAGAAAATTTTTGTATGGAAGCCCCTTTAAGGGCGATTCCGGGCAGTTGCGGGGCTTGTTGTGGATTTTTTTCCCAATACGCAAAGTTTCTCGTTAAAAACCGAGCGGTCGATTTTGATTTAGACCCATGGTTTCTTGGACAACTTTACTTAAAATTCATCGTAGATAACGATAAAAATTGACATACTCTAATGAATATGTAGACGAAATGTAGACGACCTTCTCACGAACGGATAAGGTCGTCGCAAAATAGTTTTTTTGGGTTTAATGTTTTCAATATTTTTGATACAATCAATATCTTTCATACTTTTATTATTCCCAATATTTTCATTATTTCCAATATTTTTAATATTTTTACCGTTTTTAATAATTTTTAATATTTTTAATATTTTTAATATTTTAAATATTGTTAATTTTTAGTCGATCGTGTTTTTATATATTAAATTGACGTTAAAGTGTATCAAATGATACATCAAATTCGGCTTACGATCAGAAAAGTGTTTTTTTTTTATTTTATTGTTTAAATATTTTTGGTCAAATTCAGTGTGTCACTCACTAGGATGACGCGTTTCGAACTCCATGACGAGTTCATCTTCAGACCCCTTTGTGACAAACTGATACACAATGGTACATCATCAGCTGTATATATATCTACAATTATGTCACACATGTACATGCGAAGTAGATATCAGCCGAAAATGTCCAGCACCAGTGATGTATTTTCAGCCGAAAATGTCCAGCACCAGTGGTGTATTCTTTGAATTTGACCGTTAATATTCAAACATGATCTGATCGTAAGCCGAATTTGATGTATCATTTGATACACTTTAACGTAAATTTAATATATTTTAAATATTTTAATATTTTTAATATTTTTAATATTTGTAATATTTGTAATATTTTTAATATATTTAATATATTTAATATTTTTAATATTTTTATTATTTTTATTATTTTTATTATTTTTAATATTTTTAATATTTTTGATATTTTTATTATTTTTAATATTTTTAATTTAATATTTGATACACAATGTAAATTTAATATATAAAAACACGATCGACTAAAATTAACAATGAAACAGTTTAAAATACTCTGGCACGGCACGGCCTAAAAACTAAATGCCTTACTTTGACATAGAAAAATTTAAAGTAATCTTAGTTTACCAACAAAACCTTGTAAAGAAGCTTAAGCTTTAAGGTAAAAAGGGGAATCGTGGGGAAAGAATTTCCTCCATTTCTCATGTTTGAATATTAACGGTCAAATTCAAAAAATACAACACTGGTGCTGGACATTTTCGGCTGATATCTACTTCGCATGTACATGATTGACATAATTGTAGATATACAAAGTCACAAAGGGGTCTGAAGATGAACTCGTCCTAGTGCGTGACACACTGAATTTGACCAAAATATTTAAACAATAAAATAAAAAACACTTTTCTGATCGTAAGCCGAATTTGATGTATCATTTGATACACCTAACGTAAATTTAATATATTTTTAATAATTTTAATATTTTTAATACTTTTAATATTTTTAATATTTTCAATGTTTTTAATATACTCAATATCTTTTACATTTTTATTATTTGCAATATTTTCAATAATTTTAATATTTTTATTATTTTTAATATTTTCAATAATTTTAATATTTTTATTATTTTTATTATTTTTAATATTTTTAATATTTTTAAAATTTTTATTATTTTTAATATTTTTAAAATTTTTAATACTTTTTCAATACAAATTTTCAATATCTATATATATAAAAATGAAATGGTCCACGTATGTTATACCATCACTTGAGAACGGCTGGAGCGATTTGGCTGATTTTTTTTTTATTCGATTCGAAATTTTCCGTAGATTGTTTGTGTTGAAAAAAATCAAATCTAGGTGGCGCTAGGGTGGATTTATATCGAAAATTTGAATGCATGTACCAATTCAACTGAAATTTAAAATGGATATTCGTTTGATCATGAGAAAACATTTTATGTACAAATGGACCCGGTAGATGGCGCTGGGGTCGGTTTACAATAAAAATTTTAACGAATGGGCCAATGTAACTGAAATTCAGAATCTATGTTTGTTTGATCATCAGAAAAAAATCGTATGTACAAATGGACCCGGTAGATGGCGCTAGGGTGGATTTATATTGAAAATTTGAATGCATGTACTAATTTAACTGAAATTTTGTATTTATGTTTGTGGAACCTTGAGAAAAAATTGTTTGTATAAATTGACCCGGTAGGTGTCGCTAGAGTGGAATTATAATGAAAATTTTTACGAATTAAACAATTTGACTGAAATTTTGAATGTATATTTGTTTTATTATGAGAATTTTTTTTGTAAGTATGGACCTACAGTTGATTTGGCTGGGGTTGAATTATTTCGAAAATTTATATCCATTGTCCGATTTTACTTAAACTTAAAATATATGATTTTATTGACATGAGAAAATTTTGAATGTATGTTTGGAACCAGTTGCCGGTGTTTAGCTTATGATACACTTAATTTTTGGAATGCCAAAGTCTATATATATAAAAAAGATGTACATTTTGATGTCACGACTAATTGTGAAAACGGTTGACCCCATTTGTCCCAGACTGCAAAAAGGCTTAAAGAAGTATGACTAACTTTTATAATGGCGCACTTCCTACAGAATTAGAGAGCTTCACAAAAGTGGTTTTCCCCATTTTGAAATTTAAGGGGACAAAAATAGGAATAACTGTTGATATCACCAAGACCATACGGTTAATGGGGTTGCTGAGCCTAATGAAGGCATTTTTGGAAATTCGTACTCCTTAGGATAAAAAGGTACCATCACCCAGTACACCAACGCAGAAAGTTATATGTCAGTCAATCGGCTAAATGTGGTTTTAGAATATATGCCTATCAATAAGTAAGTTTTCCTCACATCATGGACGACACTGCTGATCCGTTTCAGCAATTCTTATAATAATATATAATAATCTTTAAGATATATGAAGAACAGAATTTGTCCGGGAAACCTCGCCCTTTAAATTGAAATATTTTAGAGGTCAATGAAATAAACCAATCGCTATTAGATTTCAACTACACTCAACATATTTTACAAAAATTTGGAGGCAGGACGAAGTCTGCCGGGCCAGCTAGTTTTTAATATTTTTAATATTCTTGTTTGTTATTGTCGATCTGTAAGAAGTATGAATATGTTTTTCATTGTTCGGTTTGAGATCAGTTTTCTATTATCACTAATAGAATTTGTTTTACAAGAGTTGTGTGAAATGTATTATGTTGACAGCTGGCAGGGCAGATAGCTATTTCGATGGTTGCCAAACCATCATCATCAGTGCCGTTTGCTGTGCCTTCTCCACTCATTATCACAACCTTAAGTGTTAAAAGCTTCACACAATCAATGTGAAGCTCACACACACCGGTGCGAAAATGGTATCAACGAAGACCACACGTCAACATAATACACACAAGCTCTTGTCTATGCTTTGTCCATCGGACAAAATTGCATAGAATTTTTTGGCAGCAAATGCCAACCCAGTGTACCTCCCGTGAATGTATGCTCTTGTTTGTTATTGTCGATCTGTAAGAAGTATGAATATGTTTTTCTATTAGTGATAATAGAAAACTGATCTCAAACCGAACAATGAAAAACATATTCATATTTTTAATATTTTTAATTTTTTTAATATTTTTAATATTTTTAATATTTTTAATATTTTTAATATTTTTAATATTTTTAATATTTTTAATATTTTTAATATTTTTAATATTTTTAATATTTTTAATATTTTTAATATTTTTAATATTTTTAATATTTTTAATATTTTTAATACTTTTAAAATTTTTAATATTTTTAATATTTTAAATATTTTTAATATTTTAAATATTTTTAATATTTTTAATATTTTTAATATTTTTAATAATTTTAATATTTTTAGTTTTTTAATACTTATATTCGATATCTTTCACATTTTTATTATTTATAATATTTTTATTATTCCCAATATTTTTATTATTTCCAATATAATTTATATTTATTTCAATACATATTTTCAATATTATTAATAATTTTAACATTTTTATTATTTTCAATATTTTTAATATATTCAATTGTTTCGATGTTTTTAATATATTCAATATCTTTTATGTTTTTATTATTTCCAATATATTCAATAATTGTAATATTTTCCATATTTGTAATATCAGTAATATTTTTATCATTTTCATTATTTTTAATTTATTATTTTCCAATATTTTCAATAATTTTATAATTTCCAATATTTTCAATTTTTAATATTTTCAATATTTTCAATAATGAATTTGTTTTCAAGATCTTCTATTATTGCTAAAAGAGTTTGTTTTACAAAAGTTGTGTGAAATGGATTATGTTGACAGGTGGCAGGGCGGATAGCTATTTCGATAGTTGCCAAACTATCTCATCAGCACCCTTTTGATGTGCCCTCTCAACACATTATCACAACCTTAAGCGTTAAAAGCTTCAAGAAACCATCGAAAAGCGCGAACATACCGGTGCTAAAATGGTATCAACAAAGACTACACGTCAACATAATCCACACAAGCTCTTGTCTATACTTTGTTCATCGGACAAAATTGCATAGAATTTGTTGTTGGCACATGCGTCAACCCAGCATACCTCCCGTGTATGTTTTGCTCTTGTTTTGTATTACACAGTGCAACATTTCTAAGGTCATCGTCTGGTGCCGCCTTCGTACCCAGATATTTTTGAAGAGTATACCGAGACTAAAAAAATCCCCAAAGGATTTGGCCCCATTACATCGAAACATTTTTTTTATGGATACTCCAATATTTTCACCCCAACACGATTTTTTTATATAAATTGTTGATAAATAAAATATAACTTTTGCCAGAAGTTATCTGTAATATTTAAATTATTATCAAAAATTGCTCTCCATCAATAAATTGTATTAGTATTTTTGTTTGAGAATAAATTCTATTCTTTTTTTTTTCAATAAATTTTGTGAGGAACACAATTTTTCCGTCACATGTTATTTTTACTATTTAATTGACTTTTACAATTAATAAAATGTATAAATAATATTTTATGCGTAATTTTTCAAAAAATTTTAGTCGTCCAACGACCCTTTGATTCAATTTTAGCATCCACACATGAATGATAACGATAGGATCCATAAGGGGATTCATCCCCCCAACTTGGCCTTAATTTGGTAAATATTAAAATATTTGACATGGAATAATTTGAAATTTAACTTCTTAGACTCCTTGAAGAATTTACAATAAAATCTAAAATTTGGCAAAATATTGTAAAATAGTAACCCAGCTCAGAGAATCGCTTTGGTACCTACAAAAGATCAATGTTGTTCACTTTAAGTTTTATTCAAGTTTTAGCAAAACTTTATTGTTTGGATAATAATTGTTTGTGTTCTAAACAGGCAACTAAGCATATGGGTTGGCATACCTAGAACAATAATATAAATGCACTATAAATTTCAAACGTTCTATAGAATGTTGGTCATTATGAGACATCACAACAAGAGATCTTTTGAATTTTCTCAGAACTTTCATCTCAAAATATGAGGCGAATAAATACTTTTGCCTCCTATTCATAAGTAACAATTAGTTTTCTATATAACATGATAACTTTTTTGAAGGCATATTTCTTTGAGATAGAGCCACGTAACTAATTCCCCGGCATAAACAACGTCTTTAAAACAACCTAGTAATTTTAAAAACGTTTAAAATGAAAATGTTCCATGCAACAAGTTTTCTTTTAAGTCACTGTCAAGCCAGTTTTGTTTTCTTATGTGAAATTTGTCTCCGCCAACACTTTACTCTATACGAAATTACACTCCTACCTACCCAAATACTGAAAAACCTAAATGTTTTCAAACTTCCCACTGGGGTGCCATCTGTTGGCTATTTATGTACAATCGCGTTGTATGTATAAGCTTCAGTGTATGTGTTTTTTTAAGCATTTATACTTTGCGTGTTGTTATGTTGATTTTGATAGCACTTCACGGGTTTCTGCCTCTTCTGACTTTTATGAATTCAATTACAACAAAATCAGTTACTTTTATGTGGAACGTTGTTACATTCATTGCCGGTCTTTGTTGTTGCTGTTATTGTTCTTCGTTGTGTAGTTGTTGTTGCAATTCATTCTTTCCGTGTTCGTGTTGTCGGCTGCAACATAACAAATGCCACCTCTGTTGTTGTTAGCAGCAACAGCAATTTTGAAAGTCATGTATGTTGCTAACATTGGTGGCAGTCGCGGTTGTTGTTGTTGTTGTAGATGTTTTAAAGTTGTTTCATGTGACCGCCAAAACAGTAATTGCAACATTTAGTAGTTGCTGGTTAATGACCAATGTGTTTTTTTGTGTTGTTGTAGTTGTTGTTGTTTATTAATGGCATTTTCATACTTTGAATTGGCTTAATTGAATCATAAGAAAGTTGGTGCTGCTGCTCTGGCGGCTAGAGGTAACAATTTGTTTTGTGGCGCTGTGCGGACCGCTCTCCTGTGTCCCCCTTTTGGCAATGGGTGCTAAGGCTTTTAAAAGTCTTTAGAGTGCATTCCTTCATGCTGCTTTCTGCGCGATGTCATGTTGTTCGTAATCAAATTTATTGCTTAAATTATGGTCATTCTTAGATGTGAGAGGATTTGGGAAGCAAATTGAAAAATTTGCTATCTTATTAAACAATGGGGGATGTGGAAAGAAAAATCTTATGAAAATAACTCATATGTTAGTTTGAGAATATTCAGGTTTGGTATAGTAAAGTTTATTGTGGATGAAGTATGTTGGCAAAGAATTGCATAGGAAATTCATTTGTACAGTAGCTGGCTAGAGTTATGAGAGAGGGAATAGAGTTATGTTTCTTAGTAGCTATCCACTTGAAAGTACTGAAAGACTATTTAGAGAAGCAGAATATAGAAACGTCGCTTTGAATGTAACCCTGCAAACTAAACGGCCAGATGAAAGAGCCGGGAACCTCTGTATATAAAACTGATGTCCATTGTAGAAAATGTAAAAAAAAAATATTGTCGTTTTATGCACAATAAATATCTGAAATCTTCGAAAATTTTGAGTAATGTGAAATTTTAAATATCGAATATTAAATATTAATATTTTGAGGGGGCCGGCCGTAGCATAGTAGTTAAAATACGCGATTACCATGCGGGAGATCCATGGTTCGATTCCCAGCTCCAGTTAACTGTATTACTCTTTCATTGATGCCCCCTTCGAAGTTGTAGACACCAACTTATCAGTATAGTGTCGAGTCAATCGGCTTGTGTCGTAAAAGCTTCTCAGACAGTGGCGTTCGCATTCGTCGATGAACAAGTAGGTGCCTTTTGTTGTGAATATAAAATAAAAAGCGTATTTATTCACAACAATCATGGGGTGTAAACGGAAATTAAGTTTTTTTTTATTTTGAGTATTCTCAATATCTTTAAAATATTTAATATATTTTCAATATTTTTAAATTTTTTAATATTTTCACTATTTTTAACATATTTAATATTTTTAATATTTCTTAAATTTTTTTAAATAATTTTTTTACATTCGATACTCTCAACATTCTTTTTATTTTTAAATATTGTATATAAATAATATGTTTTTAGTATTTCAAAAATTTTTCAATATTCAAAATATTGAATACTTTCCAAATATTTAAAACATTGCAAATATTTCAAATATTCAAAAAACTCTTTAAAACAAATAAAAATATTAGTATAGTATTAAAAATATTCATAATATTCAAATTATTCAAAATATTCATAATATTCAAAATATTCAAAATATTCAAAATATTCAAAATATTCAATAAATTCAAATTATTCAAAATATATTAAATATTACAAATATTATATATATTTATTAATTATATTATATAATTAATATTACTGAAAATATTAAAAATAATGAAAATATTAACAATATTAACAATATTAAAAATATTAAAAATATTAAAAATATTAAAAATATTAAAAATATTAAAAATATTAAAAATATTAAAAATATTAAAAATATTAAAAATATTAAAAATATTAAAAATATTAAAAATATTAAAAATATTAAAAATATTAAAAATATTAAAAATAATGAAAATATTAAAAATAATGAAAATATTAAAAATATTACAAATATTAACAATATTAACAATATTAAAAATATTAAAAATATTAAAAATATTAAAAATATTAAAAATATTAAAAATATTAAAAATATTAAAAATATTAAAAATATTAAAAATATTAAAAATATTAAAAATATTAAAAATATTAAAAATATTAAAAATATTAAAAATATTAAAAATATTAAAAATATTAAAAATATTAAAAATATTAAAAATATTAAAAATATTAAAAATATTAAAAATATTAAAAATAATGAAAATATTACAAATATTACAAATATTAACAATATTAACAATATTAACAATATTAAAAATATTAAAAATATTAAAAATATTAAAAATATTAAAAATATTAAAAATATTAAAAATATTAAAAATATTAAAAATATTAAAAATATTAAAAATATTAAAAATATTAAAAATATTAAAAATATTAAAAATATTAAAAATATTAAAAATATTAAAAATATAGAAAATTTTAAAAATATTAAAAATATTAAAAATGTTAAAAGTGAGGACGACGAAATACTTATATCATTTGATGTGGTATCCCTTTTTCCCAGCATACCGGTGAATCTGGCCATCAAGACGGTCGAAGACAAATGGGAAACAATATCACAGTACACTGAGATCCCAAAGGATCTTTTTATGGAAATACTGACTTTTTGTATAAAGGACACGCGTTATTTTAAGTATAGGGACAGCATTTACGAGCAGAAAAAAGGAATGCCCATGGGCTCACCGGCTTCGCCGATAATTGCTGATATAATAATGGAGGAGCTTTTAAATAAAAGTATGGACAAAATGAATAGGAAACCACGTTTGATGACCAAATATGTAGACGATCTATTTGGCATTATCAAAAAAGACGAAGTGGAAAATACATTACGTATCTTAAATGAATTTTGCGGACAAATCAAATTTACAAAAGAAGAGGAAGCGGACAATAAATTGCCTTTTTTGGACTCGATAGTCCTAAGACAGAAAAACATTTTAAACTTGGATTGGTATCAAAAACCAACATCGTCAAATAGAATAATAAATTATTATTCCAAGCATCCAAGAAATACAATAATAAACACCGCAACAAATTTCATACGAAGAGTGCTAGGGATAAGCGATGATGCTTTCCATAAAAAGAACATAATAAAAATCAAGAAAATATTAAGGGCAAACAGTTTCCCCGGCAGAACTATTAACAATTTAATTACATATGCAAAAAGGACAGGAAACAACAAGGACATGGAACCACCCACGAAATTTTATAAATCAACAACATATATACCACATTTTTCAGAAAGACTTAAACAATCTGATATATATAACAAAGAAACGCACCAACTATCATTTAGACCATTTCATACAGTCAATAGTTTATTTAGTAAAACAAAATCTATTATCAAAAAGGAGGACAAATCGAACGTCGTATACAAAATTAAATGTAACGGTGACAAGTCCAACATATGCAATAAAGTATATGTTGGCACTACAAAATCAAAACTGAAAACAAGACTCTCATCCCATAAAACTGACCAAAAAGCTACTGACAAACCACTGGAGCAAAAAACAGCACTCGCCGCCCATTGTGCAACGACCGGACACGCTCCCGACTTTGACGAGGTTGAAATATTAACGGAAGAGAGTAACTACACTAGACGTTACACTCTGGAAATGCTGCATATAATCGACGTTCCTGAGGAAAAGAGACTTAACTATAAACGGGACACTGAGCAAGTGGCTCACATATACCGACACACGGTCAAAAAACACAAAAATATTAAAAATTTAGCAGTTCGTACTGACACTTAAAAGAAGTCGGATCTCAGTTTTACTTTTTATTTTCTTTGTTTTACAATGTAAATAAAAATGTGTTTTAATAATTGTTAGTATTTACATACTGTATGTTTGTTATTCCTTGTTTTAGTGAAAATATCCCCTGAAGATGGTGAACGATGTTCACCGAAATATTGGGAATCAATAAATAAATAAAAATAAATCTAACTACATCCAGATTTTTATTTACGACCTCAAGCCGAATTAACAAATTACAAAATTTAAATATTAAAAATATTAAAAATATTAAAAATATTAAAAATATTAAAAATATTAAAAATATTAAAAATATTAAAAATATTAAAAATATTAAAAATATTAAAAATATTAAAAATATTAAATATATTAAAAGTATTAAAAATATTAAAAATATTAAAAGTATTAAAAATATTAAAAATATTAAAAATATTAAAAATATTAAAAATATTAAAAATATTAAAAATATTAAAAATATTAAAAATATTAAAAATATTAAAAATATTAAAAATATTAAAAATATTAAAAATATTAAAAATATTAAAAATATTAAAAATATTAAAAATATTAAAAATATTAAAAATATTAAAAATATTAAAAATATTAAAAATATTAAAAATATTAAAAATATTAAAAATATTAAAAATATTAAAAATATTAAAAATATTAAAAATATTAAAAATATTAAAAATATTAAAAATATTAAAAATATTAAAAATATTAAAAATATTAAAAATATTAAAAATATTAAAAATAGCTTTGAGGTAAAAAGGGGAATCGTGGGGAAAGAAATTCCTCCATTTCTCATGTTTGAATATTAACGGTCAAATTCAAACTATAATTGGTGCTGGACATTTTCGGCTGATATCTACTTCGCATGTACATGTTTGACATAATTGTAGATATATATAGAGCTGATGATGTACCATTGTGCATCAGTTCGTCACAAAGAGGTCTGAAGATGAACTCGTCATGGAGTTCGAAACGCGTCATCCTAGTGCGTGACACACTGAATTTGATCAAAAATATCAAACAATAAAAAACACTTTTCTGATCGTAAGACGAATTTGATGTATCATTTGATACACTTTAACGTAAAATTAAATATTAAAAATATTAAAAATATTAAAAATATTAAAAATTCTTGTTTGTTATTGTCGATCTGTAAGAAGTATGAATATGTTTTTCATTGTTCGGTTTGAGATCAGTTTTCTATTATCGCTAATAGAATTTGTTTTACAAGAGTTGTGTGAAATGTATTATGTTGACAGCTGGCAGGGCAGATAGCTATTTCGATGGTTGCCAAACCATCATCATCAGTGCCGTTTGCTGTGCCTTCTCCACTCATTATCACAACCTTAAGTGTTAAATAGAAAACTGATCTCAAACCGAACAATGAAAAACATATTCATACTTCTTACAGATCGACAATAACAAACAAGAGCATACATTCACGGGAGGTACACTGGGTTGGCATTTGTTGCCAAAAACAATTCTATGCAATTTTGTCCGATGGACAAAGCATAGACAAGAGCTTGTGTGTATTATGTTGACGTGTGGTCTTCGTTGATACCATTTTCGCACCGGTGTGTGTGAGCTTCACATTGATTGTGTGAAGCTTTTAACACTTAAGGTTGTGATAATGAGTGGAGAAGGCACAGCAAACGGCACTGATGATGATGGTTTGGCAACCATCGAAATAGCTATCTGCCCTGCCAGCTGTCAACATAATACATTTCACACAACTCTTGTAAAACAAATTCTATTAGCGATAATAGAAAACTGATCTCAAACCGAACAATGAAAAACATATTCAATATTAAAAATATTAAATATATCAAAAATATTAAAATATTCAAAATATAAAAATTATTAAAATATTCAAACTATTAACAACATTAAGAATATTCCAAATATTCAAAAAAATTTAAAATATAATATTAAATGTATATTATTTTTTTTTATATTCCAAATATCCACAAGTATTTGTCGTTCCAACAATTTCCCCCAACAATCATAGTGAATAAATTTTCCTTTCATCACAAAAATGATCACACACATTGCCAAAACATAATGCTACATACTCATCATCACATCAATTTAATCGCCTCAATCTTTGTCAGCCATCAACTCCTTGATCATGGCTGCTGCCGCTGCAATCATTAAAAACCAAATAAGCGATTTAAAAGATTCATTTTCACGATTTTTATCATCCATCGCATCATCTTCAGCTTAGCCATCAAGTCATGGAAACTTTTCAAAAGAAAAACAAAATAAACTTAATGCAGAAGAAAAAAAAACTTTCGCATATAAGGTATAGCAGAAGCTTACTTAACGCTCGCACAGCATCTATTTACACATTAGCAACGTCGTTTGCTTAACCAGATCCAAGTGAAGTTAAGTTGCTCTGCCACCAACTGCAAAACTTGTTGGCTACCCCATTCCTGCCTCCCGTTAGCAGCTCCCTACTTACTAGCTGCATAGCGCTCTTTGTGAACTTTAACCTCTTGATGTGCTTGGCATACATATACGACAACAGCAACTGCCAAAACAACTAACAAACGTCACTTTAATATTCAATTCGTGCTGTTTTCTCCTTGAAAATGCAATATATGTATTTTTAGTTGATGCACACACACACACACACACATATTCTTACTCTCTCTCTCGCTCTTTCGGTGACTTGGTTGCATAGGGTATAAGCTTAAATGTTGCAACCGAAATTATTCATTGATTTGCAACTTAAGTTGAGAGGGCAATACAGGGCAATGCATACATCATTGATTAAAATAATATGTATGAATTTAGAAAAATATGTCATAGGAAAATTAGCCCGAGTATAAGCTTGAATAATTTACTTAATATACTCGAACTCGTTAAGGAGTAGCTTAAATGAGTTTTAAATATTACAGGAAATATTAATAGGCTGTGAATATCTTGTTGATGAAGACATTTAATATACTATTTGCTAAATAACACTGTAAGACAAATTTAAACTTTTGGCCTCACCCATGATTAAACTGACCAGATTCTGAAAATATAGCTCAAATAAAATTACACGTATCTCCTAGTTTTTAAAACACATTTAAAAAAAAATCATCAAATTTTGTTAACAACTCGCAGAGTTCCGAGAACAGGAAGAATTTACTTTCGAGTAACTGTATGGGAGCTTCACTCCAAAAATTGAATTGCTCGTAAAAAACTTAAATGAGCTGATCTAGAAAAACTGGGAGATACGTATAATTTTATTTGAGCTATATTTTCAGAATCTGGTCAGTTTCATCATGGGTGAAAAATCGTGTCGTACAGTGTAATAACTGTCGTTGTTTTACTTTTGTTTTTGATATTTTTATTAATAATACTGTTAATAATATTTTTAATTTTTGTTGTTTCTTATATTTTTAAGTTTATTAAAATTTTTGAATATTTCAAATATTTTTGATATTTTCAATATTATTAATATTTTTGATATTTTTAATATTTGTAATATTTCTAATATTTTAAATATTTTTAATATATTTAATATTTTTAATATTTTTAATATTTTTAATACTTTTAATATTTTTAATATTTTTAATATTTTTAATATTTTTAATATTTTTAATATTATTAATATTTTTAATATTTTTATATTTTAATATTAATACTGTTAATTACTGTTTTCATATATTAATTAAATTTTTTTAAGACTTGTTTATTTTAGTTCTTTTTTATTATTTGTAATATCTTTAACATTTTTAAAATTTTTTATGTTTTTTATATTTTTAATAATAATATTTTTTAACATATTTTATATATTTTTATTATTTTTTTATTTTTTAGTATTTTTAATTTTTTTAATATTTTTACATATCCAAAAGTGTTTCAAATATATTTGATATTTTTAATACTGAATGTGTTTTCTAATAATATTAATATTTTTATAATTATAATATTTTTACTGTTTTTTTAAATTTTTAATATTTTGATATTTTTAATTTTTTTTTTAATGTTATTCATTTTTTTAACATTTTTAATTTTTTTGATATTTTTAATATTTGTAATATTTTAATAATTTTAATATTAATTTTAATATTTAAGTATTTGCAAATGTTTTTAATATTTTTACTATTTTTATATTTTTAATGTTTAATATTTGTAAATTTAATTATATTTTTGATATTTGTGATATTTTTAAATTTTTTAATATTTCTTATGTATTTAATATTTTTAATATTTTTGATATTTTTAGTATTTTCGGTATTTTTAATATCTTTAATAACTTTAATATTTCTAATATTATGAATAACTTTATTATTTATAATATTTTAAGTATTTATTTTTATATTTTTAAAATTTTTAGTAATTATAGTAATTTTAATATTTAAATATTTGTAATATTTTTAATATTTTAATAATTTAAATGTTATAAAATATATTATTTTAAGTATTTGGAAATGTTTTTAATATTTTTATTATTTTTTATGTTTTTAATATTTAATATTTGTAAATTTAATTATATTTTTGATATTTTTAAAAGTTTTAAATTTTTTATATTTTTAATATTTCTAATATATTTAATATTTTTAATATTTTTAATATTTTCGATATTTTTAATATCTTTTATATTTTTAATATTTCTAATATTATTAATAACTTTATTATTTTTATTATTTAAAGTATTTGAAAATGTTATTAATATTATTAATATTTATACAACTTGTTATATTTTTAGTATCATTAATATTTTTATATATTTTTTTATATTTTTAATGTTTTTATTATTTTTAATATTTTCAATTTTTTTTTACTGTTTATTAATACTTTAATACTTTTAAGTCCAATGGACACAAGCATACACAAGAGCTTGTGTGAGTGTGTAATACAGACATGTTGTGGGCTTCGAAGATGCCGACTTCACGCCGTTGGGTGAAGTTCTCATTTGCATTGAGATACTTTCTATCGAAATGACGTCATACGCCCAACCTGCTGTCACATTATACATTTCACAACTCTTGATAAAAACCTTTTGGCAATAATAAATAATTTGCCAATAGAAACAATCTTAAACCGAACTATGACAATATCATAATTCAATACAGATCAACAAAACAATTTTTGTTATTTTTAATATTTTTATTATTTTTAATATTTCTAATATTTTCAAAATTGTTAATATTTTCAATATTCTAATATTTTTAATATTTTTGATATTTACCATATTTTTAGTTTTTAGTATTATTTATTTGTTTAAATTTTGTAATATTTTTAGTTTCATTATTATTTTAAATAATTTCAAAATTTTTCATATTATTATTTTTTTAATATTATAAAATGACCTCTCAATTGGTTTACCACTTTTTTTCGACAAAACAAAAATCATGCTAATTTATGCCGCTCGCTGATTGACAGTAAACACGCAATTTGCAAAAACAAATCTCAGAAATACAAATCATTTACACAAACACACACACATTAACATATATATTTTCTTGTTCACAATACCGTTTCATTAAGTCGTTTGTGGTATTATCATTTGAATTGCAACGAAAAGAAAATCATGTCATTAAGCGACAATTTTCATTGTACGATAAATTAGTTCAAATGTCGCAGCCAATGTGGAGACAAAAAGCTTTCTCTTAAACATAAATACGAAGAAATAGATACAGCTGCTGTCTGCCTCGTGTAATGCGGTGGCAATATGTGTGACTATGTTTTATTCACCTAGAATCGATGTGTGACATGTCTCTCTATTGTCTTTGGCGATAATTTACATAAAGCCAAAGTGAATTAAATTGTATTGTAGCAAAGACACACTGGGGAATATTGAAAGAAATTTTATGAAGTTATATTAAAGTTGCCATTCCAAACAAATAATAATATCATCTGAGTAAATTTCAGATAACCGATTGTATATAGTATACTTTTAACTGATGTTTTAATTTTAACATATTATAGGAATTTGTATCTATTTGTTTTTCAAATGTTCCCATTGTGCGCTATTTTGCACAGTTGAGTGAAACGTTTGTGACTGGGATAAACAGTAATTAATCAGACGTCGATCATTAAACAGATGTAAATTTCACTTTTGGCCACATAACACCGTTTGCTAGTCGATGATGGAAAGTTACATACATACATGTTCAATTAAAGAAATTCTTATAGTTTGTCTAAGGAAGAAATGTAATGGAAATCTTTAGCAAAGATTAAAGGTTAATAGTATTAAAATATTGTTAGTAATCTTTAAAAAAAATTTTATATATTTTATATGCTAATACTAATTACATCTTTTGGAGCTTACTCTGGATAATAAACAATTGTTATGTTATGGTAGTATGTTATAAAGTTTATTTGATTTTTCTGTTTTATTGATTGTCCAAAGTAAAACGCTTTGCCAAGTGTTAAAAATATGATGTTCGTTATGTTGCGATTCAGTATAAAAGATGGTCTCCAAAAAAAGTATGGGTTAATTTAATTGAAATTTACGTAGGCGTATGACGCATAACCGATTCTACAGGATAAAGTATACGCCCCAAATCTCTATCGATTATGCATTACTATGCGATGTTTCGGAGATCACTGATATAATTTTTCTGAATTTTAGGTATTTTTTGCATAGATTTTTTGTAAAAATGTATTGGTTCGATATCTTCAGTTACTTACAGTAGTAGTACAGCTATTGAATTATTTGTATAAAGGTGGTTTAGGGAAAAACTTACCTGAAAATAAACAAAACAAAAAATTATTAAATTATAACTTATGTAAACGTTTAAAGAAAATATTGTTTGATTCTAAATTGTATATATTTTATGTTAAGAAATTACAAAATTTTTACTCATAGCTGAGATTTTGATGACATTTTGTCGCTAAGTCTATTGGGAGTTTGTAAAAGCTTAGCGTAGTTTTGTGTCTAAATATTTCAAAGTAAAAACATTATACAACTTTGAAAACAATAAGTTGGATAAGAACTTCTAAATGAACCAAACTATTACCAGATATTTAGAAAAAGTTTAATATGACTTTTATTCACTTTTTTTATATTAAAAACATAAGCTTTTATTATTAAAATTAATTTTATTTTAATTTATAATTATATAAATATACATCATTTATGTAGGTTTCTAACAAAATTATTAACTAGATTTTCTCCCCACTTAAGAGTTCTATTGAAAAGTAAATAATATCTCTATTAATTTGCGTTTCGATTAAAGTTTAAATAAAAAATATATTTGTGCCTTTGCACTCTTATATCAAATATTTGACTTTTCTATTACATAAAAATATTCAAAATATAAGATAGTAGAAATATTAAATAAAGGCACTCAATATAAAAATATTAAAAATATCAAAAACTTTAAAAATACAAACGGTACAAAATAATAAAATATAACCAATTTAAAACTGCTAAAGATGTTAATAATATATAAAAAAATATACAAAAAACATGTATAAAAAAAATATATAAAAAAAACTTTGTAAAAAGCTTAAGCTTTGTGGTAAAAAAGGAAACGTGGGGATAAAATATCCTCCATTCTCATGTTTGAATATTAACGGTCAAATTCAAACTATAATTGGTGTTGGACATTTTCGGCTGATATCTACTTCGCATGTACATTTTTGTAGATATAATTGTAGATATATATACAGCTGATGATGTACCATTGTGCATCAGTTCGTCACAAAGGGGTCTGGAGATGAACTCGTCATGGAGTTCGAAACGCGTCATCACACTAAATTTGACCAAAAATATCAAATATTGATATATCATTTGATACACTAAAGTAAATTGTGATATATAATCAATACGATCGACTAAAACTAACAAACATACAGTTTAAAATAAAAAAAAAATATTTAAAAAAATATATCAAAAAAAAAAGTATTATAAATGCTTTACAAGTTTATATTAAAAATATTTCAAATATAAAAAATATTGCAAAAATTACAAATATTAAAAATATCAAAAATATTAAAAATATTAAATATATCAAAAAAAATATTAAAAAAAATTACGCCCAAAGATATACACTAGGAATGCTGCACATAATCGATACACCGTTGGCCCAGAGATTAAATTACAAGAGCGACACATCAAATTGATCTCAGATGTATAGACATCTTATTGACAAAAACAGACGACCGAAGAGTTAGTAATTTACAGAAGCTGACTCAGGACAGTATCATATGTAGCTGCCCATTTTTGTAAGAATTTATATTAATGTAAAAATATGTTTACTTGTGTGTTAATTTGTAACTTTTTTGTATTTTTGTGAATATCAGATAACCCTGATGATGACTAACGATGTTAGTCGAAATATCGGAAACAAATAAATGTAAAATAAAAAAAGAGCAACATAAAAATTGTCTTTTAAATACAGACCCTACAGCCGAACCAAAAACCCAAAAATATTAAAAATATTCAAAATATTAAAAATATAAAAAAATTATTAAAAATATTAAAACTTTTAAAAAATATTAAAAATATTACTACTACTTAATTTCCCTTTACACCCCATGAACGAGGTATAGGATAGCTTCTCGCGTTGTTGTGAATTAAAACGCTTTCTATTTTTAGATTCACAACTAACGGCACCTACTTGTTTATCGACGAATGCCAACGTCACTGTTTGAGAAGCTCTTACTAGACATGCCGATTGGCTCGACACTGATACTGCGAAGTTGTTGTCAACAACATTCAAGAGGAGCCGACAATGAAAGAAATTTTTTATTTTTTTTTTAAGATGACTGGAGCCAGGAGTTGAACCTGTGATCTCCCGCATGATAGTCGCGTGTTATAACTATATTCTATATTAAAACTTCTAAAAAAAAATTAAAACTATAAAAAATATCAAAAATATTAAGAAACTAAAAATATTAAAAATATGAAATATTATTTATAAAAATTTTAAAAATATTACAAATATTACAAATATTACAAATATTACAAATATTACAAATATTACAAATATTAAAAATATTAAAAATATTAAAAATATTAAAAATATTAAAAATATTAAAAATATTAAAAATATTAAAAATATTAAAAATATTAAAAATATTAAAAATATTAAAAATATTAAAAATATTAAAAATATTAGAAATATTAAAAATATTAAAAATAATAAAAATATTAAAAATATTAAAAATATTAAAGCTGGTAAAAAAATTAAAAATATTCAAAATACTAAAAATATTAAAACTTAAAAAAAAATTAAAACTATTAAAAATATCAAAAATATTAAGAATACTAAAAATTTTAAAAATGTTAAAAATATTAAACATATTAAAAATATTAAAAAAAATTCAAAATATTAAATTTATTAAAAATATGTTGTTTGAAAGCCAACGGCTTTCTCAACATAAAGAAGTTTTGCAAATGGTTTCTCATAGTGAATGGTTGCAGACATTTTCGAATCTATGCACTCCAGAAGAATTCTCATTTTGTTGTGAATTCTGGTGCATAAACATTTTGAAATCATTATACCAAAGTCAGCTAATGAGGATTCGTGGTTGAATCCGAAACAACTGTACAGACTACCAGGGCATTATGAGAATATCATTCTGCTCTAAAACACTCATATGGTCTAAATCAACGTTCAAATTTAAAGGCGGAATAAAAACAAAAAAAAAACAAAAATAATATAAAAAAAATATTACAAATATTAAAAATATTACAAATATTAAAAATATTACAAATATCAAAATATTAAAAATATAAAAAATATTAACAATACTAAAAATATTAAAAACATAAAAAATACTAAAAATATGAAAAATAATAAATATAATAAAACTATTTAAAACACAAAAATATTTAATTTATTAAAAATATTAATAATTGGAATATTATTACAAATGATTAACATATTTATTTAAAAATAGAAAATATTTAAAGCCTTTAAAAAACTAATAACATATTAATATTAAAAATTTCAAAATGTTAATATTATAAAAAATATTACAAATATCTAACATTTTAAAAACATTTCAAAAATGAAAAATTACAAATATAAAAATATTACAAATATTATAACCTTTAACAATATGATAAATTTTATAACAATAATAATATAAAACCTATTGCTTAACAATTTTTGTAATCACGACTGAATGAGTGAACAATAAAAAACTAAATGTCAAAACTGACGGAGCTCTACCATACTAAACTTTTATTAAAATTCAAGTCAATTTTACCGGTTAAAAAAACAGAAATCTCTAAACAATTTAGAATTTTCGTGCATATTAACAAACTGAATGAATAAAATGAATAACATGTTATACGGTATGACCTCGGTTACTGCCACCCTCGATGAGCGCAACTCCTCGATTATTGAAACGACTAAAATATTTACATTATAGACTCTAGAACTTGACAAAAATTTGTGACTCAGTAAACGCAACTTTTTAATTTTGCCGTCAGGTTGTTTGGTTTTTCTTAACTAATGACTTCTTCAGTGTCTGATTATCTTCATGAAATTACCCCCCGAAATTTTCGCGCAACTGCAGTGCAGAAACATATTTCTAGTACCAAAAAAAAATTTCTGACTTCTTTTAAAATTATAACAAATGATCCATTAATCATATTTTGAACAAAAGAATGTGTATTTTTTATTTATTTTTTTTTTGTTTAGTTTAAATAAATTACGTATGTTTGTACGTAATGTTTTGTGTTTTATATTATAATTAATAAAATTAATAGAATGATCTTGAAAAATAATTAATAAAATTAATTAAATGATCTTGAAAAAATATAATTTTCGAAGAGAATTGATAACACTAAAGTTGTTTTATTTAAAAAAAATATATTAATTATGCACAAAATGATCTTTAGGACAATATAAACTAGATATTGTTTGTACATAAATACTTAAAGCAGTGTTTATATATGTGTGACTCCGTCAATGCAACGCTGTTTTTACAGATTAGTTATTTGCAGTACAACTATGTTGTTTTTTTATGTGTATTGGAAATACGATTGTATAGGTTCTTATTAAAGAAGAGAAGATACAGTAATTCTAATTGTTACTTAATCTCTCTCTGTTTGAGCTGACCAATATTGAACGATAGCATTTGACATCAGTAACAATACCTTAAAATCCATTTTGCTCCAATACGTCAAAGTGGTTTGAAATTTGATAATTTTGGTCGAAAGTCGAATCAAAGAATATGAAAAATCATGTGTAAAAATACATTGGGTATAGTTCATGTCCATGAAGACCTATATCAAAACATGTGTGAGCTTCAAAAAAATACAGTTGAATTTTGTATACATATTTTAAATTCCGGGAAAATTTGTGTATGAGAAAAGTCTTCATGAATGAACCGAACCGAAATGATGGCAAAGTCTATCTGACATAAATAGGTATGAAAAAAATCTCTTAAATAATCCTTTTACGAATTTTAAATTAATTAATTAATTTTGAATTTAATTAAAAATCAATTAAAAATTCAATTGTGTAATACTACTAACATAAATTTTAATTTCTCTATCGCTCTCTATCTCTCTCTGCTCTCAATATTTTTAATAGGAATTAGTTTTAACACAAATTCATTTTCTCCATGGAGCATAAAAATCATGCCAAATTTATTCCCGAGTATAATAAAGCTGCAATGTGACCACTCATGTGATTTTAAATCAATTAAACTGACTTTTGTTAGATTAAATTAAATTTTCCATAAACTGCAAAAGCCATAGTAAAACTGTAATTAACTATTGCAAAAAGAGCAAGTAATCCCTCAATGTCAATAGGTAACAAGAGAGAAAAGTCCCCAAAACAGCTACAACAAAAAAATATGTATTAATTAGTGAACAAAGATTGAGCGAAATTGATAGTTTGACTGAAATACAATAAATGATGAATTTTGCTCCAACAGACATCACAACGTGTTACCACAGAGTCGTTGGTGTGAATAACGAAATTTTAGCTGGAAAATTGAGCCAAACCAATACCACACCAAATGCATTTTATTATAGTGAAAGAAGCTTAATAAAAATTTAATAAAACTAAAAAGAAAATTGCGCGCAAACTTGTTCAATCACCCGCCGTTCACCACTGTAGTCAACACAATTATTTGCAATATACGAAAAATATTTTTTTTTATTGATAAAAAAAATAATTTTATTTGTTCGTTGCTTTCATCATATCACATTACTACACACGGCATTCACACTTTTTTTCAACTTTGTGTTTATTTTTCTCTTATTTTTTGCCATTACAGAAACCCATAAGCGGTGCAAAACCCACAAAATATCACTATTATCCACACAATCAACACATTTATCTGCTGCCCGAATGTGCCATACAACAGGTCTGCAATGCGGTCTATGTGCGTCTGAATTACACCCAACCGCTGTGCGCCTGTCCATCCAGGTAAGAGAAGTGATATTATATGGCGGTATCGCCTTTTACGTCTTGTATTTGTATGATTTTCTTTTCTTTTTTTCTATTTAGTTTAGAGGAATATCTATGTAAGTGGGGTAAAAAGTGTTTGAAATGGGGGAGTGATAAAAATTTTAGAAATTGGAAAAAAATGTGTAATTTAGATAACAAAAATTTTGAGAGAAAAATTTCCATTAAGATACAGAAAGGGCTCATGAGATGTGACAAAACGGCTTTTTAAGAAAAAAAGTGTATACGTAAAAAATGTTTCTTAAACAATTTTTTCTTAAATAGAATCATTCTTTCATCGATAATTTCGTAATAAAATTTAACTAAAATTTCTATAAGAATTGTGTGTTAAATGAGGTTTTGCTTTGTAAAAGAAAAGATTCGTTATGGTCACTTTTCCCTTTAAAAAAATATACTTCATCCAATCTCGTTTCTATATAAAAAAAAAAATTAAGCATACATTAATATGTATTTTTCTCTAAGATAAGTGTTAACAAAATGTTTCTTAAACAATTGTCTGTGTTATAGAAAAGTTTATGCATCGACACTTTTAGTGTCTTCGTAGAAAATTTTCATACACAATATTCCCGCAAATAGAAAATTTCCTTCATCGACATTTTTCTCTATGAAAGAAATGACAATTTTAATTACCACTTTTTTCTTTATCTAAATATATGAAAATGAAACGGTCCACATATGTAAACCCATCATTTGAGGCTGGAGCGATTTATCTGATTTTTTATCATTTAACTCAAAATTTCCAGGAGATGGTTTGTAAAGAAAATAATCCACTCCAGGTGGCGCTAGGTTGGATTTATATCGAAAAATTGAATACGTGGACCAATTCAACTGAAGTTAAGAATGCATATTTTTTTGATCAAGAGAAAAAATTGTATGTATAAATGGGACCGATAGATGGCGTTGGGGTGTATTTATATCGAAAATTTTAAGGGATAGACCAATTTAACTGAAATTCAGAATGTATGTTTGTTTGATCATCAGAAAAAATTGTACGTACAAATGGACCCGATAGGTGGCGTTTTGGGTGATTTTTAAACAAAATTTGAAATGTAGTATGTATACTTGTGTGATCATGAGAACAAAGTTTTTGTATAAATGTACCCGGTAGGTGCCACTAAGGTGGAATTATAATGAATCAAACAATTTGACTGTTAGAATGTATATTTGTTTTATTATGAGAAATTTCTTTTTTTTTTGTAAAAATGGACCCGCATCACAGTGGTTGCCGTTTCATACAAAGAGCGGCCAAAAATTGAAGGAGTTTTCATAGGTAAATAATATTTGGCACATCTCACAGTCTCTTTACATGACACCAATGTCTAACATTTGGTTAAAATCTGTGAAAGGATTCAAGGACCTCTCTTAGATCCTAAAAATTTGAATTTCATAGTAGGCACGTCATATCCATTGTCATATCCATTGATTCCATCAATCTATGACTAAATCTAAAATTTGGTCAATGTCGGACAAAGGATTCAAGGACCTCTCTTAGATCCTGAAAATTTAAATTTCATAGTAGGCATAACAAAGTCGGTATATCCATTGATTTCATCAATTTATGACTAAATCTAAAATTTGGTCAATGTCGGACAAAGGATTGAAGGACCTCTTTTAGATCCTGAAAATTTAAATTTCATAGTAGGCACACCAAAGTTGGCATATCCATTGTCCATCCACAATGTCGGACAAAGGATTGAAGGACCTCTTTTAGATCCTGAAAATTTAAATTTTATAGTAGGCACACCAAAGTTGGCATATCCATTGATTCCATCAATCTATGACTAAACCTAAAATTTGGTCAATGTCGGACAAAGGATTCAAGGACGTCTGTTAAAGTACACAATCAAAAAAAATTACACCGAAAACGGTGAGGTCGCTTTGTTCTATTGAAGATAACTCAACAATCCGCAAATTTCCGCAGCTGAAATTTACATCATATAATCTGTAAATATTTGTCAACATTTTACAACAAATTTGGTTGTCAACTTCAATCGACTTCCCAACTAAAACTCTAAGTGAAATTTAAGTCTACACACGAGTTAGTACTGAAATAGGCACATATAATAAATTAATTTAATAAAATAGACAGAGCATGCTGAGAAGTTTTTTATTCTTTTAAATAATAGTTAATTCCTTTCTTTACAATATTTAATTCTTCCATTGTTTAAGCAATCTTTTTTAAAGAGGTTTTTACGTTTTATTTTGGACCTCCACTTGAAAGTTACTGACGCTGCGAAACAAAATAATTTTCATAATCTGTCTTTGGCAGCTATTCTTAAAGAGGACAAAAGATATTTAAAAGAGCAAAATCTATTGTGAGATAGTGTTGCCACAGTATTACCCAGAATTTTGACTTGATTTTTTTATTTTTGGCCATTGGGGACGACCACTGTGCGCAGTTGAGTTGGCTGAAGTTGAATTATTTCGAAAATTTATATCGATTGTCTGATTTTACTCAACCAAAATTTGGGCATGAGCTGTAGATGGTCACCCAGACCGCAAAACGGCTTACGGTAGAATGGCGAACATTTATATTGACAATCTTCCTATAGAATTAAAGAGCTTTATAAAGTTGTCGAACTTTAAAGAGACAAACCCGAAAATGAGACAAACTGTTGCTATCACCCAGACCAAACGGTTAATAGGGTTGTTGAGCCAAATGAAGGGAACTTTAGAAATTCGTACTCCTTAGGATAAAAAGGGGCAAAGAGCTATCATGGCTCAGACCAAATACCTGAAGGTACCAACACCCAGTACACCAACGCAGAAAGTTATATACATGTCATTCAATCGACTTAAAAATTGGTTTTTAAAATAAATGCCTATCAATAAGTCATTTAGCCATTCTTACAAGAATATATAATAATCTTTTAGATATATGAAGTACAGAATTTGTC
Organism: Muscina levida; assembly: GCA_964034835.1. NCBI lineage: Eukaryota > Metazoa > Arthropoda > Insecta > Diptera > Muscidae > Muscina > Muscina levida. The sequence goes on from OZ035883.1 coordinate 40,270,366, forward strand.
CGGGAAAACCTCGCCCTTTAAATTGAAATATTTCAGAGGCCAAAGTAATAAACTAATCGTTATTAGATTTCAACTGCACTCAACATCTTTTACAATCATTTGGAGGCAGGGTGACGAAGTCATCCGGGCCAGCTAGTAAGAAATATAGTTCATCAACTCTCGTTGCTATTAAAAAAAATAGACTTCACTATCATTTTTCTCTTTATAAGAAAATAAGCTAATTTGACACTTTTCCCTCGAAAAAAAATTCTACATCATTAGTTCTTTATACAAAAACTTTTCTCATTTATTCATAAAAAAAAAGTTTATACAGAATTACAGATACAGATATATCTCTGCAAAAATTTAATTTATCGACATTCTCCCTCTCTCTCTGTATCTTTATAGACAGTTATGTTTTTACGAATAAGAGAGTACTCCCAAGTTTCCATCACACCAACTATGCTATCCTACTCCCTTCCTAAAGTGGCATATTAACTTTATGTTAGTAAAGAAAGCCACACACACACACACACACGCTTTCCAATTGAAAAGATTTAAATCATTCAACGCAAATCCTTTCATTCATTCACAGATCGCTCCATCCATCCATCCGTCCATCTAGTCAGTCATTCGACCATTGATATAGTTCACGAGGCAAGGAGAGCAAACAGCAGCAGCATCACAGGGTGCTTTGTCAGTCCACAAACCGCAGATTTAGTTTTAATAGCAAATTGAAAGTCTATTGATGCGTGGTTGTATTTGTTGATGATGATGATGATGGGCCATGCCAAAGATTTACCACCGTTTTTATTCAGATGAATGGCGATGGTTGGATGGATGGACGCGTTAGTAAGGTGGTATCAGGTATATAGTTTGGTGGTTTCCCCTTGATTGGATGTGGTTTTGGTTCTGGGCAAACTTTTAGTTCACTGTTTATTTTTTGTTTATTGTACAGAGGAGAGAGAGGGAGAGCAAAGAAAAGGAGTGTTAAGCACTTAATTTTATAGTAGTTATTAGAGTAATTTTTTATTAATATTTGCAATCTTTGAATGAAAACTTTAATAGAGGGCAATTTAGAGTTTCTTTTCATTAGTGAATCATTGTTCAATATCGAAATTGTTGGTCGCTGTTGATTAGGGGAATTTTAGTTTAAAAAATTGATAGTTATTTATTTATGTTCAGCATTAAATTAGAACAATTCACAACAACATATGATGTGTTTAGGTTTGTTTTATGGGGTTAGAAATTTATTGTATTATAGATATTTCTAAAAATAATTTTTGTTTTCTGTGTAAGATATTTATTATAAAAAAAATATAATAAAATACCTTTCTTGTTGGTCTAATATTTACTTTTATTTTATACCTTTAGATATCGCGATCCCTGTTCAGCCAGTTTGAATGAAGATGATCAACATACCACAAAATTGGTGGGAGATGGCAAGAAAAAGGTAAGTTAATGTGAACATATCATTATACAAAATAACTAGAGAAAGTGAGAGCAAACACTTTTATACAAGAGGTAAAAACAAAAGCTGCCACTACAAACCCGGTGTGGTTAATCGGAAGAATGTTTTTTTTTAAGCGAAATTCAATTCGAAAAACGAATTCTAATTGAAATACTGCGGTACTAGTGATGGCACGATTAATCGAAAAATTGGTAATAACCGATCATTTTCTTTCAGTTAACGATTAAATCGTGAATTCTCCTTCGATTAATAAATTGAATAAACAGAAAATTTTATAATAAATTAAATAATATTTTTTTAATTTATGATAATTTTCAATTTTAGGTGAAAATATCGATTAATTGATTAATTGTTTCCAATTAATCGCGATTAATTATTTGTCGTTTAGATTTAACATATGATTAATTAAACGATTATTCTTTTTTAATTGCCATCACTATGAGAGTTATGAACAATTTAATTTCTTCAATATCGTTGGTTTACTGCGTAAGCTGGCCAACACCAGTTCTGGTTGGTAATTTTTCGGTTTAAAAAATTCTCTTTTTTTTCTCTAAATAAAACTAATTATTAGAAGTATATTCACACATTTTCAGTTGGTCAGGTCAGTTTACGCAGTAAACCAACGATATGTTAGGATTAAAAACAATGGCGAAAAATATTTAAAAAATAAAATGTTAAAAAAATATATTGTCATGTTTTCCTTTAGATATTTGAAATGGCAATTAGTTTCATGAATAACACAGTGCTACACACATTTTCGGGGGTGAACCAAACCAATATTAAACGATAGCATTTGACGTCAGTAACAAACCCTTAAACTCCATAACTGTATATTACAAATGTTTTATCATCATCACTTTTCTGTTTAAAGTTTCTTCTTGTATAAACATTCGTATTTAAATAAGAAGATTCGTAATGCAAACGTTTCTCTATATATAGTGAATGTATTTCCGTAAACGTATTTCTCTGTACATATGAGAAAATTGATTTCATCGACACTTTTTTTATCGGATGATTACTACCCAAATTTACAAATTGAAAGAGGATAATTTTTTCTTAATGTTAGGTTAATTTGGCAGCCGCCCTCAGTACAACTCACTGGGGTCCTTATATAAGTCCCGTTGTGATACTATCCTAATTCTTGCACAAATTTTTATTACATTACTTGTTCAACGTCGCTCTCAAACCATTTCGTTGCTCTGATAAAGGCTTGGATGTTACGCATCGGCTAATGATAGACAGGTGTTATCCATAAATGTCCGATGACCAAACCTCTCATATCCTAGGCCACAAAAAGTAGGGCGATGACGTGAGTCGTTGTGTTTTACATCTAGTATCGTCGTGTAGACCTGACCAGTTCGCAAAACTAAAGCATTTTTTGGTCGTCGTGAATAGTGATGGCAATTAAAAAAAAATGATCGATTAATTAATCATATGATTAATCTAAACGACAAATAATTAATCGCGATTAACAACGAATTTATTTGTTTAGTACAGAATTTAAAAATAGGAACTTTGATAGCCTTTTCGTGGTTGATCTGCTGCGTTTTTCCGTTACAGATGTACCAATCAAGAAGCAATATTTTTGTGCAAGAGAGTATAGCTTAGGGTAGACCGATTTCATTTCTTCCCATGCGTCTATTACATTGCGCTTTAATTCTAGTACTGTACCATTGACAAAGAAGCTTAGTTCATCTTGAGGAAGTGTTGAGTCATTATCTTTTCTTCTTCGTGTGTGGGCTAAAGATTTATGGTGCGCCCATAAATCAAATTCAGCATCTCCAGCAGAAGACGTTTCACTGCTGCTCCCAATGTTGTTAATAACTTGGGTTGCAGTTCTAGGTCTTTCGTCGTCAGCCGTCAAAGCTCAATGAATACACATGGCGGCTGGCGACGAATTTTTTTTGTTGCTGGATGTCTATCGATTATTATTTGGAATGATCGATTAATTCAATTAATCGAAGGAGAATTCACGATACAATTAAATCGTTAATTGAAAGAAAATAATCGATTATTACCAATTTTTCGATTAGTCGTGCCATCACTAGTCGTGAAGCACTTTGGCAGACCGCAATACAGAAATTGGTGGAAAAATTCGAGCTGTTGGGACAAGTTAGTGATGTGAAGAATAAAACCTGTGCACGTCGTGTGACTGTTTGGTGCGGTTTATGATACTTTATGATAATGACCCCGCCATTATACCTTACTTTTTCGAAAATAAGGTTGGATCAACAGTTACGGTGAATGAATTGCGCTATCGAGAGATGATTAATGATTCTTTATGGTCGGAATTGGATAGTATTGATCTTGACAACGTTTACTTTCAACAAGATGGCGCTACGTGCCACACAAGCAACGAAACCACTGATCTTTTACGAGAAAAGTTTACGGACCGTGTTATCTCTCGAAGAGGTGATCACAACTGGCCACCGAGATCTTGTGATTTAACACCTTGCGACTTCTTCCTTTGGGGCCACGTGAAAGATAAGGTCTACGCCAACAGCCCAGCGTCGATTCAAGACCTCAAAGATACAATTCAATTCAAACAACACGCCACGAAATATTCATATTGTGCTGATTCTATGTGGGGGTGCCATATTGTCTGACAAGTACAAGCTCGAGGCTTGCACTCCTTCCGATTTGGCCCCCACTGTTATTATTTGCTACTTGATGTTATTCAATTCTATTATTGGTCATATGGACAGTAACCATTCCTTTCTTAACACTCTGGCAACTTGCAATTATGCTCCACACCGCTATCTGCTAGGAACCGAAGTTCCTCATCCGGCCGCCCTACATCCACCACCAGAATACCGAAGTATTCTGCCGATATAATCGTCGTCACCTTCAGCTAGGAGAAAAGCTCTTCATCCGACTGATCGCAATTACCACCTTCTGCTAGGAACCTTGGTACCCCATCTGGCTGGCATCATTAATTTTAAGTCTACACGCTAACGGTTACACGCTTTGGACAATACACAAACATAAAATGAATGGTTCCTGTCTGACTTGATAGGAAGAGCTCAAAGAATCTGTAACAATTATAACACAAGGGAACAAGGTATTTGTTGTTTAAGAACTGAATATTGTTTTAAAGGTAATTTCGGACGCTAAATCCAAATCTGCACTTGGTTTTTTTGTATCAGCTCGACTTTTCGCGATATACCGTTATGCCCAAAACTAAGGCACTTAGACGACAAATATTTAAATAACTTGAAAACGGTTCACCATATTCAATTTAATTCAAATTATCTGAAACTCGTCAACAAAATTTTCTTTAATCCGTGCCTACTTTCTTTTTAATTTGGCCTAGTAGTTTCAGAGATATCGTTGTACAGTGAAACTTCGATATAACGAATCTAGAGGGGACCGAAAAATACTTCGTTATAACTATTGATTCGTTATACATATGCATTGTGAAACCTTGGTATAACGAAATTTAAAGAAATACGAAAGAAATTCGTTATAACTATAGTTTTTTTTGTCCGAATTCTATTTTACACGAAAATACTAGTATAATAATAAAAATTAACTATTTAAGAGGTAAATAAAAAATTAAGTTTTTATTATTTTTTTATTTTATTACATTTTAGTAAAATATTGTGTAATTTTTGTTTGTTTTTTCTCGTATAGAAATTGATTTACGCTTTAATACACTCATTTTGACAAAGAACCAAAACAGAACTGACTATATAATTTGTGGCGCTTTACATATTAACCTGCAAAGACATTTATCTTTCGTTGGTTTTAAAAGGGAATTCCCCGTTTTGCTTAAAATTTAATTTTGCTTTATGCTTTATTCTGACTTCGTTGTATGGAGACTATAGTTCAAGACTTCGTTATGTAGAGGCTTTTGATAATGACTTACACACTTAAAATGTTATATGTATGTATTACTCAATTATAATTTCGTTGTATAGAGGCTTTTGAAAAAATACTTCGCTATATAGAGGCTTTATAGATCAGAATTTTTTCGTTATAGCTATAGAGCATTTTTGTATGAAAAACTTTGCAATAAAAAGGTTTTTTCAAGGGTCTCAGCTAAAAATTCGTTATATTGAGTTTTTCGTTATAACGAAGTTCGTAATATCGAAGTTTCACCGTAGTTTAAAAAAAAAAAAAAAAAAATTTAAAAAAAAAAAAATTGTTTTTTAAAAATTCATAAAAAAATGCAACAAAAATCACAGTGTTGGTCTTTAAACATTTAGTTTAATATAGTTTGAATCAATTGAGCTTTATTTCATTGAAATCTGTGCACAACTTTTGATTTTGTCAACAATTTTCTGAGATAACTAAATTTACAAAAATCGCGATTTCCATACAGAAATAACATTTATTAATATGTTTTTGAAAGTGTAACTCGAGCAAACCTTAACGGATCGTTATGAAAATTTATCAGTATTAATATTTTTCGAAACGAACTTATGGGATTGGTAATGGGCGGAATAGCCCCACCCCTTCTGGTACCTCCCATACAAAATTACCTATTTTTGGATAATTAATACATCTTCGATAGCTGCCAAACAGACTACCGGAGGATATTTAAATTTGGTCAGTTTATTTATCTTACAAAAGTAGACAAACCTTAAAAAAATCGAAACCGTTGCCATACCCCGTCTGGTACCTTCCATACAAATGACCGAACTCACCCAAATAGTCTTACATACATATTTTTTTTGTAAGTACACTGAATTTAGTCTAACTATGCGTAAGTTTTACGGTTATGAAAATATGAATCAGGAATGAATTTGCACTATATCGGATCACCCCTTCTGGTACCTCCCATACAAAATGACCTATTTTTGGAAAATTAATACTACTCCCATAACTTCCAAATTGACACCTGCCGATTAATTAAATTTGGCCAGTTAATTAATATTGTAATAGGAGGCAAAACTATAAATAAATTTGCAAATTTGTCATGATTTTTAAAAATACAAAATTTTATTTTTTTTTTGGGTAGAAACAAAAAAATGCGAAAGATCTGTTATCACCGAACTTAGCATAACTCATTCAATTTTAATCCGATTATTATGTTCATACATGTTTTAGAAAGCTACTTTAATATGATATTCAATAAAGCTAATAAAAAGAACAATTTGCCTCCAACCGATTAACCCCATTAATTTCAATTCCTTAAAAATTCATAATCATTTACGAAATTATATATATCCCTGAAATGTTTCAACAAATTACAAATTATACCGCCATGGAAATTTAGCAGATGTTCCAAATCCTTCAACTTATGGCAATCAACAGAATAACAAAACCAAATACAAAAATAATATGAATGAGAACGTTTACAATTCTTAGTCTTATCAGAATAAGCGTGAGAGATGGTATAGCATAGTACAGCTGGCTACTTACATATGGATGGAAAGATGAAAAACGAAAATCATTGAACATCAGTTAAAGAAAAGCAACGAACGCAGACAGTAGCATCTCGATGATGTTGCTAGTATTTCAAATTCGTATAACTTAATATGGTCGAAGGGGGGTGTTCATGGGGGATATGCTTTGACACATGGTTAGTTAAATGGATGGATGGATGGACGGATAGATGGATATATTAGATTGAATGGAAGCATAAGTCAATTATCAAATGAACACTTCGTCGTTGTTGCTGCGAAAAGAGTAACTAGTACTAACATTGCAATATAGTTATGGTTTTCATGCTTGGCTTTGCTGTCCATTAAATTGCAATTTGGTAAGAACAAAACGAGAGCTGACTATAGTTTTAGGTAGTTTGTTTGGCTGTGTAACTACACAACCGTGTGCTGAAGAGCAAAACCGTTGGTTTACTTCTTCCAAACTAATCTAAGGCGCTTTAGCGAAAAGTTTCTAGTAATTGTGGAGCAATAGTGAAAGATGTTTTATTACAGTATTTCCACAGCAAGAAAGGGATGTTACTTGTGCTTAGTCTCCAATTGTCTGTATGGATAGGTGGGATAGATGGATGGTCGGATGGATGGTTAGTTGTGTAGTTAGTTGGTTGGTTGGTAGTTTGGTTGTTTTATTGTGAGTTAACTTCAATAGAATTACATACATAGCTGTAGCTGTGGCATAACGTTCCATAACCTAACCATATCATGACATGCCATCCCATCTATGATTTAAGTATAGAGCTATAGCTGCGGCTGACTGAAAAGCTGGTTAGCTTTGGTTGGTTGCCTCAAATACACTGCTGCTCTTGAAAAAGGTTACTCAGTGGAGGGTATGGACATTCTTTATATCCAGGATGACGAAGGCTATAATGACGATGATGATGGTGACGGTTGAGCAGATCAGTTTGCTTGTTACCTTTTTGGATTCTATGTGTTCTGAACTTGTAAAAATGATTGTAGTATTTTACCAAAACACTAAGTGTACTTAAAAACTTTTTGAGAAAGCACTAACTTTGATGTGGCTAACATATGTGCATGTGTAGGGTGGCTCGTAAAGAATTTGTTGTTACTAGAATACCAAAAAATAACAACAAGTATTTAGTTAAAATGGCATGCATGGTCAGAATGTTAGGAGAACATCCAAAAAGAAAAATAGGTTACACCTACTCTCAAATACCCCCTACAAACAACGGGGCCGGAGCCCGTTTTACTCTAATTAAAAGGTATGATAACCAATTCGTCAATTTTACAGCAAGTTAGGTTAATTTTGTAATTTCTTTAGCGATTTTGGTAAGAAATTTTTTTTTTTTTTTTTAAAAGGTAAACAATTAATGTCAAAATGAATATTTAGCGGCATCACAAAAAATTTGATTAAATTATTTAAAAAAAAAAAATATTTTTTTTTAACATGACTTTTTTTTAGTTTTTTAATTATCAAATTGAAAATGTATTTATATTGAAAAATTACAAAAATTTCAAACATATGCCAATAAATTAATTTTATAAACAAATATAGATTTTTTTAAATTTTAAAAATATTCGAAATTATTAAAGAAAATTTAAAAGAAAGTAAAAAAATACACTATTTTTTCTTAAATTATTTTTTCTAAATACAATTTAAAATGTAAAACAGTTAAAACTAATTTTTAATAAAATTTTTTTTTATTATTTATTATGAAATATTATATGTGCCGAAATGGAAAATTTGGATTTTGCTGCAATTATTTTAAGATGAAATTATTGTTTAAAAAAAATCCAAACAATAAATTTTTAATTTTACAAAAATATGTGGACATATTGAAAAAAAAGAATTTTTTTTAAAAATTAATAATTTTAAAAATGTATGAAGTAAAAAAAAATCCACCAAATATATTTTAAAATCCTAGTGTAGGTCCCATTGCGACATATAAAAACAAATTAATTACGTTGAAAGATACATATTTTTTTTTAATTTAAGAACTATTTTAAAAAAAAATTTATTAATTCACTTTTATTGTAATTTGGAAGAAATTTAATTAATTTAAAAAAATATTTTGTAAAGAAAATTTAGAAATTTTTTTTTAATAATTTTTTTGAAATACAAATTTAAATGGTGATAATTTAAAAAAAAGTTTATATTCCATTAGAAATTAATATTTTAAAAAAATAAATGAATTAAATATTTCGTAATAAGATTTAGAATTTTTTAATTTTAGAAATATAAAATTAATTTCAAAAAATATGTTGTAGGGAAAATTAAGAAAATTAAGAAATTTTTTTAATAATTTTTTTCAAATATAAATTTAAATAGTGATAATGTAAAAAAAATACATTTTATAAGAAATTAATATTAAAAAAAAAACATTGCGTAATAAGATTTAGAATTTTTTTTAATTTTAGAAAATTATTTTTCTTCAATTCAAAGGAAATAAATTTTTAAATAAATTTTTTTATTTCTTTTTTAAATTTATATAAAATTATCAAATTCATATTATATTTTTATAATATTTTTGAATAAAATTTTATAAATGAACTTTTATTTTGTAATTTGTAAGAATTGGAAAAAGAAACGCTTAGCAAAATAAATATCAAGTATATTTCTGCGAAAATTTTTAAAAAAAAGTTACAAAATTTAAAAAAATCCAAAACTATTTTTTAAATATATTTGAGTTAATTTTTGTTAAAATAAATTTTATGTAAAATTAAATTCAAAGTGGTGATTTTAAAAACAAAATAATATATTTTGTTTGGAATTTTTTTTTAAAAAATCCAAACTTATGCAAACAAAATTTGCATAAAAAAATTTACAAATTTAGTAAACAACTTTTAGATTTTTTTAAAAACTTCTATTAAATTTTAAATAACATTTTAGTTTTTAACTTTTATATACTTAAAATATTATTTGAAGTTAAAAAATAATATAGGATATATAATTCGTATAAAAATTTATAAATATTGATTTTTTTAAATATTTTTATAAGAAATTAATATTAAAAAATGAAATAAACTTTTCGTTATAAGATTAAGAATTTTTTAATTTTAGAAAAATATTTTTATTCAATTCAAAGGAAACAAATTTTAAATTTATATCCAATTATCAAGTTCATATTATATTTGTAAAATATTTTTGAATAAAATTTTATAAATGAACTTTTATTTTGTAATTTGTAAGAATTAGAAAAAGAAACGTTTAGCAAAATAAATATCATGTATATTTCTGCGAAAAATTTTTAAAAAAAAGTTACAAAATTTAAAAAAAAAACCAAATCTATTTTTTAAATTCATTTGAGTTAATTTTTGTTGAGATAAATTTTATGTAAAATTAAATTCAAAGTGGTGATTTTAAAAACAAAATAATATATTTTGTTTGGAATTTTTTTTAAAAAAATCCAAACTTATGCAAAAAAAATTTACAAATTTAGTAAAAAACTTTTAGATTTTTTTAAAAACTTCTATTAAATTTTAAATAAAATTTTAGTTTTTAACTTTTATATACTTAAAATATTATATGAAGTTAGAATCAAATATAGGATATATAATTCGTATAAAAATTTATAAATATTGATTTTTTTAATTTTTTTTTGCTCAATTAAATGTTTAACACATGACTATTGTTGCATAGTTATCTCTATAATTTTTTTTGACAATGATTAAAAATTGTTTTTTTGAAACAATATTTTTTTTAAAGATATTTTTATAAAAAAAAAATTTTTTTTATAATAAAAGAATCTATTTTGAAGAAAATTTTTTTTTTGGTAATAATTTTTTTATAATTGATCCCAATGTTAGTTTTTAATGCGCATTTATATATTTAAAAAAAAAAACACAAATACATATTTCCCAATTTTTTTTACATTTTAGAAAATTATTTTGGTTCATTTAATTAAAATTTGTATATTTTTTTAAATTTTTGAAGAATTTAAAAATTATATGAAATTAAAAAATTTAATTAGACATATATTTTGATAAAAATTTTAAAAGAAAACACAGTGCGATTATCATTTTTAAATAACACAGTGCAACACAGTTTTTCGGGGGTGAACCAAACCAATGTCAAACGATAGCATTTGACCTTAGGAACAAATCCCTAAACAACTACGTCACAAATTTTTTTTACAGTGGTTTAAAGTTTGACTTTTATGGACAAAAGTCGAATCAAAGAATATGAAAAATTATCTGTAAAAATACGTTTGGGGTATTTCATGTCTTCGGAGACCTATATTAAAACAATCAGGGGAATATTTTCCCGGAACATTTTAACCCTCTAGCTCGTACCCGAATGGGACATTTTTGGCCCAGTTTTGAAAAACTGTTTTAAAGTCAACTTTGGACGGAGGTCAAGGATCAGAATCTTCGATATAAATATTTTCCGGAAAATTTCACTAAGAGTCACCGAAGACAAATATCCTCTACGAGTCAAAGGTTCCAAAATAAAATCAAAATTAAATGTTACTGAAATGTTAAAAAGTCTATTTTTGAGCAAACAGTGCAACGCACTTTTTCGGGAGTGAACTAAATCAATATCAAACGATTGCATTTGACCTGAGTAATAAAACCCTAAACTCCATATTGCTGCACTACGTCACAATTTTTGTATACAATGGGTTAAAGTTGGATTTTTTTTAGACAAAGGTCAAATAAAAGAAAATGAAAAATCATGTGTAAAAACAGATTTGGGATAGTTCATGTCTTCGGAGACCTACATTAAAATTTTCCGGGGAATATTTCCTCAAAACATTTTAACCCTCTATCTGCCACCCATTTTGAACATTTTGGGAAATTTGTCTTTTAAGCTGTTTTTCAAAATTCATCCTAAGGGTAGGAGCTGCAGGGTTCAAATGTTCCTCTGAAAATTTTAATGTATGTCTCCGCAGACATGAACTATCCCAAACCTATTTTTAAACATAATTTTTCATTTTCGTTTCTTTGACTTTTGTCTAAAAAAATTCAACTTTAACCCACTGTATACAAAAATTGTGACGTAGTGGATCGGAATGGAGTTTAGGGTTTTATTACTGAGGTCAAATGCTATCGTTTGATATTGGTTTAGTTCACACCCGAAAAAGTGCGTTGCACTGTTTGCTCAAAAATAGACATTTTAACATTTCATTTTGATTTTATTTTGGAACCGTTGACTCGTAGAGGTTATTTGTCTTCGGTGACTCTTAGTGAAATTTTCCGGAAAACATTTCTATCGAAGATTCTAATCCTTGACCTCCGTCCAAAGTTGACTTTTAAACAGTTTTTCAAAATTGGGCCAAAAATGTCTCACTCGGGAGGGAGCTAGAGGGTTAAAATGTTCCGAGAAAATATTCCCCTGATTGTTTTAATATAGGTCTCCGAAGACATGAAAAACCCCAAACGTACTTTTACAGATGATTTTTCATATTTATTGATTCAACTTTTTACCAAAAAAATCAAACTTCAAACCACTGTAAAAAATATTTGTGACGTAGTGGAGCAAAATGGAGTTTAGGGTTTTGTTACTGAGGTCAAATGCTATCGTTTGATATTGGTTTGGTTCACCCCCGAGACAATGACCATCAAATTGTGTCATAGTGTAATTTGTTTTTAAAATTAATTTTTATAAATATATTTTTATTTTTTAAATTGTGTTTTAAATTTTTTTTTTGACGGATATTATTTTAACATTTTTGTTTAAAGGGAGCATAATGTAAGCCCTACAGTTAGAGTAGCCACACATTTAGATTTATAAATTATTATTTTAGCCTCAAAACAATTTTGACTTAAAACAAAATAGATATAAGTCAGACCAGAGAACCCGTGAAAAAAACTTAATTTCCCTTTACACCCCATGGGTGAGGTATGTGAGGCTTCTCGCGTTGTTGTGAATTAACATGCTTTCTATTTTAGATTCACAACAAACGGCACCTACAAATGCGAACGCCAATGTTTGAGAAGCTTTTACTAGACATACCGATTATCTCGACACTTATACTGCGAAGTTGCTGTCGACAACATCGAGGGGGCTGAAACCGGGAATCGAACAATGGATCTTTCGCATTGTAGTCCCGTATTTTAACTACTATGCCTCGGCCGGTCCCAGAGGACCTGAAGGGCACCATTAAATTAATCTAAAAAATACCTTTCCTTTAGGCACCTACACTTAGGAGGCTAAGATAGCACCCATATGGGACCTTTTTAGACCTCCTCAATGGGCATCGGCCCCTACTGTAACCTAACCTATCTATATTTGGGACTAAGGCGAAGAGAATGACCTTAATAATGTTGAAATTTGACGATCCACCCCATGTTGTGAACTTCAGACAAATTTGTTATTATAAAGTTACTTATCTAACAAACAAAACTTTTAACGCTCCACTAATCACTAAAGTGGTACTCATATATCGTGCCACCCTAAAATGCACATACATACAACTTAATCTACTACCTCAAAGTACTGGTGGCTGCTGCAACGTTAACATATGTTGTTAGTACAACATCATCATGATCATCGTCTTTTTCAACATCATCATCGTCTATTTGTTGGTCCGTTGGTCTTCTGACCGTTCATTTTTTTCCGTTCTTTCATCTTCACCTCATGCCACCTTTGAAAATTAAGTTATAGTCTTTCTACAATTCTTGAAGAACACATCATCATCATCATCGTAGTAACATTTCAAAATTGATGGCTTTATAGGGGTCAAGAAGCAGCAAAGGAACGTAACTAAAACATGAGCAAAAAAAACAGCCATGGGAAGATAGTGAGTGAGGTTATAGCAGCGGCTACAGCAAAAACGTAAAAAGCAGGAAGTTCCCCATGTAGTTTTGCTGTCTTAGCTTTGAAAATTTTCTATAATTTCTTAATTCTATGAATGTGAAAATAAAGTCATCAAAGTCATTTCAAATATGTAGAGCATACAGGTATGAAGGGGGAGGCAGTTAGTTGGTAGGATGAGTTGGGCTGACAGATTGGACGAAAGATTTATATGTGTGACAGAGGTTCGAAATAAGGGAAATATGGGGGTAAATCGATTTGCAAACCCTTTGCCTGACCGATTTTTAGGACCGGGCATTAAAACTTGTTAAGAAACCATTTTTTGTGAGTTTTTCAGCTTTTATTTTGACATATAGCTATATTATATGATAGCATGAATGTACAATTGTGTAATATACCACACAGCCAATTCAACTTCAAACAAATTTTATGTTACAATACAAACTTGAAACATTATACCCCAATTAAACTGGCTGCTATTGAACATCTCAAGTAATACTTAGTGCAACAATTACCACTGCAGCTAAAACTCTCGTCTATTACATAAAATAAGGGGATATAATTGTATCTTAACCGTTAATGCCGTTATATTAAGCCAAATTCGAAAAAGGCGATGAAAACAACAAGAACACTCTGACAGCCACACACAGTCATCACCCAATGAACCACTTTATACAATGGCCTGTGTGTGTCAGTCAGTATTTTATCCAGCTACTAACCCGAAAACAAATCAGTGTGTTTGGCATTAATTATATGGCTAAAAGCCATAATAGACACATAAAGTAGACAGACTACTGAATACTGAAAGTGCAGAACAGAAGAGGAAAAAAATACAAGCCAACAAATCGAAAATACGGTTATACTATACAGACGGACGGACAGACAGACAGATCAACAGATTCGTTGGGGCCAAAATAGTTTGGTCGATTCTTGACAACAGGCCACTAGATACAGACGGGAGTACATGTCATGCCTGGAAGAGATATTTGGCATTCGCATACATGACTTAATGTGTGGTGGTGGTGCATCTGGGGGTCTTTCTATTCCTCAGTCTTTTTGCCTCTCGGTCCGTCTGTGTGGTTAACTAACTTCGAAAGGCGCAACGAGTGCAGACAAACTGACAGACAGACATAAAGAACGCCAATTTGTTAAGCTATTAATGACAATTCAAAGTCTACCGTTTGTCAAAGCCAATCAAGTATCCAAACACACAACACCACAACCCGTCAGCCCGCTAACCAACTAAACGGCTGCCAACTACTGCAACTATAGGGGAGATCACATGGAGCAACAAACAGGCGAAACGAACCGAAACGAAATTAAGCAGCCAAATGACCCCAAGTCAAAGCGTTTGAAAAGTGCAGAGAGAAAATGAGGAAGCTCCTGAGACTTTGCACATCGCATGAAAATAGTGAAATGTGATGAGAACCGAATGGTACCAAAAGCCCTGTTTAATTTTAATTAACTATAAATATAAAAATATAAAAATATAAAAATATAAAAATATAAAAATATAAAAATATAAAAATATAAAAATATAAAAATATAAAAATATTAAAATATAAAAATATAAAAATATAAAAATATAAAAATATAAAAATTTAAAAAAATATTAAAAATAAAAATATAAAAATATAAAAATATAAAAATATAAAAATATAAAAATATAAAAATATAAAAATATAAAAATATAAAAATATAAAAATATAAAAATATAAAAATATAAAAATATAAAAATATAAAAATATAAAAATATAAAAATATAAAAATATAAAAATATAAAAATATAAAAATATAAAAATACAAAAATATAAAAATATAAAAATATAAAAATATAAAAATATAAAAATATAAAAATATAAAAATATAAAAATATAAAAATATAAAAATATAAAAATATAAAAATATAAAAATATAAAAATATAAAAATATAAAAATATAAAAATATAAAAATATAAAAATATAAAAATATAAAAATATAAAAATATAAAAATATAAAAATATAAAAATATAAAAATATAAAAATATAAAAATATAAAAATATAAAAATATAAAAATATAAAAATATAAAAATATAAAAATATAAAAATATAAAAATATAAAAATATAAAAATATAAAAATATAAAAATATAAAAATATAAAAATATAAAAATATAAAAATATAAAAATATAAAAATATAAAAATATAAAAATATAAAAATATAAAAATATAAAAATATAAAAATATAAAAATATAAAAATATAAAAATATAAAAATATAAAAATATAAAAATATAAAAATATATAAAAATATAAAAATATAAAAAATATAAAAATATAAAAATATAAAAATATAAAAATATAAAAATATAAAAACATAAAAATATAAAAATATAAAAATATAAAAATACAAAAATATTATTCTTTAACAATATCATATATCTATTGAAATAGAAGAACTGATTGTATCAAAAATATGTTTCTCCGCCTATGAAATATATTTTTCCTTCTATTGCTTTGTTGTACCCATTGATCATGCCTGACATGAAGAAGTACTCGCTAGTCAAATAGTACATGGCTGACATGATGATGGTTAAATGGTTAAATGGATGGATATGTTAGAATATGCATGTAATGAAAGGTTTGCCAAAGCAGCAACAATAATAACAACCACTGCTACCAAAACAACGTTGAGTCAAACCGCCAAATAATCAAATCGCCTCTTTGTGGCCTTTATGCTTCTTTTTTTTATTTATCTCGCTTTTCATTTAACTTAACTAGTTATCATCATCTGGCTAAAATCGTGATTAGCGGTATTTTAATGACATTAAGGCATTCAAGTTAAAATGCGTCTCATCAGATGCTTCAACTGGCACCGCGAGCCTGAGAGAACAAGAGCGAGAGAGTGAACGAGTAGCAACGACATCCTTATGATCATTATCAAAACGTGATCATACACGTTGATGAGACATGAGATACGTGAAAATTGTATACGAGCGTTTTCTCCATAGATTACTGATCTAAGCGATAATTGTTGAATATTCCAAGATAAGAATCTCTCTTGATTTTGGCCACAAACCGACCGGGCACAGAGGGTACAAGGGAACGAAGAAAACTGTCATTGTCATTTCGGTTTTGTCCCCAAATGACAGCAGCACCACATCTCTCACTAGTTTCTCTATATAATTTGTTGTGATTAAGCATTGTTGTATTGGATATTATTAAATTGCTGTTTTCTTATTTTAGGCAATAACTTTGGCCAAAACCTGTGAAGCTACAACAGAAATGCGCGAGTGCCGCTCACCTAAAGACTGGTCCCTGTTGGCACTGCAGAATACGCGCACAGGCAAATCTCACTACTTGGTCATATGCAGATGTCCAGATCACTTTAAAATGGGTAAGTTTAAGTCGAAATAGTTTAAAGGTAATTGTAGTAATAAAGTTATGACCTCGAGACAAATAATTATTAAAAAAAATTATTAAAATTATTAAAAAAAAATTAAAGCATTAAAAATATTAAAAATTTTAAAAATATATTAATTTTAAAAATATTTAATATATTAAAAATGTTACAAATATTAAAAATATTTACAAATACTTAAAATATGAAAAATAATAAAAATATTAAGTATATTAAAAATATTAAAAATATAAAAATATTAAAAATATTAAAAATATTAAAAATATTAAAAATATCAAAAATTTTAAAAATATTAAAAATGTTACAAATGTTAAAAATATTAAAAATCTTAAAAATAATAAAAATATTAAAATTATTAAAAATAATAAAAATATTAATAATATCAAAAATATCAAAAATACTAAATATATTACAAATGTTAAAAATATTAAATACATATGTTAAAAATATTAAAAATATTAAATTTATTAAAAATCCTAAAAATAATAAAATTATTAAAATTGTCAAAAATATTAAATAAATTTAAAACATTAAATGTATTAAAAATATAAAAAAATTACAAATATTCTATATTTTAAAAATATAAAAAAATTACAAATATTCTATATTTTAAAAATCCATTTCACACAACTCTTGTAGAATCAATTCTATTAGCAATAATAAAATAGATCTTGAACCAAACGATGAAAACACATTCATTATTTACACATATAGATCAACAATACAAAACAAGAGCAATTTTAAAACTATAAATTTATTTTTTTTATTTTCCAGAGGGACCCATGGCTCACGATCAACCCACATACGCTAGCGTTCCCGGCATTCGAGTTTTTGGCATGATGTGTGTTAAACCTGGTTATTCTGTACGCAAACCTTCGGCCCAGCCACCCAAACGTTATCAGTTGCAAAAACCTTTCTATAGACCAGGCTCTCAAACCTCGTTTAGCCAGCAGTCGAGCAGTAACGTTGGAGGAGCCTCATCCTCCCAATACGGCGGTGGTAAGGACAACTATGGCCGACCCACGTATGGTGGTAGCTCTTCCTCATCATCATCTGCCTCATCAGGTTTAAATTCCGCTACCAGCAGTAATTACTACGGTTCAGATTCTTTCCAATCACAGGGCAACTATCAGTACTTGAATAGACCTGAGAGTATATCTAGTGCCAGCTTCAACAACAACAACAACAATTTCAATAGGCCCGAACCCATATCCATTAATAACTTCCCCGGTGGCAGCTACGGACGCAACAATGAACGTGAAGGCGCCGATAATATCGAAGCAGCTACAGAGATTGATAGCAAGCTAATGATTAGCACTTCTACCCAATCCAGCGATGAGGCTCGCACCACTGTGAATGAGGAGACCACTAAGGCGGCGGAAGAGTTGAAACGTGAGAAAAGATCGCTAAATGAAAACAGTGTCGACGGTGATGCGGACGATATGCCAGAGTTTCCATGGGATCGTGTTATAGAGTTCGAGAAGACAGTGGTGTGGGACTAAACGTTAAACTGGGGGACAACATACTAAACAGGGGTGTAGGTAGCATTTATACTATATATAATTTCATTCCCAATGTAATGTAAGGGTTAAAAAGACGAGATTAAAAGTTTTTTTTTTTTTAAAGAAAAATTAAAAAAAAACATTAAGTAATTATCTGTGACTGAAATAAAAAAAAAAAAAAAACAAAATTAATTGATATTAACAATAACAGAAACAAAAAACTCAATCAGATTTTGACACTATATAAAAAAAGTCCCTCTAGCAAATTTGTCAACAGATTTCTAAAGAGAATTACGATCACACATAATCTTAAGTATGTATTAAGTATTAAGCCAACATCCTTTTTGTAAAAACGAAATTACAACAATTTCAAATTAAAATAATAATTGTGTAATAATTGTAAACCGCTAATAATGAATTGATTTAATAATTTGCGTTTCTTTTGGACGATGACACTCGTACTCGCATGAAATGATAATGAAATTATTTAATTAATTCGTTTTAACTTTTTCTTTGTATGCATTTAATTCGCAACTAAATTAAATTAAAATTAAACATAAAAATAAAGCAACAAATATATATAAATATTTAGTAATGTAATATTTAGTTAGATAGCTATTACGTATGAAACATATTACTATTATTTATATGCATAATTGTATTAATGATGATGATGATGATGATGTACCAATAATACAATTAAACCAATATATATATATATACATATGTATATATGTGTATATTGATATAACCACATACGCCACATTAAAAATTGAAATTGAAATTGGAGATTAATTTTTTTGAAATTATGATAAGCGGCATTTATTAGTGAATAATTTAATTTATAGCGAATTGTATCGATTAGGTAAAGTGTCAACAAAAATAACAACAAGATGAAATAAGAAAAACAAAAACCATGACTAATTTATAACCTGTAATTGCATTTGTGCGTTTATATGATAAAAATATTAATATGATACTTTTTTATAAATAAAACTAAATTTGAAAAATCCAAAACAAAAAAGTGTGTCGGCTCTATTAATAAAATGGAAATAAATGAACAAAAAATGTGATGATGGATCTCTGTAAAGGGGGAATGTTAAATTTGTCATTCCCATTAGGGAATGGGACTTTGCCCAGAGGTAGAAAGTTACTAATTGTCACTCACTTGGGAGTGACCAGAATCGATTCCTTTGTGGCACTGTCCAAGCAGCTAACTACTTCCGGTCTTAGACCAAGTATTCCCTGGGCAATGACTTTAAAGCAACCGCTTTGAAGTTAGCTAGAGTTAGAAGGAACTAGGTAACAGAAGTTACTGAAACTCAACACAGGCTCTCTTAGTGGCTTTGGCAGCCCCAAGAAACTAAGATCGGGAGCGGTGGCCTAATAAGCCACTCTCCTTAAACAAAAATTTATTATGAAAACACGAAGAAAACGAAAAACAAGAACCCCCCCAAATGTTGACGACCCCCGCAAACGAAATAAGGACCATGATTAAAGGATATGCACCTGGAATGTCCGAACTCTATACAGAGATGGTGCCTCTATCCAACTGGCGGATGTCCTCGACAAATACAAGGCTGACATCACCGCCATACAGGAAATGAGATGGACGGGACAGGGATGCACACGATGGAAGAACTGTGACATCTTTTACAGCTGCCATGCAGAAAGACACGAATTTGGATGTGGTTTCATAGTCGGCAAGAGACTTCGACACCTGGTCTCGCGGTTTAACCCTGTAAATGACCGTATAGCCACCATTCGCATCCGGGCGAAATATTTTAACATTACGCTGATTTGTGTACACGCCCCGACGGAAGACAAAGACGATGACATCAAAGATGCATTCTATGAGCGCCTGGAGGATATATATGACCGCTGCCCTGCACATGACATTAAAATTGTTCTGGGAGATTTTAATGCTAAAATAGGAAGGGAAGATGCTCTTGGTTCAGCAGTCGGAAAATTCAGTCTACACAACAACACCTCCGATAACGGATTCAGACTGGTAAGTTTCGCGTCGGCAAGAAACATGGTTGTGAGTGGAACCAGATTCCCGCATAAAGATATCCACAAGGCAACCTGGATATCTCCCGATCAAAATAAAAGAAATCAGATTGATCACGTGGTAATTGATGGAAGGCATGTCTCAAGCGTTATGGACGTGCGTGTGATGCGCGGTGCAAATATCGACTCGGATCACCACCTAGTTGCAGCCAAGGTACGCACACGATTAAGTAGAGCTAAAAACACTCTTAATCAAACGCAAAGGAAGCTAGACATCACAAAGCTGCAGACCACTGAGATAGCCAATGCCTACTCCAACCAACTCTCTCAATTACTCCATACAAATCCCCCTAGTTCTGATGTTCCCGACATGCAGTGGCAGCATATTGCGAATTCTATGACCACTGCCGCAACAACCGTACTGGGTTTTGAAAAACCACGCTCAGACAAGCCCTGGTACGATGACGAATGTCGCGAAATGTCTGAGGAAATGGATGCTGCATACAAGGCAAAACTGCAGCCAATGGCGACGCGTGCGGTGACGGAGCGTTATAAAGAGAAAAGGAGGGAGATGAAACGCCTGTTCAGACGGAAAAAGCGTCTGTGGAAGAAAAGAGAGAGCCAGGATATCGAAAACTACAGGGATAGAGGTGAGGCCCGAAAGTTCTACCAAAAGGTTAAAAGTAAAGGTTTTGGAACAGGGATCCCCACCTGTAAGGACAGAGACGGAAATCTGGTCACGGACACTCAGAGTGTGCTGCAAATATGGAGGGAACACTTTCAATCTCTTCTCGTTCCCGAAGGCAGCATAAGTGACGGAATCGCACCAATCATCGACGATGGAGTAGATTGTCCACCACCGAGCCAAAACGAGATCAGCACGGCAATTGCCCGGCTTAAAAATAATAAAGCTGCGGGAGCCGATGGACTGCCGGCAGAGCTTTTTAAAGCCGGCGGCGATGACCTGGTAACATGCATGCACCAGCTCATAAACACGATTTGGCTCAGGGAATGCATGCCCGA
Organism: Muscina levida; assembly: GCA_964034835.1. Lineage (NCBI taxonomy): Eukaryota > Metazoa > Arthropoda > Insecta > Diptera > Muscidae > Muscina > Muscina levida. The sequence goes on from OZ035883.1 coordinate 40,291,854, forward strand.
TGATTGGAATCTGAGTGTCCTATGTCCCGTGCTTAAGAAAGGCGATCCTAGTGTGTGTACCAACTATCGCGGGATTAGCCTTTTACCCATCGCATACAAGGTCCTGTCTAGTGTGTTATGTGAAAGACTAAAGCCCCTCCTGGCGAACCTGATTGGACCTTATCAGTGTGGCTTTAGACCTGGTAAATCCACCACCGACCAGATATTCACGCTACGACAAATCCTGGAGAAGACCCAAGAAATGCAGATCGATACCTACCATCTGTTCATCGATTACAAAGCTGCATTTGACAGTCCGATACGACACAAATTGTTGGATGCTATGGCTGAGTTTGGTATCCCCGCAAAACTAATTCGACTCTGCGGGATGACACTGACTGACACGAAGTCTTCAGTGAAAATTGGCAAAAATCTGTCAGAGCCATTTTCTACCAAGCGAGGCTTTAGACAAGGCGATAGTCTGTCCTGCGATCTCTTTAACCTCGTAATGGAGATGATCATGCGGAAAGCAGCAGTAAACAGGAATGGCACCATTTTAACAAAAGCCACATGTTGCTCGCGTATGCTGATGATATCGATATTATTGGACGTGGATTGCGAAATGTTACTGCGGCTTTTTCGAGCATTGAAAATCAGTCGGCTGAAGTGGGTCTGGTGATAAACGAGGACAAAACCAAGTTATTTGTTTCAACGAACAAAGAGTCCACTCGTCTGGGACGCTGCGTGAACGTTTACAACTATAATTTTGAAGTGGTAGATGATTTTGTCTACCTTGGCTCCGCCATAAACAAAAATAATAATGTCAGCCTCGAAATCAAAAGACGAGTATTGATCGCAAACCGCTGCTACTATGCGCTAAGCAAGCGATTTAACGACAAAGCGCTCTCTCGAAAAACAAAGATCCAGCTCTACCAGACTCTGATCCTACCTATCTTGCTCTACAGCGCAGAATCGTGGGTAATGACACAAGCGGATCAATCTATTCTGGGAGTCTTCGAGAGAAAAATACTCCGCAAAATATTTGGACCCATCATCGTGAACGGCGAGTACCGTCGTCGAATGAATCATGAGCTGTATGAGCTGTACAACGACATCGACGTGGTCAAGCGCGTTCAAATAGACCGAATGCGCTGGCTTGGACACGTTGTACGAATGGACGACAACGCTCCGGCCCGAAAAGTCTTCGGCAATAAACTCGATGGGCGGCGCAGGAGGGGGCGACCAAAACTCCGATGGATAGACCAGGTGACGGAAATGTTAAGTAAGCTTGGTATGACGAACTATCTACGGTGCGCAAAAGACCGAAGCGCTTGGAATGGTTTTCTACGTGCGGCTACTGATAGATATCTTCGATACACGATATCTTCGAAATTTCATAAATAACAAACGTGAGGTGAAGCTCGATGTCCAACACCGCTACTACTTTCTTTTTCTAAGAAAATTCAAAAAAATACCATATAAGGAACACAAATGTACCTTAAAATGCGCAGAACAAGAATTAGTATATCAAATTATAAATCAAATTTCAGCTTGATATTTGCTAACCTACGGCTGTAATCGCGGGGGCAGTTAGGCGGACACCCCAAAAAAGGTAGAGTTTGAATGGGAGGTGGAAGTAGTTTTTGACCGACATTGCTTATCTTAGAAAGTTGCCTCGGCTTAGAGTTTAATCTTGCGTACAAAATGTTAGCTATATACCTCTTAAACTACAGCAGCAATCGCAGGGACAGACCCCAAAAAGGGAGAGTTTGTATGGGAGAATAGAGTAGTTTTTTTTTTTGGTTTGTATGGAAGGTGGGAGTAGTTTTTGACCGATCGGGCTCATCTTAGAACTCAACCTCCATTTAGGGCAGCAAAGCTTGCATACAATATTTCAGCTTGATTTCTCTTAAATTACTAGTGTAATCGCGGGGACTAACATGCGGAGAGGGATTTTGTATGGGAGGTAGCAGTAGTTTTTGACTGATCGGTCTCATCTTACTACTCAACCTCCGCTTAGTGTAGGGAAGCTCACATACAAAATTTCAGTTTGATTAATCTACGTCTGTAATCGCAGGACAGACCCCAAAAAGGGGGAGTTTGTATGGGAGGTGGGAGTAGTTTTTGACCGATCGGGCTCATCTTAAAACTTAACCTCCGCTTTGAGGATAGAAGCTTGCTTATATATATTGTCATACCTATCACGCCTCGTTATGGGCGTTACAAATGGAAGAACAAAATTAATGGCTTTGTGACAATAGAGAAGGCACAGCAAAGGGCGCTGACAAGACATTGTAGTTAATGTAGAAATGACTCATTCGCCTAACCTGCTGTCAACATAATACATTTCACACTCTTGAATAAAAACCTATTGGCAATAATAACACAGTGATACAAATGTGAAGGAAAATATTTTAGAAAGCTACTTTAATATAGGCATAATACAAAAATAAAAAATATACATTGCGCTACTTCTTGAGCAATTGAGAGCGTTGGGAAAATGAGAATTCGCAATTTTTTTTCGGGGTTGTTTTGCTTCAACAGTTGCTGTTTCACTATTTTTTAACCGATTTTGAAAATAAAAAGTGAAAGTCATAGCTTTACAACAGATGTAAGCTTTTGAAAATCGGTTTACAAAGAGAGGACTTATGAATTTTGGAACTTGTAATTTTAGGAATATCGCCATTTCACTTAATTTGATATAAAAACATTACTTAACGAAGTGACCGAGAAAAACTAAAAGTATCACATTACTCTATGGACTCCAGTCTAACAGAAATGCTACATGAGAACCCCTGTATATTTTGTGTGTAGCACAGTGTAATTAATAAACAAATAGATTTTGCTCTTTCAAATTTCTTTTGTTTTTGCTTTATTCCACCTGTCCTCTTAAAGAATTGCTGCGAAAGGCATACCATGAAAATAATTTTGTTTCGCAGCGTAAGTAAATGTCAAGTGAAGGTCCAAAACCTCTTTAAAAAAGATTGCTTAAAAAATGGAAGAACTAAATATTGTAAAGAATGAAATTAACTATTATTTAAAAGTATTGAAAACTTCTCAGCATTTTGTGTCTATTTTATTAAATTAATTTATTATATGTGCCTATTTCAGTACTAACTCGTGTATAGACTTAAATTTCACTTAGAGTTTTATCTGCGAAGTCGATCGAAGTTGACAACCAAATTTATTGTAAAATTTATACAAATATTTACAGATTATATGATGTAAATTTCAGCTGCGGAAATAGAACAAAGCGGTCTCGCCGTTTTCGGTGTCATTTTTTTGATTGTGTACTCTAAGAGAGGTCCTTGAATCCTCTGTCCGACATTGACCAAATTTTAGATTTAGTCATAGATTAATGGAATCAATGGATGTGCCGACTTTGGTGTGCCTACTATGAAATTTTAATTTTCAGGATCTAGACAGGTCCTTGAATCCTTTCACATATTTTAACCAAATTTTAGAAATTGGTGTCATTAAATGAGTGTGAGATGTATCAAATATTATTCACCTATGATAACTCCTTCTATTTTCGGCCGCTCTTTGTATGAAACGGCAAACATTGTGTAATGTATGAAATTTGTCCTTGCACATTGAAACCAAATGTCAGTTCCATTAAGTCAATTCAAATTCCCGAGTAAAACCCATTCAAAATATTTATGAGCAAACTTACCTAACACTTCAGCATTCACCACAATGTTACAGCTGTACATGGGACTGACTAAACGTTGCGGTTGATTTTGGAAAGCTTGACGGCACACCTCCTTTGAGGCTGTTAAAACTTGGCCTGTAAAAAAACATCACATTTAGAAAGATCATTTCAACAAAGCTTTTGCGAAAAAAAACTCACCAGAAAATGGCCCATAAGCCTTTGAATTTAATTCATCTGATGTTTCAACGGACCACTCTAGTACCATAAAACATATACCCTGCATAGGCTCTTCACACAGTGGCCCAGCTGCTGTGGTCAACTGGAAACCATTGACAAACGAACTATTGTAGTCGCGACGAGCATCCAGTTTTTTGCCCGACTCCAAATCATCAGAAGATTTTGTTAGAGGCCACCAAAACGATGGATGCTCATAGTCACTAAGGTTAAGTAAAATATTAGGACCGCAATGGCGTGGTCCCAAGGACCAAATACGCTCCACTAAGTCATCATTTGAAAGGTCTGTAAGATCTTGGGCATCGAACTCTTTGAAGGCTGCCTTTAATTGCAATTTAATTTGTTGCAAAAGTTGCAAAGATTTCTCGGACCAACTCAAGGATTTACCCGAACTCACCGAGAGCTCTTTAATAAATGTTTGATATTTTTCCAAAATATCCACAACTGCTTGAGGGAGAGGCAAAGCTATAACGCGCAATGTTGATAGTTTATTCAGCGTCTGCATAACTGCTATTTTCTTGGAAATATCTTTATCTTCTGAAGTCTTGACAATAGCCTCATTTACCATGTCCACCGTGGCCTGGGGTACAATTGTCTCACGGAATGATACAATGGGTTTGGAAACGTTTACTTTGATCTTGGCATAGCTTTCTTCCAAATCATGAACGCATTTCTCGACGTGAACTTCTCCTAGCGTGGTGATAACATGTTCACCCGTTGGTTCTACGGATATTTGTACACATGCATCGGCTTGATTGAGTAACTTAAGGCCCTTTACCAGTTTTGGCATATCCATGGGGTTGATGGGTTCAATAGCTACCCTAAATATGGGTGTGGCCATAATGCTCAACTCACTAAAGGAAGTAGAGTACATCGTTGTGCTAAGAGTGCCCGTCTTGACAATGTCATTTTCAAGACCACCGATGCCTACAATATTGCCGGCGGGAACTTCATCTAAAGCTTGCAGTTCACCACCCATAAAGAGGTAGAGATCTCCTATGGTGACTTCACTTATGTGCGGCGACTCCAGGGAAAGGGATCTGGAAGAGGTAGGAGGAGTTTTGGAATTTTATATAAATGAAAAAATTATTAAATATAAAATATAATGTATATTATCTACTATGTATATGTTATATACAAAATATATATTACACAGTACAACACATGATTTTGGGACTCACTTCTGAGAACTGCACGTGAAAGTAGACCCAAAATGAAGAAGTTCTGCATCATTCGTTTTGTCAAGTTACATGCCATATTAATTTAATATCGATTTGAAGTTAGTAAGTATTGTATAGGGGAATTTGTCACGTTTTAGGCTCTTTTGTTATATGGTGGCGTATGATTATCATAAGTAATATTCTACAGTAATCATACGCCACGGAGTACAACAGTTTTATTGTAACTTTTACAAAATAAACCCAGTTAAAAATCATTTGATAAATGGAAAAGTGAAACTGTTGCTTTTGTAGGGAAACGTTGTATGAACAGATTGAAGGAATTGTAGTTCTTAATTTTTTTAAATTTGTTTCAGCTAAATCGAACTAGTGGTTCTCGAGTTATGTCAAACAAAAGAGACTAAAACGTGACAAATTCCCCTATACGATACTTACTAACTTCAAATCGATATTAAATTATTATGGCATGTACCATGACAAAACGAATGATGCAGAACTTGTTCTTCTTTGGGCTACTTTTACGTGCACTTCTCAGAATTGAGTTCCAAATTAATTAGCTGAACAATTTTGTACTGTGTTATATTATATATTTTACTAATTCTTGGAAATAAATAAATACAATTTGGAAATAAAAATATATTCTATATTATAATGTATAAGTATTATATAATATACACTTTTTTGTGAACTTAAGAACTCTTTTGCAAAAGTGCCCTGTCAAAAATCTCATTTCTATTTGAAGTAGTTTTGTAGTTATTGTATACAAACACAAGTGACTATAAAACTTAAATCATCAATAACTTTGAAACACTAAAAGTGGATGTGGTCAGTTTACGCAGTATACCAACGATATTTTTTTTATTTATTTATTTACTAGCTGGCCCGGCAGACTACGTCCTGCCTCTAAATTATTGAAAAACATGTTGAGTGCAGTTGAAATCTAATAACGATTGGTTTATTACTTTGGCCTCGGAAGTATTTAAATTTAAAGGGCGAGGTTTTCCCGGACAAATTCTGTACTTCATTTATCTAAAAGATCATTATATATTATTGCTAGAAATGATAAAATGGATCAGCAGTGTCGTCCATTATTTGATAAAAACTTATTTATTGATAGGCATATATTCTAAAATCCAATTTTTAAGCCGATTGACTGACATATAATTTTCTGCGTTGGTGTACTGGGTTCTTGTACCTTTAGGTTTTTGGTCTGAGCCATGATAGCATTTTGCCCCTTTTTATCCCAAGGATTGCGAATATCCAAAAATACATTCATTTGGCTCAACAACCCTATTAACCGTTTGGTGTTGGTGATAGTAACATTTTTTCCCATTTTCGGGGTTGTCCCCTAAAAGTTCGAAATGCGAAAAACCACTATGTAAAACACTCTAGTTCTATAGTAAGTGCGCCAATGTAAATGTTCCCCATTCTACCATAAACCGGTTTGCGGTCTCGGTGAACATCTACAGCCCATTACCAACTTTCACTGACATTTTGGTACAAACCGTTTTCGCAGTTACACACATCTATTTTTATATATAGACTTCTCACTTATTTTGATGTTAAAAAAATGTTTATATGTGATGTCATCAATCGTGACTAAATGACATTCCAAAAATTAAGTGTATCATAAGCTAAACACCGGCAACTGGTTCCAAACATACATTCAAAATTTTCTCATGCCAAAAAAATCATATATTTTAAGTTTAAGTAAAATCGGACAATCGATATAAATTTTCGAAATAATTCTACCCAGCCAAATCAACTGTGGGTCCATACACACAAAAAAAGACTTCATAATAAAACAAATATACATTCTAAATTTCAGTCAAATTGTTCAATTCGTTAAAATTTTCATTATAATTCCACCCTAGCGACACCTACCGGGTTAATTTATACAAAAATTTTTTTCTCAAGGTTCCACAAACATAAATACTAAATTTCAGTTAAATTGGTACATGCATTCAAATTTTTGATACAAATACACCCCAGCGCCATCTACCGGGTCCATTTGTACATACAATTTTTTCTGACGATCAAACAAACATAGATTCTGAATTTCAGTTAAATTGACCCATTCGTTAAAATTTTGATTGTAAACCGATCCCAGCGCCACCTACCGGGTCGTAAAATCGGACAATCGATATAAATTTTCGAAATCATTCTACCCCAGCCAAATCGGACAATCGATATAAATTTTCGAAATCATTCTACCCCAGCCAAATCAACTGTGGGTCCATACACACTAAAAAAAATCTCATAATAAAACAAATATACATTCTAAATTTCAGTCAAATTGTTTAATTCGTTAAAATTTTTATTATAATTCCACCATAGCGACACCTACCGGGTCAATTTATACAAAAAATTTTTTCTCAATGTTCCACAAACATAAATACTAAATTTCAGTTAAATTGGTACATGCATTAAAATTTTTGATGGAAAAACACCCCAGCGCCATCTACAGGGTCCATTTGTGCATACTATTTTTTCTGATGTTCAACAAACATAGATTCTGAATTTCAATTAAATTGACCCATTCGTTAAAATTTTGATTGTAAACCGACCCCAGCGCCACCTGCCGGGTCCATTTGTACATAAAATGTTTTCTCATGATCAAACGAATATCCATTCTAAATTTCAGTTGAATTGGTACATGCATTCAAATTTTCGATATAAATCCACCCTAGCGCCACCTGGATTTGATTTTTTTCAACACAAACAATCTACGGAAAATTTCGAATCGAATAAAAAAAAAATCAGCCAAATCGCTCCAGCCGTTCTCAAGTGATGGTATGACATACGTGGACCATTTCATTTTTATATATATAGATTTATTTATTCATTCTAATAATACAGGAAGCCTATAAGGCCAATAATATGTATTACAAATAAACTACAACAATTTATTTTAAGAATTGTAATGTTTAAACCTATAACTATAACATGAGTATAAAAACGTAATCTAATACTTTGATTAAATAATAATATATATGAAACACGGCTCCCCAGCCAATGAAAAAGAAAAAATTAATTTGAAAGTAAATAAAAAAAAGTGTGAAGGCCTAGTTAGCAATGACAAAATAAAAATATATATATCAAGATTCATTAGTTGAAATGTAGGAAAGACATTTTTGGCGAAAAATATTATTCGAATAAGTAAAATTCCTTAAGTGCATTGGTAGTTGGTTCCAAGATCTAGTAAGCCGGACCATAAAGGAGCGTTCGAGTATTGTGGAGGAAATAAGGGGCAAAATTAATTGTGCATTTCTGGACGATCTAGAAAATACAAATTTACTAAGTAGAGTTCGTGGAAAACCAGTCTTCACTAACTTATAAAAGAACTGAAGTAGACGCAGATTAACATAGGATCGAAAATTAAGACCCAAAAACTGTTTAGCATAGTTAGATATATGATCATATCGACGTAGGCCATACACATATCTAACTATCATATTAAATAACTTTTCAAGCTTATGGAAATTTTGAATGAAATTTTGATATAATATTATATATTGTTATATAATATATAACTAATAAAATATAATAAATTATACATTAATTTACAAGATATTATATAAGATTATATAAGTATATCAGTATACATACATTATTCTACTATAAATCTATATATATAAAAAGAAGTGTACATTTTGATTGTCACTCCATAACTCGAGAACGGCTCGACCGATTGCCATAAAATTTTTAGGGAAGGTATAGGGAGGAGTGATGATGGTTAGTTGATTTTGAAATCCAAAATCGGTCTAGCCATTCTTATATATAAATTGGATAAAGGGGCGTGGCACCGCCCATACAACTTGAAAATTAAAATGGCTATATTTCATGAACTATCAGAGGTATGAAGATGAGATTTTGTATATATGTTGTTCGTACAGTTAGAATTACAGACGAGGTGCAAGTGGGCGGTGCCACGCCCTCTTTTCAAAAATCGATCTAACGGCTTTTCTAATAGACCGATTGATACGAAAATTTTACCAAGTGGTACTGTTGACCTGTTGATAGTCCCTGGCTATATTTGGTTGTGATTGGATAAAGGGGCGTGGCACCGCCCATACAACTTGAAAATTAAAACGGCTTCAGGGGTATGAAGATGAGATTTGGTATATATGTTATTGGAGCAGTATTAATTACTGCCAGGGAGGAAGAAGGCGGTGCCACACCACTTATTCAAAAATCGCTCTGACGGCTTTTCTAATTGACTGATTTATAAGATAATTTTAAAAAGTGGTACTAATGACCTGTTGTAAGTCACTGGCTGTACTTAGTTGTGATTGGATAAAGGAGCGTGGCACCGCCCATACAACTTTAAAGTAAAAAAGACCATATCTCATGAACTATCAGTGGTATGAAGGTGTGATTTGTTACATATGTTGTTGTTGCTGTATGAATTAGAGTAATGGTGGAAGTGGGCTGTTCCACACCCCTTTTAAAACAAACAGTAATAACTGTAAAAATTCCACAGAACATTGCTGTTCGCCTAGAGATATGAACAGTAAAGTGGGCCAATTTTTTTTTCGCAAAAATCGTAACCAAAATTGGAATCTACGATGAATTGTAAGAAAATTTCACCAAAAAACTTTGTGTCTAAAATCAATTCCTAGCTCGCGCTGGAAAGCATAAAGATTTCTGTTAGAGATTTTTTGTTTGTTTTTAAACGAGGACAATCCGAAAACTGCAGATATTTATTTTTCGAGACCTTCTGCGTAAAACTAACTTCCCAGCAAACTAAATGAGATATTACAGAACCAAATCTATGTATTGGTTAAAAAGTTATGGCCTCTGAGAGTTGGCATACGGAAATTAAGTTTTTAAAAATCATTTTTCAGAATATTGTCCAAAACAATGTCAAAAATATGCTATTCTCATCGTCTTAGTCTCCAAACATCGGAATGGTAGGTCTGACGTAACTGAAAAATTGCTAGAAATATATCTCAACCTGAAATCTTCTTGCTTCTCAGCGCGAACTAGGAATTGATTGTAGACATATAGTTTCTAAGTGAATATTCTAAGAATTTATCGTACATTTCGATACTGGTATACGATTACCACATTTTTTTAGACGCGAACAAATTGTTCCACCCTAATCAACAGGCTAATTGGAACTTAATAAGTAAAAAGTGCCGAGGCGCTGCCCACGCACTTCAATAGTTGAATTTATAAACTGTATCAAATAATGGTCCGTACACCAGTTACTTTTCATTTACTTTTCAGGAGAGCGAATCGGTAATAAATAATACATATAGAAAAATAAAGCAATATTCATTGTAGTTATACTGGAAAACACCTTTTGTTTTATTGGAGCACAATTTAAATTTTTATAGTATGTCAGAGGTAACATTAGCAAACATTTGTAAATAACCTATGTATGGGGTAATTTTTTTTTTTGACGTATAGAACTTCTGATAGTTATAAGTTTAAATCTAGCTGTCATACTAATGAAGTGTGATAGACTTTCTTTTAGTATACTTTGAAAAATCACCATGTAAAAACTACACAAGAACAACGTTTACAAATCTTGCAAATTTATTTTCAAAATGCACGTTCTGTTCGCTATACTTATGTACCCCTTTGCGAAGTTGAGGGTGCATATAATGATCCATCTGAGCAGCTTATAGAAGCCATCGACGCTGTAGACGTAAGTGTGACAGGAAACTCGAATTTATCGAACCGACGCCTTTATCAGCAACTCGGTCTCTGCAAATGCTGAAGAAAGATCTTGGCCTACATCTATATAAGATCAAACTGGTGGAAGAATTTGAGCCAGTGGACGATCAATTGATTTTTTTTATTTATCATGTCATTGCACATTATTTGAAGGAGAAATGGTTCCAACACGACTGTGTAATATGCCATACAGCGCGTGAGACCATCACTTTGTTAAGCCAAACGTTGGTGACCGAATTATCTCAAAAAATGGTAATATGAGTTCAATACAATAATAGTATTCCGGAATATTCTTGATCCGTGTGAGAAGAAGACATGAGAAAAGAAGTTTTTATGGCTAAAGGCATGAAGCTTCAAACTGAATTATCATTTGCGGTCAATAGGCGGAGAAGGCATAACAAAAGTATTTTTATGCCCAAAGAGATAGTTAGTATCTGCTTCTACAGATCAAAATAAAAATTAAATTTTGATCCTTAGCGGAATATCTGTTTCCGATTTGTGGAAGAAGTGGGTTTTTGCCCTACATGCAGAAAAAACTTAATTTACATCTCGGCACTATAGATATGACTTTGCTGATGAACTTTTTATTAGCATTTACAACAATAAAATGTAATTGGTTAAATTCCATGTTAGGGAGTTACTTCAAATTAGTTATATAAGTTAATAAACTCAACATATTATTGTCGAGCTGTACCGTTTTCAAAGTACTTTGTAGACTTAAATGTGAAATATATTACAAGTTAATATGCAATAGCGAAGCATTGCCGGGCCCACTAGTTATATATAAAATAATATTTATTTTTGTCTGTACTCACTCTTCATTCCTTGGGTCATGTTTCGGCGCCAAGTTATACAGTTTCATGCCTTTCTTTAGGGTACCACTAAAAATGCGCGCAAATGCCACAAAAACATATTCGGATTTTTCTTCCTCTAACTTTTCAGCCGCTGCCTTTTTCTCTTCTTCTGCCTTGGCAGCTGCAACAGCCTCTTGTCTCTCTTCGGTAGATAATTGTTCCACACCGGATGTAATATTCTCCACACCCTCTGCTTGAGCGGCTGCTAACTGTTTACGTTCTTCGATACGTTTACGAACTTCATCTCGCCGCGTTTGCAACTCTATATCCGTCAAACGTTTTGGTTTATTCTGTGGCAAATGTTGCACATGAACGGGTGTCATTTTTGAGACGAATACAACAGTATTTTCCGAATTAGCTTTGCATTGCTTAAAGTCTTCTTTCAGAGCCAATGATTGGCTAGGATAGGTATTAAGATCGGCATTTTCAGGATACAGTAAACGTTGGGCTCGGTCATCGTTAATGGAATTGGGGGCCGGCACATGTTTTACTACCATTTCTAATATGGTACGATCTATGGGCAACCATTGTCCCAAAACAGTTTTGATTTGTGCTTTAGGGTCACCCACACGCAAATCGCGTGCTTGCAATTTGATACCAAGCTTCTCGGCAATAACTGCAAGAGAAGAAAATTATGATGTATTTTAAAAAAAATGTATTTAAGAAAATGTAAGGTAGAAAGTAGATACGGGTTTAGAAAGCATTTATAAGCTTATAATTTAATTTGTTGGTGCCTCTTTCGAGTTCTCGACAAACCCTCTTCTTGTTATATAGATTAATCTTTTCTGTTAAGACCCACGGTAGGAAAATATAATCAAGATATTGCAAAAAAAATTCTAATAACTTGTCTTAAATATTCCTAGGGAATAAGACAAGTAATCAGTCAAAAGACTATGTCGCGTCACCGCTAAGAGGCCGGTATGGATCATTGAGCTTGGCATAATTAGAAAGTATAAAAAAAAATAGAATAGAATAATGTTAATAAGTTTTAATGGAGAGTTTAAAAGGAGAGAGAAATGTTCTATGTTTTCCGGAGTATTTTTCCGTGAAACTTTCTTCTGCATGTAAGCCAGACCGTTTGTAAATTTCATAAGGTTATCAATGTTGAATGACGAAGATTCACTTAGACTATCAATTTGCCACTTTTCTATGAATGACATCCTTCTTCTACGAAGACCTGGGCAGCAGCAGAAAAAATGCTTAGTGATAACACAATAGCCCCCTGTGCTATCTCCTAGTTTGATCTAAAGGCCATAACGTCACATGGTCCTGTAATTATGCGTACAACTTTCCCAACCAGCTCCAAAAGCATTCTGGGAAAGAGAAAACTACTTTAAAAAACTGAATTTCCCTTTACATCCCATGAATGAGGTAAGAGATAGCTTCACGCGTTGCTGCGAATTAACATGCTTTTCTATTTTTAGATTCACAACTAACGGCACCTACTTGTTTATCAACGAATGCGAACGTCACTGTTCGAGAAGCTCTTACTAGACATGCCGATTGACTCGACACTGAGGGTAGCCGACAATAAACGCATGGTAGTCGCGTGTTCTAACCATCATGTCACGGCCGGTCCCGGGAAAGGGAAAACATGGGTGTGAAATTTCAAGTATTTCAAGTCAACTGCATTGCTTCGACTGTTTTGTATTGACATAAAATTCAGTAGAATAACACTTCTTTTTGATCAAAAAAGGTGCTTTTTGATACAATGTACTTTTTTATACAATAAATTTCCCTTTTACAATAATAGTACTTATTAGTACAGTTAATTGTAGTTCTTGATACAATAAAAGTACAGTTGATTTAGTCAACTAATAAAATTAAAGTCTTTACACGATAATTAAAAATAAATACCCAGCATTGTAGATTGTACCACAATTAAAAATATGTCATAATAAAAAAAAAAATATTGTAATGAATATAAACTGTTGTTCATGAATTCATAATTTATGTAGAACCCTTTACATAAATGTAATTTTTACTTAAGCAGAGTAACCCCGTTTCAACTATATAAATTTGCAAAGTTTTCTTTCCAATAATAAACACATCACAACAACTGTTATGCGTTATGTATATACTTTATTTACATATTTTGTTTTTTAGCTTGTAATTGTAAACGTAAAAGATCCATTTCTATTTTGTGTTTTTCGGCCATGAAATTTCTTTGCAATTTTTTTGTCTTCAGCTGCTCTTGCTTAATTTTCATATCTATTAAGCTTTTATTTTTTAATTTCTTCAACGAGGGTTTTACATCCTCCAAGGCAGGTTCTTCCAGAACATCTAGAAGAAATTATACAAAATGTATTATTGTGATACGTTTGACTAAACTATACATACTGTCATCATCATCATAACTGTACGTCTCGTGTTCTTTATCTAAATGACCATTATCGAGTGCGTTATTATCCATTAAATGTTCTGCAAAGAAATGTCTGTGAATTTTAATGTAAAGCTGACGAGTGCTTTTATGGTTACCATTAGATTCTTCATCATCATCATCATTATGCTGCACTTCCTTCATGCTATCGGATTCAGAATATTTAAATTTTTTTCGTGGCCTACCACCATCGGTTAACGAATTGTGTATAGGTACAATGCTATCCTTAAAAGCCAATAAAAGCTTTTTCAATGTTGCATTTCTCTCTTGCTCCATTGCCTGATTCCGTTTACTTAGCTGTACAAGTAACTCTAATTTGTTGTTAATAGATTTTAAGTAGCTTAATTCATTTTTTTCAGAGACTTCGTCAGAGGAATCATTGAGTATGGGTGGCTCATCGACTTCTTCTTCCTGATAGGTATCACTGTAATCTTCATTTGGTGTTTCATAATAGTTCTCCGGTTCCGATATGTCACGGGAATTTTGATTTTCAGTATAATCGAAAACATCTAAAAATTAATTGTTAGTTATTTAACAAAAGGAATAAGAATGCTTGTATATTGAGAAAGCTTAAGATGAAGAGTGTTTCATTAAGTTTTCGCGGTGACCATTAAAGTGTCTTAAAGTTTGGTTAAAGTGTTAGTTACATAAACAATTTATTATATGTTTACGTGAATGGTTTAACAAATTATGTAAGAGAATATTTTTTTTATTATCGGTTTTTTTATGATTTCTTTTTAAAATTTAATCTAAAAAAACATGATAGTACCGAAACTGTTTTATATACATATATATTTTTGTTAATTTGTATAACAAAATACAAAAAATTTATAACTTATACCTTTACAATGTGTTTTAAAGAAATTTCAAATAATTATAATCAACAAATTTGTTTTTTTTATTTTGTAAAACAACATTTTTTTGTACTAAATTTTTTGACTAATAAGTAAAAAAAATATTCGAATATATGAACTTTTATTAGCTCTGTACTAGGTTTGAATGCATAGCCGAGAATGTAAATATAAATTTATTAATTTTATCTCATGACTCTTTAATGTTTAAAGTGAACATGATTCCCTTAAAATAAACTTTTCCATTACATACTCCCTATTCTTTTAAAATTTGAATATTTGATAATTGTTCAAACTAAACACATGAAACACTTCAACATTCTCGCTCCACACCGTGATTACAACGTGTTTACCTGTACTTGATTTTGGCTCGTTTTTGAACACGAAATTTTTGATATTATGAACCATATCATACCAGGGCCATGGTGACAAAAGTCCTTCGTCAACGGCTTTCCTCTCCTCTCTTAGTGGAAATAAATATATATTAGTTAAATAAAAATGTTTAAATCAGCATAAACAATACAAATCTATTACCTATATTTGTTTGATAAGTTATGGATTTTCACTTTAATCTCATAGCCCGTGTATGAAAAGCCCATTTTTTTAATTTTGTCAGACATTTGCGAATATATAATCGAATTTCTTACATTGCCGCGAGTGGCAAGGTCAGTTGCATGCTCTGCCCAGAGCGTTAAAACGGCCTGTTCCGACTTGGCGCACCATAAGGATTTCCGTTTGCGTTTTTTCTTTTCGCTGCAACAGGATATTTTAATAGATGATAACAGAGTGCGTAACTCAAAATGTTTGTTATTTAAATATTATTGTTGACAACTTACCTGGACGTATCCATTTTTAAACTCTTTTGATAATCTTAATGAAATCTTGTGAAAAATTTACATGCGTCTGTTTACCTTTTTCGCGATGCACAGCTGTGTATAGTAGCTTTAACAAAACAGAGTTGTTTGAACATGGGGATTTGTGATTTAATAAAAACCAATCACAATAACGTTAACTTCAGTAACAGCAGAGAGTTTATTACGAGATACGTCTGGTCATAACTTGCAATTTATTTGTACAGAAGACATAATCAAATTCCGACATAAAACTTTGTTTAATTATGTTAAAATAAGAAATTATTTGTATTGAAGTAATCATTCACTATCGTGAATTATATGTTCATAGGAAATTATTAACCAGTATACATGTGTATGTGGATATTTGTACTACAAAGCAAATGACAAGATTTTCTCTCAAAATCACAGCTGTTCGAACATTCCAAATACAGTTGAAAACAGAAGAACATTTGTTATTATCAGAACGAGTCAGTGTACAGATTCTGGCGCGATCATCGTACAAAGAAACACACACCTTTGCATAAATTTTGTTATTTTTGCCTTAAATTTTAGAAGTAAATTTTTATTGTGTCATAAACCTTCTCCTTATTGGAGCTCAATAAGGTTTGTGTCAATTAAAAAAAAGATGGAGCAGGATTTTACTTCTGCCAGCAACACTCCAACCAGTGGTAATGTCCTCAAGAGGACAAGAAGAGATGGATCTTCATCTCCAGCCCTTGATGTAGAGAAAATGGATGACAACAATCAAAATCGTTTTTGGATCTTAGGTCAACTTGATTTTGGAAACAATACCAACGTCGACGTGGAAGCCAGCTCCAGTGCTGCCGCCAAAAACACCAGCAGCAACCACAACCACAACAAAAAAGTAAACAACAACGCAACCTCAACAACAAGAGATATTCCATCGAGAAAAAACCTTTGCCCTCCTATTTTTCTGTTCGACGTTGATATACAATTGCTTGTTAAGCAGCTGGAGTCTAAATCCCCAAAAATTTTCTTTAAAATTAAAAACATAAACAAACGTAAAAGTAAGCTGTACCTTTCGGACGTTGCTGTTCACTCCGAAATGATGGCGATTTTAAGGGAAAAAAAAATTACATCATACTCATTTACACCAAAAGAGCTGAAGCAAACATCGTTTGTTCTTCGGGGGATTGACTTCAGAACACCTGCTGATGATATAAAGGCGGATCTTGATGTGGAGTTGCCTGGGATAGTAGCTAAGGTAACTAAGTTTACGACCTCACACTCTACAAAAAACAATTACGACACTGGTCTTTTTTTAATATCCCTTCACCCGGGTAAAAATCTTGATGACATAAAACATATTAATTACGTTTTGTCGCAGTCAATTAGTTGGGAAAAACCAAAAAGAAAAGAAATGGAGATTCAATGCCGAAGGTGCCAACAATGGGGGCACATAGCCAAGAACTGCAACGCTGCTTTCAAATGCGTAAAGTGTGTCGAGTCACATGAGCCGGGCAACTGTACCCATGGACAATCAAGCAATGAACAGCCTTGCTGTGTTAACTGCGGCGAAAAGGGACACCCAGCAAACTGGAGAGGATGTGCAGAGTACAAAAAATATGTTAGTCATAAAAAGGAATTGATCAAAAAGGCTCGAGAGCAGAAAGAATTGGCAGCTAATAATGTAAGGAACATAATTTCTATGAAAACGACGCCCGGCAAATCTTTTGCAGGCCTTTTCCGACAACCACCAATGTCTCAACAAAATCCAATTGTTGATGAATTTCTAAAACTGGCGTCATATTTTATGGAACCAGAAGAATTAACTCTGGAGCAGGAGATAGAAAAGTTTCTTAAAGAATATCGTAACATGTCAAAGCCACAAGCCAAAGAAGTATTTATGCGAATTTTTAATAAAATTAAAAATGAACCATAATTTGAATTTTCTAACTTTCAACGTCAGATCGATTGTCGACAAGTGTCGTCAAATTGAACTTTTAAATATACTAACCTATAACAAAATTGATGTTGCCTTCCTACAAGAATGTCATCTTAGAGGAAACGTGGGAATAAAAGTTAACGGCTACAACTTTATCTATGATAATTCATCAATTGGAGTTGCCATTTTGATTAAAAACAGAATATCGCATAGAATCAAAAACATCGAAAACGTCCCATTTCCATCAATCTTTGTTGAAATTAACATTTCGAACAGTTCAAATACCCATAAAATTTTGGTCGGTTCTATTTATTTACCAACAAGCCTTCCACGAGTTCATATATTTAATGGATTAAATACAATTCTGGGTATTGCAAAGAATTACGATGGGTTCATTTTAGGAGGCGACCTGAACTCCAAACATACAGTTTGGGGCGATCAAGTTGAAAATATGAATGGGAAATCTCTTCATATCTGGCTTCAGGATAATGCCATGGATATAACTCGCGTATGCGATAGGACACCATCATACCCAAACGGCTCTTCTTTTTTAGACCACTTTTTGCTTAGCCCGCACTTATTAAATAATGATCTCCCAAACTATAAAATTTATACTTTGCCATCTTTTTCGGATCATTATCCCCTTAAAATTCAGCTGCGCTCTGAGCAAATTGACTTCGTTATACAACATCCTCAGGTTTTCACATCCTTCAAAAACACAGACTGGAACCAGTTCCGATGCGAAGTGCAATCTGCCTGTCGACAGTTAATGCCTGCAAAAGACAGAACTTTTGATAACGAGGAAATTGATGACTTAATCGAAAATTTTAAAGTATCCATCAGCTCCGCAGTTAACAATCATTCAGAGAGGATTGACATGAGAATTGGAAAAACTCCATTATCTGAAAAAACCAAAAAGTTGTTCAAAGTTAAACATCTGTGGCAGAAGAATCTGAAAAAAATATTTCACAGAAATGGTAATAGAAAAAGTCTAGAATATCAGTTGCTTTCTAAACAAATCAATCTCTTGAAAATCATCATCAACGATTTAGTCAATATTGATCATTCCGATACATTTCACAATAGACTAAAAAAGATAAAGCCAGGCCCGAGCGCATTTAAGGATTTGAACAACGTAATGGGTGCGAAGAAATCGCCGTTTTGTCAACAAATAACTGTCAATGACTCCGTAATAACGAACGACAGCGAGAAATGCGAAATATTACGCCAATTCTATTCCTCAGTATACAGCGAAAATATCCCTGAAAACCAAGTACATGACCTAGAAGGACGAGTCTCAAACTACATTGAAGCAGTGTCAAGTCATGTATATTCCTTTGACAATGACATCAACTCGCTGAATAACGAGGATAGTTATCATTTCACAAATGTTCAACAAGTGAAGGAAGTTATAGGATTAATTAACAGCAAAAAATCTTCTGGTCCAGATTTTATTTCTAACTACATCATTAAGAAATTGCCTGACATTTCTCTCCAACTATTAACAATCATATTTAATAATTGTCTTAACAACTGTTATTTCCCGTCGGCTTGGAAAAAAGCTAAAATTATTCCTCTGAAAAAAAAATCTAATAGTTCAAGTGTGGAAGATTTTCGCCCGATCTCACTGCTATCGAACATTGGCAAAATCTATGAACATATTATTAAAATCAAACTTGAAAAGGAGTTTTTGGTTAACCCGCTGTCACCCTACCAATTTGGATTTAGACAATTTCACTCCACACAGCATGCATTATTGAAATTTCACAGTGATGTTTCGTCCAATCTGCGTCAAAAAAAGTGCACTGTTGCCATTTCCCTGGATATAGAAAAGGCCTTTGATTCGGCTTGTCATAAAGGAATACTTTTCAAGCTGGTAGAACTTGGAGTTGATCCATTTTTGATCAAAATACTTTCCAGTTTTTTTAATAATCGCAAATTCTACATACAAATATGCAGTTCTGTATCTGACATGGGCTTAGTAAACAGCGGCGTTCCACAAGGCAGTGTGTTGGCACCACTACTTTTCAATATATACCTCTATGATCTCCCACATCTCTCCAATGATTCGAAAGCAATTTTATATGCGGATGACTGTATGATTTATGCACACCACGAATTCCCTGATCAAGCTTTGGATTTAGCTACATCGCATCTCAATACGATTAACCAATTTTACAATATATGGGGGATTAAAATTAATTCCTTAAAATCATCAGCGATATGTATTAGAAATGCGTCTGGCAAATGCCATCGACAAGTCGTACCTCAGAGCAAACGGTTGTCCATAAACCTTAATGGCTGCGAAATACCATTCAAGACTTCCATAAAATATCTCGGTGTCAATTTTAACAACTTGCTAAAGTTCAACAACCATGGTAGAAGTCTTCTTTCGAAAGCAAAAAGAGTCTCGGGGGCATTTTCGAAACTGTTACATAGCAAATACCTGCCGCAGAAGACAAAAACATTGATTTATAAAGTGATAATAAGACCGATATTACTTTATGCATTTCCCATTTGGTTTACAATATCGCCAACAGTAGCCGCAGAATTGGAAAAATTTGAAAGGAATGTTCTAAGGAAATGCATAGGGAAAAATTTTGAGTCTTACACAAAACGTTACTCAAACTCTTACATATACAAATCGGCTGAAATAACATCTTTTTGCAGATATGCTTTCTCTCTACAAAAACGGTTCGTGGAAAACTTATGCCTCCATGATAATGTATTAATGAACGAGGTTTATAACACGGAAAAACACTCCAGCTGGTCAAACTCAACGTATCTCTCACCTATTGGTATTATACTGGAACAATCTATCAACGATCTGCTCTGCATCAATCCGCCAGAATTTTATGTAAAAACTTTACCAGGCTCCCACAGGGGCTAGCTTAATATCTGTGATATTTATCTTTAAAAACATATACATTAGACTGAATTATTTTATATAGATAGAATGTAATTATAAAAAAAAGCCTTACTATTTTATTTTTTTTTATATAAAATGCTATTAAAAGTATACACTATTTTATTTTTTTTTATATAAAATGCTATTAAAAGTATACACGAAAAGTACCTGAAAAATGTTTGTGAGTATATGTTAACACTTCTTGTTGCATGTACATACATCTCGTTACATACATACATGTTGTAATTTCATGTTATCAATATTAAGAATGTTCGTTTTAACATTTCTGTAATTTATGTAGTTTTAAGTGTTGATTAATTTTTAATGTTGTTTTGTTTTTAACAGACTTCGCTCTGTACGTCAACGCAAATGTCGTGAGCAAACATTGTTTACTTCCATCGAAATCTTAACAGTAGATTGTCAATATTATCATTTCGCACGCAGCATATGCTTTTCAGCGTTTATTAGAACAAGACAGATATAGTTCTAAGTTCGTTTCAATATTGTTAGTGGTTAATGTAAACATATGAATGTCAAAAAGTCTCAATAAATGTTCATTTCATTTCATTTCATTATCAGAACTTGCTTGTAATCAAATCAATAACAGCTTGCCGCCCAAAAATTATACTTTTGCGTTAACAAAAGAATTTATCAACCCTTTATGGTAGTCGTCCGTCCATGAACATTTCTTCTGCGCGAAATGAACTGGAGTCGTCGTATTGGACCGACTCCATATGGACAAACGGCAAGGTTTTTTGGGGCAGAGTTAATTTCAGTGTGACTTTTCTTAGTAAGTAAATATATTTTGCGTATCGCTGCAAAAGCATATCGAATAGATTTAGTGGGATGAAGAGAGCGAGCCAAGAGTAATGTGGTCTATCAAACGTCTTTGAAGTATGGAACTGGAAAATATATGCAAAAGGAAGCTGGAAATGCACAGTGGATCCGCTTGTATGGAGTCGCGACCAAAAATACTTCTAATGGTAGTAGAAAGCGGAAATGTTCACCAGGGCTCCTAAGAACTTTTTAAGTCAGTACAGAAATTTCAATCAGGTGAACTAACTGATAAATACCCTTACCCTATGTATAACAATATTGTACTCCCGATTTATTTAAATTAACAAATTTAAAAAAGAAATTATGTATGCGTATACGGTTGGGAATAGGACTCTCGTTCGTATGACCAGACATTTACAGATATGTAGCAAAATTGACAACAGTTAAAAAAGTTCAACTCAATGGCCGAATTCATCCAGAGGGTTTTACATACATAACTTTTGTGTAAGAGAGGTACCTGAAGGGGTGTATCAAGTATTTCGGTTTTCTGAGGTTTTGCGTAGGATTACAAGATAATCAAACTAACCAATTTAAAATATCGTCCAGTTTCCGTTTGAATGTTATGGGAAACATATTAATTTTCCCAAAAATATGTAGGAAATTTTGTATGAGTAGAGCAGATATTCATCCCAAAATTAGATTTACATAAGCGTTTTCCTTGGGCAAAATTTAACGGAATTCAGTGTACTTAAAAAAAAGATATGAGTTTGGGAATATTACGTTGAATTAAGGCATTTGTATAGGAGGTGCCATAAGGAGTGTGGCAAAAGTTTAGATTTTTTACGAGTCAGTATATTGATTAAATTTCCGCAACTAACTTTAAAACGTTTATTACCTTAAGTCTCTGATAAATACAATAGACAAGAAACCTAAGGGGGGATCTGGGGGAAACACGACTAAAACTTTAAATAAACGTAATAAAGACTCACAAAATAGGAACAAACAAATACGTTACCTAAAACATTAATTTAACAAGAATAACAACATAAGTAAGTTTTTATTAATATCTATAGATAAAATAAATACTTTTAACTTCAAAATCCATTGAATGAAATAATAAAATGTTTGCTTTAGTCGACTTAAGCTTACTTAAACTTAATTTCCCTTCGCACCCCATGAATGAGGTATGGGATAGCTTCTCGCATTGTTGGGAATTAACACGCTTTCTATTTTTAGATTCACAACTAACGGCACCTACTTGTTTATCGACGAATGCGAACGTCACTGTTAGAGAAGCTCTTACTAGACACGCCGATTGACTCGACACTTAATACTGCGAAGTTGCTGTCGAAAACATTCGAGGGAAGCCGACAATGCAAGAAACATTTTCTTTTTTTTAAGATGACTGGAGCCAGGTTTGAACCTGCAATCTCCCGCATGGTAGTCGCGTGTTCTAACCACTATGCCACGGCCGGCCCCAGTCACTTTAAACATGTTAAAAACAAATTGACCAAACCATCGGCATGTATGTGTGCTTGTATAATAAACCAATTGAATATGCTAAAAGTCAAAGCTAGGTGTATTTACAGATTTTTACGTTCATAAACTCCCTGAGTAATATGTTTGTCCCCAACAGCTCCATCCTTAATTTTATATCTTACTAGTGGGCCCGGCAATGCTTCGCTATTGCATATTATTTTAAAAAAATGGGCGTAAAAGTGGGCACGGTCGAAAAAAAGTACCCTATAAGTCAGGCCAGAGTCCCAGTTAAATGCCGTGAAAATTTCAAGAAGATCGGTCCAGAGGTTTGGTCTCCCATAAGGTACAAACAAACAAATTAACAAACACACATTCCATTTTATATATATAGATGTTCTGCTCAGCTTTAAATATTTAAAATGATTTGTGGTCATTATTATTAACGTAGACTTTGAAGCAAACTATAGAAAATCAGTATTAACATCTTTTTTATTAATTTACTCATACACATCGATATGAAAACTGTAATGGGGATATGGCCCTCCAATACAATACATGCAAATGCCATCTATAAAGCATTTATTTTATATATGGCATATTCTTAAGAATTACTATCATCGTTCAGTCCTTATGTCTTTGCAATAAGCTTCCGCTTAGCATCCAATTCCATTTTTAAGATTTGCATTTGTAAATTATGTTTTTCAGTCATAAACTCCCGTTCTTGTTGTTTTGTTTTTAGATATTCTTCCTTTAGTTTCATATCTATTACCGTTCTGTTTGGCAGCAAGTTTGATGATTTCTTTGCAGGGCTATCGTCAGTGTTTTCATTCGCAATTTGCCCCGATTCATCTATAATTGAAAGTAATAGTTAATTAAAGCAACGTATGTAGTAAGATGGCTAACATTACGCTACCATTAGTGTTTGTGTCCATTTCATTACCAAGCGGGTCGTCCTCCTCTATGCTTTCGGAATAGCTTTCTGTAATTGAATTATAGTTTAAGTTAAAATTAATATATAACAAATATTTAATTACCATATTGATGATCTAGATTGGCACTGACGTCAATTTTAGATAACTTTATTCTTTTCGACGCATTACCACCTGTATGTTTCGAGGTGCGGACTGCACTAGTGTTGTGCTCAAAAAGTCTTAGTAACTTTTGCAATGTTGCATTTCTCTCTTTTTCCATAGTTTGACTATGTTCACTAACTTCATTCATTTTCTCCAAAAGTATTTCCAAATTTCTATTAATAGATCGCAAATATTTTCTTTCTTTCCTTTTGGTATCTCCATATTCGATAGTTGTGGTAGCTGTCTCTTCAACATTGTCGTAGTTATCTTCGTCATTTGGATATTCATCATTTGTATATTCTTCATAAGTTTCATCTTGAGAGTTTTCATTGTGATTCGAGGAATAATCTTCTTCTAGATAAGTAATGAGACAATTATTTGCATTTGAACCACAATTGTTACACAGACATACAAAGTTACTAGCGCAAAAAATGGCAAGTAGTCACAACAATGACGGTAGTTTGCTTTTTTAATCTTAATTATAATTTAACGTGAGGTGAAAAACATAGAACTGGGAATGGTCTCTACAGATACCATAATAGATTTCCATATTTTCTGAATGTCTTTGAGGCAATTCTGGGCCTAAGTAAAGGCATGTCATGTTAACTCATGTATATACCTTTTTATGATGTATCGATTTAAACTTCGAATTATTAGTTCCAGAACTAACATACCGTTTACCGTCAACAGGTTTCCCTATACCATACCGTCATACTATATCGATTTTGTATAGGTATAGCATGTTCAACTTTGATGTTTGCGTATGTAAAACAATGCTGTCTATGCGTTTATGCGCCCGCCACCTTACCTGTGTGATTAGTCTCTTCTTCATCTTCATGCTGATCATTAGATTCCTCCTGATCATTAGATTCTTGCTGATCATTAGATTCTTGATGATCATTTGATTCCTGCTGATCATGATATTCTCCCAATATCCTATGTACCGAATCATAAAGTGGCCATGGTGATGGCAAACCACTAACCGAAATTCTTTTTCGTTCTTCTCTATATGACAAAACACAATGTGATACATGTGTATGAATATATAGAAGTTTCATGTATAGTTATGTGATGCCGGCTTGCGGCCTTACCTGTATCTAGTTGTTATGTTATGAATTTTAAGTTTTGTCTCATATGCCGTATGAGGATAACCCATTTGTGTCATTTTAGATGCCATTTTCGAAATAATGTAAAAATGTCTAGGATTAGCGCGAAGATTCTTAATATTTTGCTTCCAAAGCACTAAAAGAAGTTCTTCGCTCTCAATTGACCACATTGAGCGGTGTTTTCTCTTAGATTTTTCACTGAAATCAAAATGTATGTTGAAATCAATAAAACAACAAAATTCAAATAAATACAACAAAATCTCCTCTTACCTTGTTGTGTCTTCCATTTCTATTGCAATAAAATTCTGTGCAAATTTACATGCGTTGTTTATCTGTTTGTTAGTTTAGTTAAAAACACTTCGACGTCACACAGTTGTTAATTTTGGGTATGCAAACAACGTTTTGTTAAACACTTGATTTGTACAAAAACCATTCACAATGAGATAAACACAAATGACATTTTGGTTTATCACATAATGCGAAAAAGAGAAAACACAATGTGGAATAGGGATAGGGAATTTTTCTCTATTTCTGCATAAATAAAATCTCCCCGGGATATTTTTATATTTTCCACTGACTTGAAACGAACTTCGAAAATGGAAAACTATTCTCCGAATTCAAATTAAAAGGAAAATTTAATAACTAATTTTGGAAACAATTCCGCCACTAAATTTTAAAGAAATCATGCTAAAAATTAAGTATTAAAAAATTCAATGGTATAAGTGCAAAAAAAATTCAGACTTAGGGAAAAGTATGTCGAAAAGTAATAAACCAAAAAGTAGTTTTTGTACAAGAAAAGCATTTTCATTGATAGACAAAATAAATTTTTTGTACTAAAAATAACTTTTGTTGCACAAAAAGAGCTATTATTTAGTGTACAAAAAGTACTTTTTTATATCAAAACGTACATTCATTGTACCAAATAGTACTTTTATTGTTCCGCAAAGTTCACTTATTTTACTAAAAAATACTTCAAATGCACCATAAAGTACATTTTATTGTACCAAAAAATACTTTCAATGTACCAAAAACATATTTGTACCAAAATCTACTTTTATTGCGGCAATAAGTAATTTCAATATAACATAAAGAGCAAGAACTGCAATGACCTTTTATTATATTCTGGATAGTTTTTATTTTTTTTATACTTTAAAATTTGAATACTTAAACACTTCAAATTTGTGTTCCTTGTTATTACCTTCCCAAAGTATTTAACGCATATATTTTAGTATTTCCGTGAAAAATTAGTTTCCAGGGAAAAACAAAGTCAACATTATAAATGTTATTTCTACATTCAAAAAATATTAATGTTTATGAAATTTTGTTATACTTAAACAATTTGTTAATATACTCCCAAAAAGCTTATATTGTGTTCCCATAAGTAATTTTAAACATTAAAAACATTTAAAATACAATCTGGCAACTTCACTAACCTATCATTGTAATTACAATGATAGGAAAAATCTGTTGTTGCTCGTAGGAGATATTCGTTTCCTCTTTTCAATGTACTAGTCTCTCTGTCTCTCTTTGCTAATATACCACGGTTTAGTCATTCACAATAACCACTAATCCACTAAACAACAACACATTGTTTGCGAAAACATTTCAGCTGTCAAAGCAAAACATAAGCGCACCACGAAAACTTGTAAAATAAACGCGCAGCCATGGCGGATAGTAAAATAAAAAAATATAAAACTAAAAAGCATTGGCCACCAAGCGAAGAATTACTCCTGATACGAATTTGGAAAGATCGCATTTTAGAATTGAGGCGAGTTCGTAAAAATCGTCATATTTATGAAGAAATCTCACAACAACTCGACGAGAAAGGTTGCTTTGCCGATGTTGATGAAGTAAAAACGAAATGCCACAATCTCACAACACGATACAGGTAATAACAAAACACCGTACAATTCGTTAAGAACCCAAACGTGTGATGTGCTTATTAATGTAGTACTCGTTAAACGTCTTTAGGAAAGAAAAAGCGGCATTCGTCACTTATGGCTCTAAATCGGAATGGCATTTGTTTCGTGCCATGGACAAGGCAATGGGAGGTCTTGAATTGGACAATGTGGTTGACATGATGGGTGAAATTTCCACATGTAAGTTAAGCCTACCGATATGTAGTATAAAAATGCTCTGCCTAAACGTACTATTACCAATACATTGAAAACTGTTGATTGATTTATTTATTTAAGGTTTAGATGGTACATCACAACAAAGTGCATGCTCAAATAAATCCGAAGGCGACTCAGACTCCTATGAGTATGTTAATGAAGATGTCTATGACAAAGAGGAGGACGAAACCGGTGCAACGACATCTGAATACAATGAACCTGATTCGATTAGTACGAAATATCTCGAGTCCATTAACAGCAATATAGAGTCTCTTGTGGAAAAAATTAATGAACTCAGTGAACGTATGCTGGCCATGGAGGAAAGTGGTAATGCAACATTAGCAAAACTATTGAAAGTATTATACACTCGTGCCGTTGGAGCAGTCTCAGATAATTGCAGCGGTACACCTGCCAAAAAAATGAAATTATCGGAAGACGACGACATATTAGAGCAAATTTCTAGCTTTGAATTAAATCAAATCGACAACGGCTCCACGGCGGCAAAATCATCATTCCCTTCACAAAGAAATACTGTTATTTTAGAAGACTACTTGAAAACGAAACAACTCGAGCGGGAGTTTATGAGCGAAAAACATAAAATACAAATAGAGATTTTAAAACTGGAATTAGAAGCTAAGCGCAAGGAAGCCTTGAAGTAATATGAACTGTATGCTTAGTTTTCTATTAATAAAAAAGAAAGTAAATAAATATGACAACTGTTAAAAAAATATGGCAAAAACGTATGGATATTCCTGCTAACAAAAAATTTCGGGTAATTTACATATTGATTGATTGCGTATACAAATTATTCAGAGTAAACGTGTTCATCAATGCTACACGTTATTTTGAAATATTTAGATATTTTTAATGTAATTATTAAATAATTATTTTTGACTTATTTTTTTGTGAAATTTCAAAACCGAGGTCATAATTGGCGCCCAGACCCCTTGAAGCCCTTTGAATTCTATTATACAACGTACATGTGGGTACTTCAATTAAAAGTATTATGCCCACAACTCCAAATTTAATTATTTTAAAATTTTAGAGTTTCACTATTGTAACTGTCATTAATATTTTGGTTATTTTTTTTAAGGTATTTTTTTTTTTTTTGCTCGAAAAGTTTTAGAAATCAGATTTTCACCTAATTATATTTAGAAAAAAATTTTATTTTAGAAATAGGTAAAAAACTAAAATTAAAAAAATATGGTTTTGGAAAAATAAAATTTTTTTTTTCTCAATTTTATACCTTTTGTCAAATTTTAGTAATTTTAATAAATTTTTATTTTTTAATGTTTTGAAACAGGCTATTTTTTACAAAATTATTTTTTTGAAGAAAATTGAAATGATTATTTTTAAATATTATATTTATTTCTAATTTGTTATGTTATTTTGTTAATTTCTTTTTTAATTTTTTTATAATTATCTTTTTTGAATTTTGAGTAACGAATTTTATATCAATAATGCGAAATATAAGTAAATAAAAAATAATTCTTCCATTTTTGCTCCACTTATTATATTTTCGATGACATTTTTTTAAGGCTATCAACTATGTGAAAAATATCTTTGGAAGTCGTTGAGACATATTTCTTTAAAAATTAAATGCCTGTAAAGTCACTTTTCCTAGAGCAATGTTACACTACATATACATAATACATCTTTTAATCGAAATGAAACATTAGTATATTTTATGATGAAAATATGAAAGCTCAATTTATTTATTTTAAGGATTATAACATTTTACACTACACGTTTAAGATAATACAAATATTGAAAAGTTGCAAACATTTATAATACAATTATTTTATTATTTCTCGACACAACACTAAGTGAACCCAACGAATATTGGCTTATAGAAAAATAAAACTGGACTATACAATATAGATCGAATGGCACAGATGATTAATTTCTATTGGTCTTATATCAGAACTCAATATAAAAATGAAGTATGGAATGTAAGTGTTGTAACATTTAAATATTTCAGAGTTTTACATATATAAATTTTTGCTTTTGTAAACCTTAACACTAAATTATTATCAGAGCGGTACAAAAACTTGTTTAGTGTGGTAAAGTTAACCCCATATGCAAAATGATATGTATTGGATATTGTTATATCTGCAATAAAGTTGTAAACTATTTACCATAAAATTAAATAACTATTAAAAAAACGTTGGAATTTTGTAATAAATTACATTCGTCTTGTGTCCAGCTATATATTTGTATAACCACCTTGTCACAACTTCAATGTGTTGCGTGTCAACAAAAGTAAAAATGTTTACTTATTTGTTTATAAACCTATATTAAAAGTAACTTGAATTATATGCCACTTAAACCTTTGAACTTTCAGTATTGCCAGCTACAGCATTTGTGTTGTCCACATCCGTTTCACAAATTGTGGGGACACCCTCATTTATTTGAATCCCACTAGTACCAGCTACGGATTAAAAACAATGCATGGTTTTAAATTCTTAAATATCAAAAAAAAAATACAACATACCCTCGACGTGATTAACACATTTTTCGTCCTTAGTACCACCGGCACCATTTGTTTCAGTTAATTTTATTTTTTTTTGCGGTTCACTATCTTCAACTGACGAGGTTTTCTTCCATTTTGTTTTGAAAATGTCCAACATTTTCTTTAGTATTTCATTTCTTTCTTTTTGAATTTCAAGCATATCCTTTTGAAGTGCTATTGATCTAATATTTTGTTCATTAGTATGTTGAATGAGAGAGAGCATATTTTTGTTCATAGTATCAAAGCATGTTAGCACAGCTTCATCCATGCTATCCTCATCGGAATTGTCACTTGAATAGTCGATATCGATGCCCTCAGATTTATGGGATATGCTGCGATCACAAGAGTTCTCGTCTATCGAAAGGAGAAAAAAAACCATTAAAATTGTTTAAAATGATGTATTAAGGTAAAAAAGTTTATACATCGATACCACCTGGATCTGAATATTTTGGAATCGGTGCATACTATTAACTATTTCTGCTGTTGTGTTAGGTTGTTATTATTTTTAAAGTCTGACATTATCATGGTTTTGCTTAATTATTCTGTATATTATATGAGTTGTATGGTATTGTGGATATTTAAAATATCACATTACTGTGGTATGAACTCAAAGTAGCCGTGATTATCACTTTTTTTACTCAAACCATTGCAATATTTTCCAAATTCACATAAATGACACTTCGCGACTTCCAAAATTTCATCTACATTGTGACCCAGACATAGCCCCTAAACATAACTCTCAACTTACCCGCAGTTTCTTCATCCGATATAAATGATTCACCCTTTCCGTAAATTTTATCAATAGTCAGATACAAGGACCATGTTGTGTTTGTTCCAGTTTCTTCCATTAGTTTCCTCTCGTCTCTGTCAATGAGAATATGTCCAAAGTTTATGAGGGAGTGGTGTAAAAGTGTACGAGTAATCACTCACCTGTATTTACTAGTCAAATTGTGAATTTTTGTCTTTATCTCAGTCACGGAATATGGATAGCCTAATGCATCCATTTCGTGAGACATTTTTATAAATACCGGATAGTTCAATCGACTAGAACGAAGCCCCGACAGATTGCGGGACCAGACCACAAAAAGGACCTTCTCAGCTTCGGGTGTCCATTTGTTGCGGCGTTTCCTTTTCGATATACTGGAAAGGAAGTGATTAAATGTAATAAAAATCATCTAAATAAATTTGTTAATATATCTTACCTACTGGATTCCATTTCTTATAAATTGATATCGTTGGGAGAAACTTAGCACAAACTACGACTGAACAAGTTGCTTGTTTACCTTTCTTTAGAATTGTAAATACACAGTTGCACATTTTGGTATGACAGTACACTTTAATAAGTAGCGTTTCCCCTTGAAAGTCTAAACAGAATTAGATGCGTTAGCGACGCAATTATGAGACATAAGGGGATAGCTGTCGTTGAAGTTTAAAATAGTAAATAATTTCTTCATAATAAGTTACAAGAGGAATATAAATGACGGAAATTATAGAAATGCACGGATCTTCAAATTAAAACAGTCAGCACATTTGCAATACACTGATAGCAGTATATTAAGATAAACAATATACAAAATTATGTTGGATTCTATATAAACCACCATATGAGGATTTGAAACCCTTTCAAAAAACAATTTTAAAAATCAGTGTCATAAAAATTAAAAAAAAGATATAAGTTCCAAAAATAATTCCACTATATGGCGCAAAGGTATTGGTTTTTATCTGAATACAAATAAATAAAAAGAAGATTTAAGATTTCTCATTTTCTGTACAATTTATAAATAAAATATTTTTCTTTAAACATAGTATAGAGTACTCTTTGCAGTCTCTATATAGAAAGAAAACACTGATTCACAATCCATGGGCACCGGCCCCAACATTAACCTACCATTCTGATGTATGGTGTCCAAGACGAAGAGAATGGTATGATTTGTTTTCAAATCGACAATTAGCCCGATGTTATGCACCATTTCAAACCATTGCAAAAAACCATTTCGAAAAAAAAAAAATTACGAAAAATTTTTTCCCAACAGTTACCCTTGCATACAATACCACCAACGTAAATAAAAAAATATTCACTATTCCCCTTCTTAAAAGTATCTTACTTAATTTATTTTTCAATAATTCAGAAAATGATTTATTTTTCAAAAGTTAAATTTAAGAGGAAAAAAAATCATATCTCAAAAAATATTTGTCAATATTTCAAAAGATATTTTTTCCCAAAATTATAGTAATGAAAAAATATCTTATTTCGGGAAAACTATTACAAGGTGAAAAATTTTTTTAAAAGCAACAATTCTTCTCAAAAAAAATAATTATTAAAAAGTATTCACTTTATTTGTTTGTTCTAAAAAGTATGATTTATTTTATTTTTTAAATTTAAAATTAATTTAATTTTGGTGACTTGAGTTAACTATACACCGATTTCATAAATTTAAATTTGGCTGAAGTGCAGAATATGGGACGGGAGCCCGATTAAAAAAAAATATGTCATTGCCTTCGACTTGGTCCCTCAACATCGGAATGGTAGGTCAAAGTTGGCGTTAAGGCCCATGGGGTCCCCCCCATGTACTCAAATTAAAGATATTTTCGAGACAAACATTTTCACTCTAATTTACAAAAAAAATATTTTTCCTGGAATATATAAAAAAAAAAAAAATTGACTGCGGCGCTTATGCTACCATCTCAATCTTAACCACTCTAATTTACAAAACAAATAACAATTTAAGGGGATATATCAATAAAAAAAAATGTAAAATGTTTAAAATATCGCTTTTTCTAATATTTTTTAAATTATTCTTCAACTTTTCCACTTTTATCCTTTTTTTACAAATTTTTTCAAACTTCAATTTTAACATTTTCTTACAATTTTGTTGAATTTGCCTATTTTTTCAAGATTTTTAAAATTTTAATTTTTTTATTAATTTTCATTTTTCAAAAAATTCTTTTTGCACTTTTTCTTGAATTTTTTAAATATTTCTTTAAATTGTCCATTTGTTTTCTTCATTTTATAATTATTTTCTCAATTTCCTTTTTGTAATTAAAAAAAATTTAAAATTCTCACACATTTTTGATGGCTTTTCATTTTTTTTTATAGAATTTTTCAATTTATTCCCTTAAATATTTCTAATTTTCCATGATTTTTCCCCATTTTTTTAAATTTATTACGGGATATTTCAGAAAAAAATATTTTTTTCTTAAAAAGTCGCGCGATTTTTAATTTTTCTATTTTTTTTTTAGAATTTTGCAATATATTTCCTTAAATTTTTCTAATTTTTTCCATGATTTTTTTTCATTTTTTAAATTTGTTTTTGGTATATCCCGGAAATTAAAATGGCTCTAACTCGGTCCAGAAGACCCGTAGGAACTTAAAAATACCGTTGGATTCGTCTCGAAAATATCTTTCATTTGAGTACCCACACATCGGGCGTTATCATAGAACCCAAGGGGCCCCTTTTTTAGGCCCCCGAGCCCCATGTCCCTAGCGCCAACTTTGACCTTGATTTTCGTGTTTTTTTTTTCGCCCCATATTCTGCACTTTTGCCAAAAAAAAAATTATTGAATAAATATAAGTAAGACGAAAAAATTATCCATAAAGAAAAATTTTGTTTATTCATATTTATCTATCTACTTAAATTTAACAAAATTTTCATTTTAAATCTAAAATTTATTAAAAAATCACATTTTAAGTTTAGAAAAAAAAACATTTAAAACATATTGATAAAACATTAAAAAAAACCGATACCAATTTTAAATAAATTTTGTCATTCGAAGATTTTTTATTTTATTTACAGAAAAATGCTAATTTCAAACAATAAAAGTAATAAAATATGTATGTAAGTATGTATTAGGGTGATTCAAATTATAAAGAGTTTGGAAAAATGTACGATGGCGCATCGCGGCTTTTCTTCGTTCGACATTTTGTCGAAGAAACTATGGCTCAAAAATTAAAAAAATTAATGAATAAAAAATATTAGTTTGGCAATAAGAATCAATAGAAAGTCCACCACAATATTTAAATATTGTCTTTTGTTACCAGCAATAATAATATACCATATTGGCAAAATGTACAAAAAAAATAAAATACGGACGTTTCAACTTTTGCTATAATGGCACAAATATATAGTTTTATAACTCAAGCAATAGTTTTCCCGAATATTCATCCTATGAAAGAAGTGAAAGACCAACAAAGTACATATTAATTCGGTACTTTTTTAAATCACTCTAGAAATGATTCTTATATATTAATCTGCACAGCTTCGCAAAACAATGTAGGTATTTTTTTTTTTTTTGTTTGGAATCCAAACTAATTAGACATAGTTATTAATTGGTAAGTTGAATTACCATGTTGTTGTGATTATTCTAATGGTTATGACATGGTAGGCATTATAAATCGTATTTGAATCAATTCTGGCAAGAACAGATCTTAAAACAGCAATTAAACGAGAAGACAAATGAGAATTCTTTATGATTAGATAAACTATGACACAATGAGATCGATAGCATGAACAACAAAACAACAGATGTAAGTAGATTCTTTTACAACATTCTTGTATTAATGTAACCCTATTTCGAATCTGATGAAATCTAATTGGATGTGGGCCAATTATAAGTTTAAATTCCTTCAGAAACATATATATTCAGTTCATGCAAGAGCTATGCGATAAATCCTAAATAGGGTCAGCTAAAGTATATATTTTGTAGCAGTCGGTACGTAAATATTTGGGAGTATCCTGAAAATAAAATTTCATAAACGCACGGAGCCCTAGCAAGTTATCTGGAATGCACTTTTTTCATATATTTTTAACTTGCTGTTTTCTATGGCAAAGGAGTCCCAGGGAGAGTCCCAGGGAACGCCAACCGGACTCCTTTGGTTGTCTGGGCAATTTCGTTTCTGATATAGGTATTTCACATATTCTTATTCTATCATGAATACATATAGTACATTGTGTCAACTACTAACCTGGTATTTTGTCTTTATCCTTTCGCACAGCAATGGTATCATATAAGCTCCATATATTCTCTAAAATGAATTGCACAAACATTGGCTTTTTTGCCTTTTCTTGAGCTCCAGGAGCAGCACATTTCTTTTTGGCATTGTAATAATAATCGCCCCACAACACTTGCTCCAATTCTTCGGTGGACATTTCGAGCCTTTCTGCATATGTCAAAGCAAAATCTTTTACACCGAATGCCCAACCATCGTAAGCCGAACAAAACACAACATTACCCGAGGGCGGAGAAAAATATAATGTGGAGTCATCACTGTCTTCCAGTGCGGATTCGTAATTTTCTTTTCGCGTTATGTCTTCTTTGGCCAATATGTCGGACGCGAATATACTGCCCAAGACTGCGTTGACTTGTTCTAGCACTTGCATTATATGAAAATAGGCATCCAAGGGAGCCATTTGTTTTTCCATAATTAACCGATCGATTTTATTTAACACCAACACAGGTTTTAACTGTTCAACATAGGCTTGTTGCAGGCAGGCCCGTGTTTGTGGGCACACGCCTTCCACAACATCGACAACAACGATGGCTCCATCGCACAAACGCACCGCGGTTGATACTTCACTCGAAAAATCTACATGTCCCGGCGAGTCTATAAGATTAACCAAGTAGTCTTTGTGGTCGGCAGCACCTTGATAATACAGCGAAATACTGCTGCTTTTCATGGTTATACCGCGTTCCTGCTCATCTTGGCGATTGTCCAAGTACCGCAGTTTTCCCGCCATTCGTTGCGAAATAATGCCATTGCTGGCCACTAAGGAGTCGGCCAACGTTGTCTTGCCATGATCAACATGAGCCAAAATGCAAAGATTACGCACACGTTCAATGTTCTTTTGGAGTTGCACCAAATCGGATGTTTCGACCACGGGCATTTTGGCACAGAAAACGGAAAACACTTTTTTAAAGCAAAAAACGAAACAGAAAATCTCTCGAAAACACTAAACAAATCCGACGACCGTTCGATTCTAACTGGACGATTTTAGCGAGGGGCACGTGTTGATTGTTTTGTTTACGTTCATTCACGAAATTGCATGCATAGCAAACAGCTGCTCTCTGTTTTTGTTGTGAAATTCGCTCATAGGGTGTCAGTCACAATAAATTGTAAACATTGTGGTTAGGGAACAGTTGGCAAAAGGAACATGACATCGACTAATCACAATAATGCACAGGGATGGAAAATTTGGTAAAATGGTAATTTGATGTTCAAACGTACCTATACCAAAGTACACACAGAAGAGTAAATGTAGGAGAATGCAGTCATTTTGGATTTGTAGTGTACAAAGAAAACGCCGTGCGGGTTGGTAGTATTCGTTAATTATTTTATAAGAAACGAAGAAAAGTAATAGAATTATTTTTATAGAAATAAAATATATATATACATATTTTGTATAATATACATTACATATACAAAATAAAATTGCTTTTAATCCTCGAGGGTTTTGCAGCAACTACCAAAATCTCCTTACAACACGACCAAAGTTAAAAATATGAACATGGAAAATTTGTGTATTTGGGATAAACACCCATATAAGTACAATATTTGTACATTTTTGTTAAAACTTTTTTTCAGGGGTTAAAATTTATACATTATATGGCGCCACATACAGACAATTTGATAAAAAAAATATTCTAAAAGAGGTACTTTTTAATATATTAGAATTAAATGTTATAAATTTGCAGTAAACCGGCTGAGGTTGGGAAAATTAAATATTAATTTGGGTGAATATACCGTTAAAAGCAGGAAACTTTTGTTATATTAAAAAAAAAAATGTACATTGTGTAAGGAAAGTTATGAAAAAATGTCTTAACTAATGAAGCATTAGAAAGCAACAAATTTTAGTTGGAATCGTAAAGATAATATTTAGTGTTTATTTGTTTTTGTTAGTCGATCTTACAGTACATTATATTATTTACGTTAGTGTATCGAAATGATACCACAAATTCGGCTCAAGATCAGAAAAGTATTTTTAATTTATCCTAGTGCGTGACACACTGAATTTGACCAAAAATATCAAACAATAAATAAAAAATACTGATCTTGAGCCGAATTTGTGGTATCATTTCGATACACTAACGTAAATAATATGATATTTAGTTTTAAAACCTACATATAGGGAATAAAATAGGAGTCAAATGATCGCTATTGGCGTCGGAGCCATCTTAGACTTTAGTTTTTGTGTTTCGGGAGGTATGAAATTTCCACTTTCGAGCAATTTTTTTAAAAATAACTTTTTTGTTACCTTCTATTTTATCCTTTTCATTTAAATTTTTTTTTTTTTTTTTGTAAGATTACAAATTATAATGTTTTATAATTATTTTGTATTTTGAGCTTTCTAGGACCCTATTGGCGTCGAAGCCATCTTAGACCTTGGTTTTTATGTTTCGGAATGTATGGCATTTCTACATTCGCGATATTTTTCTATTTTTTTAAAAAATAGTTTTTTTTGTTACTTTTTTATTTTTCTTTTTATTTTATTTTTTTGCATTTGGTATTTAATATTTTTTTTGTAATCTTTAATTATAATTTTTTATAAATGTTATGTATTTGTTATTTAAGTTTAATAATTTTACAGCTGGCTATAACATCCATTTGCACATAACCAATTCGATTGCCAATTGGTACTAAAAGTACCTTTTTGCAATTCTCAACTTGCATCTCTGACACATATGATTAAAGACGGCTTTGCTTCTGATTGTTTTCTTCGTTTTCTTATTTACGTTAAATTTTTCCACAACGGATCGAAAATGTCCGAAATGGACATATATTGTCGGACATGTACGTGCCAAGTAGTGGGCAATTCTGACTTGGATTTGGAAAGCTATAACATATTCGAAGTAGAAGGATTGGCCGACAAATTAATGCAGTGTACCTCTTCAAAGATTGAGCCCTACGATGATTATCCTCCCGTCGTGTGCGAGATGTGTTTTGCTAAAATTTCCGATTTCTTTGAGTTCCAGCAGATGTGCCGTAGCTCACTGGAACACTTCAAAGATCTGCTGGAGCAGAAAACACCACTAGTGAAAAGTGAGTATGCTTTGGAAGAGTTTACGCTTTGCGATGACATCGTCAAGTCTACAACTACCAAAGACGAAATGATGGAAAATCAGTTAGATGTTAAAAGTGAATACGATTTGGAAAGTTCCGGTCATGATCCACTACTAGATGAGAATAATACCGATGCAATAGAAGAAATTGTGATAGAGAGAGTTGTTTCATTAACGCAAAGTGGCAATGTCAATAAAAGAAATCGTTCTCAAAGTTTCAATGAGGATGAGGACGACGACGACGACAATGATGAAAGTACTGTAGAAAGTATTACCTGCGTTAAGCCTGTCAAGAAAGCTAAAACTGAAAGGAAAGTGGGAAGGAAATCGTCGAGGGATAAAAGTGCCGGAGAGGAGAGTGATACTGATCGGAATCAAATGGATTCTCTTAAAGAAGATGAACTAGATGATGATGACGAAATGGATAGCTCTTCGGACGATGGCGAGGTAAGTTTTGTCAACTATTGCGAAATGATCGCAAATCATTGTGGTTTTTGAAACCACAAAATTTTTATATAAGTTGTAGGTCTGTACTGCTGTCCCATTCGAAGTCTAGAACTAGTTTCATCCTTACGGTTTAACTTGTTATCAATACTTTAGAATTTGTACTACTATAGGATTTGCGTTTCGTAGTGTTTTTAAAAAAAATTTCAAAATTTATTTTAATTAAAGCCCTGAATTAGACAGAAGCATAGATTCTTGGAGGACCGACCATGGCATGACAGTTAGAACATGCGGCTATAAGGCGGATGATGGTGACTTCGAACCCCGACATAACCACAAATCTTGTGCCCATTATAACGTAGACGTAGCATAGGTTCCGTTAAGTGAGTCAAAAATGTTAATGGACTAAATGGAAGAAAATCTTCCATATGTAATTTTTTTTAAAAAGCTTTCACTAATAATCTCGACTGCTCAGACGTAGCTGTCGACAAAATACGCCGTACAAAAATTGTTTTCAAAGGGACCGCCGGTTAAAGAAATGTAGATGACTGTGAAAGGTCAGCCCTATGATAGTCGCTTGTTCTAAACATCATGACAGAGCCGCCCACATGGTTAGTATATGAGTACTATAAGTACTTTTTTCCATGGTGCTCCCCTAGCTTGTCATTATCTGTAATCGTAACGGCTTCGCAGCTGGATCTAGCCGTGGGAGTATTATAAATAATGATCAATTTATTAAATTTGCTTAAGGTTCTTTCATTCAATTATTTTTTTCTCAGTCTCTTTCAGAAAATGAATCCGATTCGTCCGACGAGCAATCGAATACTAAAGTTAACTCAAAGACACGCTTTAAATGCGATCTCTGTCCTAAAAAATTCAGACTAAAACGTTGTTACGAAAGTCATATGCGTACACATCAAGGATTGCTGGATTATCCCTGTAACCGCCAGCACTGTGGACGATCTTACAGACGTTTATGTGACTTACGACAACATCTAAGAGATCATGATGGTTTACCGCGTGAGTATCGATGTAAAAAACCAAATTGCGGTCAAGTATTTAATCGTGACAAAGACCTGCGAAGGCATCTGGTCGAGGTTCATGATGTACCACCGTTCTACAAATGTAACGTTGACAATTGCGGCAAAGAGTTTCAAAGCAAGTCGTATCGCAATAAGCACATACGCGTTCATCACACCAATGAACCGCAAAAGCCACCAGAGACTCATGTGTGTGATACGTGCGGCGCTATACTCAGAAGCGTAAATACACTGCGCAAGCATGCATTGCTGCACGTTGATAGATCTCAGTGGCCTATGGTCTGTGATGTAGAGGGATGTTCCAAAAGATTTAGATTACCGCAAACACTAATTGTCCACAAGAAACGCCATGCCGGCATCAAAGACTTTGCCTGTCCGCACTGTGATATGCGTTTTGTAACAAGCACCAATTTAAAATATCACGTCAATACTCATACCAGAGAGCGAACATGGTCGTGTGAATTTTGTCCCAAAGTCTGCAATACGGTGGATCTGTTAAGACGACACATTGAAACGAAACACGGAATTGTGAATCGTTTTCCCTGCACTTTTTGCGAACGAACTTTCACCACAGCTAATGCTAAAATGTACCATGAAATGACCCATTTGGGTGAAGATCAGCGACAGGAAAGTGGTAACGGAGATGAAAATTCAATTAGACGGCTTGATCCGGGAAGTCGGACTGGGCGCAAAAAAGAGGCAGTAAATCCGTTTTCATGTGACTTTTGCGATCGTGCCTTTGAATCGCAGCAAAAAAAGAAAGAACATGAAATGATACATACGGGGGAGAAACCACATGTCTGTGAGCATTGCGGAAGAGCATTCAGATTGATACTTTTTTTGAAAAAGCATATGATAATGCATACGAAGGGAGGCCGCGGTCTAAATTTCCCGTGTAGTGTTTGTGATCGAGCTTTTGCTTCAGACCAAAGTCGAAAACACCATGAGATGAAACACACCAAGGAAAAGCCATATAAATGTGAAGAATGTGGTTTCTGTTTCAGATGGCCGAATAATTTAACACGTCATAGAAAACTGCATCAAAGAGACAAAATGGCTGAAGAAAATACACAAGAATATGAAACTGAGGAAGGAATTATTGAAAAACTGGATGAAGCTGAAGCGGATAATCCCATGAGTGGTTAAAGAGTCGCCGCTTTAGTATTGAAATGGTAATTTGGCAATAAAATATTTTGAAATAATAAAATATAATTTCATAATAGTGGTTACAAAATGAAATGAAAATTTGTGTTTTAATATGGGCAAAGGAATTAATATTTTTTTTCTTAACTTTGTGATATATTTTCAATTTTTTTGTACACAACAAAACAGCCGAAACAACAGAATAGAAGAATTTTATTCCCGGGTAAAAATTAATTCGCATGGAATTTATTTCCCTGGGCTGATAGTAGTATCCTATAATAGATCTTTGAACGATCTTATCTAACTCAAATAGATATAATAATTTTTTAGCTCCTGTGTGGTACAATAATATTTAATGCAAGAAATATTTAAATCTCCTCTTTTTTACAAACTCTTTATTCGATACTAAATTTTAAAGATAAATTAATGTAACTTTTTATTTTTAAAATTTGAATATATTTTTTTTATTGAATCAAAATTAAAAACAAAAATATTAATTAAAAAAAATAATGTTACTTATATTTTTTTTAAGTTTAATTATAATTTTTTATATATGTGTTGTAAATAATAGTTTTTACTGTTGTTGTTTTTAGTATTAATTTATTATTTCTTCATAGTTATGAATACTCCTCTTTGACATAATATAAACAAATATGTAAACAACAACTGTATATCCTGAGTATATAAAGATTTAGTAATATAAAAATCGTCGTAATAAAAAAATTGCTGTTACATATAATGAAAACATCGATTTTAGTAAACTGTAGTGGGAACTTTAGAACTATTATTAATTTTCTTAAGTTAGATATTAAATATTGGTTATATTAACATTTGAAAGACTAGAATTTGTTGTTAACCTATTAAAATATTATACAAATAGTTTTAGTATGATAGTTGCAAATAATATTTGTGATATACATTAAACAAAACACAGAAGAGTTGGTCACACAATACCTTGTAAAGCAGGACACATCAAGGACGCATCTATCTTATTACGCACAAGTCCTTAATATAGGACAATACTCTTGATACATTCTATCAGGTACTTTATTGTAAGTCTCCATTTCGTTAAGGTGTTATTTTAGTTTTAAGTATATATTTAATATGAATACTTATTACTTTGTAAGTTGCGTTGTTTTCTTTCTGCTGGACTCTTTTAATTTTAAATGGGTTTTCTGATGTGTTCTCAATTTGTATGCCCATATGAATCTTTTGTCACATTTGTCGCACGCATACGGCTGATCCGAAGTATGGCGTTTCTCATGACTTTTTAAAATTTCCGCCGAAAAAAATGCAGCTTTACAATAAGAACACTTAAATTGTCTCTCAGAGTTACTGTGATTATTTCGTGTGTGTCTCTGTAGGTTCCCAGCAGATTTACATACTTTTGTACAGAGTAGGCAAGGCCATGTTGTCTCTTCTGTATGATGATTTATATGGGTCTTTAGTTCTGAGGATGTAGCCTTGCCAACACCGCAATGAGGACAAGTAAACCGCTTGATACCAGCATGACGATCTCGGTGGGTTTTAAGATGCGACGCTGTTCTACATTTTGTCTTACACCCATTAACATTGCATGTGTACAGCCATGTCGATTTGTCTGCATGAATATATAAATGATCGCGAAGTTTTTGCTTATCCTGAAGAACTTTTTTACAGATATCACATTTGTGAACTTTTAAAGGTGGTCCACGCTTGTGAAATTTTCTTTTATGAAACGCTAGACTGTACGCTCTCACGTACACTCGATCACAGTTGTCAATGTCACATTTGTATGCTGAACGAATAGCGCCATGGCCATCACTAAGGTGTTTTTGTAAAAGTGTCAAACTATCAAAGGATTGATCACAAGTTCTATGAGTGCATGGGTAAGCTGGTAATCCTTTATGTTGTCGTTTGTGAGCCTCCAAACGATGTTGTATTCTGAAGCGTTTAAGGCAAATTTCACATTGAGAGATGTTTATTTTGCTTACGGTCTTTTTGGATTTCCTACTGCTGTCCTCTGTGTTGTTAAGTGAAGCCTTTGAAAGGGATTGGAATAAAAATTGACGGTGTTGATGTTATTTAAATTTATTAGATTATATATAGTATTATATAGTATAATATATTAATATACTTAAATATTTAAAAATTTAAATACCAAAATACAAAAAATATTAATATATTAAAATATTAATATATTAAAATATTATATATATTAAAATATTATATATATTAAAATATTAAAATATTAAGATATTAAAATATTAAAAAAACTAAAATATGAAAATATAAAAATATAAAAATATTAAAATATATAATATTATATATATTAAAATATTCAAATATAAGAATATCAATATATTAAAATTGAAAATATTAATAATTTTATAAAAATATAATAATATAAAAATATGATGATTAAAAGTAATTAAGTCGTAAAATATTAAAATCAACAAATACTTACCTTTTTAGTTCTTGCGCGATTTTTCAATTTGCCATTTTCATTACAATTTTTTTGCTGCTTGTTTTCAAGCGGTATATTCTTCTCCTTATCCTGAGTTACATGTTCCGATTCAGAACTATTATTATTACCCACTATGCCTTCTAGTTGCATCTCTTCAGTAGTATCACGCTCCAATTCACAGCTCTTACTATCAGCCACAAGCCCTTGCTGCTCTTTTTCAATACCACCGCGCTCAGATTCAGGTTCTAGTTTTTGCTCTTCAATAGTATCACGCTCTATATCACAATTCGTATTATCAGTCGCTAGCCCTGGTTGCTCTTTCTCTTCGAGCCTTTCATTACAGCTATTACTACTCTCAGTTTCATTATAATTTCCGTTCGATGTAATTTCATCATGAGCCATGTCTATGTCTTCGCTCTCTATCGGTGCAATTAAAGTGTCTACAATTGTTGTATCAATATGTTCGGATATACCATTACTTTCAAAGCAATTATCCCACTCTGTTTGGCTATTTTCAATGATGACATTTTCACCCACTTCCGGTACTGTAAACATTTCCATAAACAAATTTTCGTTGTTATTTTGCTCAGCATTGGGCGTCGTTGTGTCTACCGCTGCATTGTGCTGATCATTTTCAAAATTTTCCAATGCTTTATATATTGAAACATCATGACCTAACAGAGGACAGGTTTGAGAAATGTCTTGTTGTTTTGGTTGCTTTATTTCTTCTTCGGCGGCTTCATTGTGTCCATTGCATAGGACTTGCCCTAATTGCGAATTGTCCTCTAAAACATTTTCATTACCACTATGTATGGCATATATTTCATTTAAAATATTTTCAATTGTATTGGTCGCTGTTTCTTTGTTGTCGTTTATATTCTCTTCAGCAGTGTCCTTAGTTCCTTCATACATTAAGGCGTCGTTGTTGCCTATTAAGGATAAAAAGCCTGATGACCTTCCTTCACTGGCATCAGTCGTAGTGCATAATTTTTCCAAATCAAAATCGTTGATATGATCAGGCGGTGGTAAATTATACTGTAGTATATGTTCAATATTAAGTGCATCTTCTGCAGGCTCGTTTTCATTAAGCAATTTTGATTCAGTTTCCCTTGCCTTGTCCAAAGGTAAATCTTCGCCATGTGCTGCGTACATTTCATTAAATGTTTTTAACGAGTCGCGGCACATCAATTGAAATTCATAGAAATCTATTACTTTGTCATAGCAATTTTTACATATCGAGTGTGGATATTTGTCAGAGCGCTCTATATTAAGAGCGGAGCATCGCATTAACTTTTTCGCAAAGTGTAAATTCTTGAATATATTATAGATTTGAGGATGCCGACCGTTGCC
The DNA here is from genome assembly GCA_964034835.1 of Muscina levida. Lineage (NCBI taxonomy): Eukaryota > Metazoa > Arthropoda > Insecta > Diptera > Muscidae > Muscina > Muscina levida. The sequence goes on from OZ035883.1 coordinate 40,335,874, forward strand.
TTGAAGAAATACACACAAACAGGTGCGGCAATACATCTCTTTTCTGGTCATATTTTAGGAGTATAAAACACAGTTGTCTAAGGATTTGATTTGATCAACGGGTATGGTCATTTGATCACTCTTGCTCGTATTTTAAGAGATTTGTTAAAGATGTTCATTGGCCAGGGGCGTAGAAAGATTCGATATCTAACCTAGAAAGTTTATATAAAAGAGTGTAAGAATTTTATTAATAAATTTGTTTATTGTACATAATATTAATTGATTAATAAAGAAATTAAAAAAAATTAAAATAAATACCCCAATTTTGAGAGAATTTAAATGAATTATATTCGGCTGGAAAAAGTGAAAAAGTCATATTTTCCCATGGTGCGCCTGGAGCACTAGAGCGACCAAAATAGAGCCTATGTGGATTATATAGTAAGTATTATCATCACGATTTCAACTATGCTATTTTTACGGCAGCTGTGAACAAAGTTAGAATTATTTTTGCGCCTCCATAATTAAGGTAATTTAATTTAAACCTATTTTTAATGTCAGGAGCAAAAGTAAACACATTTTAATTTTAAAAACTCTGTTGACGTACCATAAAAATAAATTAATATTTTTGATTATTTTCAGCAAGAATAAAAACAAAACAAAAAACATAATTCTTAAAAAATTGCAAAATCCTTAATGTACTTAAAATAATAAAAAAAAATATATATATATATATAATATGTGTTCCTCTAACTCCCATTAGAGCATAGGGCATATGCATTACAAATATAAAAATTAGTCAAAAATTTTAAAAATAAAATAGCTAAAAATGCTTCACAATTATTAAAGATTAAAAAAAAATTTTAAATATTATAAAATATAATTAAATTAAAATAAAATCGAATTTTTTAATATTTAAAAAAAATTCCAAAAAAAAAAATTTATTTAAAATTAAAAATACCAGAAAAGTTAAAAAAAGAATAATTTACACAATCATGTTTATAAAAACCAACATAAAAAATGATTAAAAAATAAATATAAAAATTAAAACATTTTTTTTTAAAAAAAAATGCTAACTACAAAGTATAAAATACAATTTACACAAAAATATTAATAAAAAACAAACATAAAAAAAAATTAAAAAATTAATGAAAAACATATTTATTAAAAACTTCAAAAATAATAAATAGCTAAAAATTATTTAAAATACAATAAAAACAAAAAACATAAACAAATATTCCTAAAAAAAATTAAAAATTTGTTACTATCATTGAAAGTTAAAAACACATATACAAAAATTCAAAAAACAAATATTACAAAAAAAAGTTATAAATATTAAAAAAAATGTAATATTATATAATTACGATGAAATACAACAAAAACATTTTTTTATCATATTTTAAAAAGTTCAAAAAAAATATTTTTGTGATTAACAATACCAGAAAAATTAAAAAAACAATAATTTACACAAACATGTTTATAAAAACCAACATAAAAAATAAATGAAAAAATTAAAACATATTTATTAAAAAAAAAATTGCTAACTACAAAGTATAAAATACAATAAAAATCAAAAACATAAAAAAAAATTCACAAAAAAATTAAAAATTTGTTATTTTCACTGAAAGATACAATAATATATAAAAAAAAATTAAATTACAGAAAAAACCATTAATATTAATAATAGAAAAATTTACACAAAAATATTTTTAAAACAAAAATAAAATTCACAAAAAAATTATTGAAAATTACAAAGATAAAAAAAAATAAATTTTACTCACAAAAATTAAAAAATAGTACACATAATAAAATTAAAAAAAATTGCCAAAAATATTTACTAAAACCAACAAAAAATATTGCAAAAAAAAAAATAAACGAAACATATTTACTAAAAATGATTAAAATTACAAAAAATATAAATTTTAAAAATTAATCTATATTACTCAAAATTTAAAAAAAAATTAACATTACAAAAGATATAAAAAAAAACATTTTAAGCAACAATAAAAAAATACTACAAATATGAAATTGCAAACAGTTGCAAAAAAAACTACAAATTACGATACAAATTAAAACAAATTTACAAAAAATTACATAAAAAGTAAAAAAAATGATTTTTTTCGAAAACATATTTTTTCTAAAAATTGTATTTGAACCATTTCAAAAAATATGGCACTTTTACTACCAAAAATGATACAAATATTAAAATTAAATGCAACAAAGATTAAAAAATTCAGAAATATTCATAACATAACAATCTCACACATAATTCAAAAACAAACAAAAAGTAAAAAAAAAATCAAAACAAAATAAAAACAAAATAAAAAAAAAGATTATTTAAATATACAAAAATAACAGGCTCGGTTATTGAAACTATACAATAAAATAAAAAAAATAAATAAATATATAAATTCACTTAAAATTTTCAAAAAATACGTTGCTAAAAATTTATAGCTATTATTAAAAAAAAATTAAATTAAAAGAATTCACAAAAAACTTTAATTTGTAAATTTCTTAAATTATTTAAATTACATTTTTTTTTATATTTTTTTAATTTTATTACATTAGTATGTATATATTAAAAATATTATTATTATTCGCTCTCAAAATACTGAGCAAAGTATGAAAAACTTTAAAAAAAATATATCAGATTATGAATTTACCTTCTCTTAACAGTCTGTTGACCGCATTTTAGAACTTTACAATCATGGGAAGTCGATGCCCCTAGATCATAAGCTGACGACACCAGTACAAATGTTAAAAAACCGTCAGTGCTAAAATTTTCTTTATACGTTGCGAGGGGAGGGATACTCGCTTTCATAATGATGTGTTTGGTAATCTGAACCACTATATTGCACATACTGCTGTGTCGAAAGTAATGATAATGAATGCTTTTCCTTAAGAATGACTTGTAAAACAACTATTTCTAATTTATTAATCAAGTTAATAGTTTTAAAACAATACATACATAGTTGCAAATCTACGCAAAAGTTCATTCACCTCAGTGGTATAGTTTGCAATTAAAAGGAGTTACACCCCAATAATGTTGTTACCGATTAACTTCGAGCAGCACTAAGCAGCAACTTTACCAGCCAGAATCTTTCCTTTATTGTCGAGGATAATTTCCTACAGTCCCAAAATTCGTCGGAGCAGTTTCAGAAAGCTGCTGTTTTATCAATACCAAAATATAGTTGGAAAACTAATGCCTGACACATGTTATTCCCCCACCCCTTTTCCACTTTGTCAATGTGTATGCTATGAAATTGGCCGTAGCCGCACCATAATCTGATGGTTGTACCCGTAATGGGTCCGGTCCGTAAGGTATTCCTTATTGCCTATAGAAATACTAGAGTATATCTTCACTGATAATGTTATAATATTTGCTTACCTTTGTGTACCAGGACACGAAATTTAAAACAGGATTTTACTTTTTACGTTTTTCGTTGTCACAAATCAACCAGCCACTTTATCACTTTGTTTACCAACTGAATATCCTTTGCTGCCGCAGCCGCAGTTTTATCTGCTGCTTATCTATCAAAATTTGTTTACTACCTACCATTCGTTACAACTCTGCGTATTTATCTGCATTCATATGTTTGTTGAGTCAGCTGTTTGTAACTGATGTTTATGTTTTTTTCTCCATAACATATTCGTAATTTTTTTTAATTTGTTTGTTTGCTCTGGCCAATGAAGAATTGATTGGAGCAGTCTTTGTCCAAAAATATGGAACTTTCTGTGCATTATATAGAACTATCGAAAAATCCAATTCGTTTCGATGCTGGCAGTCAATTAACTAACGTGTTTTTCGATGATTCCAACAAACAGGTAAGTGGAGTGAATACGCCCGATGATTCGGGCGATTCGTCGGTCATGTAGTTGGACAAAGGCCCGAAAAGGAGATATGTGATCTGTTACTTTAATAACCCATAAAAAGGGAAATTAACGGTAAAGCTAAGCGGAAAACGAGAAGTTAGCAGCAGTCAATTGAGAACACTTAGTTGGTCATTCTGATAAGAATAGTCGTTCAGCGGGATCTTGTAATGTGAGACGTTTTATAAAAATATACCATATAAATCACGTTGTTGAACATAGGAACGGCAGGTCTAAGTTGGGTTGAAACCTAAGTAGCCCAAAAATGTACCCTTGGGTATAACGATGACCCCTTATGTGGGGGGTACTTTAATTAAATATATTTTCGAGGCAAATCCAGTGATGCAAATTTCAACACCATACGGGTTCCCTCTTACGCCAGTTTTTAGTTGCGAAATAATGTGACAATTTAAAAGGGAAAAAATTAAATAATTTAAGAAAACTTCATGCATTAAATAATTTAATAAAATATTTCGACCTTTGTTTGTATATTTAAGTAAAATTTCTTTAAAAAGACCCCGAGTTTAGGATCAGGAATTCAATATTCAATGGTTTAAGCCTTGTGGCCGATTTTAATTTTTTAATTTTCAATTTCGTTTATTGCAATATAAAGCCAATTGTTGGCCAATTTATAATATTACAAAGATCATTACAATATTCAGGTGTATTTACATAAATTAAAATAATTTTTTCTAAATAACAAAATATAATATAAAAAACAACAAAATAAAATATTTTAAAATAACAGAATATAAAAATAAAAATTTTATGTTGATTAACAAATTTAGCAAAATTATTGGCCCTTCAGCCAGAAAGGTATATTAATAGGTAAAATAAAATTAAGAAGGGAATAAACAAAATGGAATAAAATGAATAACAAAAATATTAATAATAATAATTACTTAAATACAAGTAATTTTATGTAGTTGTTGTTATTTTATATAATCCTTATATTTTATACACTGTGCCAAACTTTTAAATATTTTGTTAGGTTATCGATATTATCACATATTACACAATTATTATTAAGTTTTCTACCCCCATTGTCTTACTTTGTTGTTCCCATTCAATTACAGATTTTTGCGGTGCGTTCTGGTGGCGCCACCGGTGTTGTTGTCAAAGGACCCACAGAGGATAAAGTCATCTCTTTCTGCATGACCGATCGGGGTGCTATACGTTCCATTAAATTCTCGCCTGACAATCAAATTTTAGCCGTACAAAGGCGTGAGAATTCAGTAGAGTTTATATGCTTCCAAGGTGATCAACCGATGTTGCAAAATGTGATAGTACATCAAGTTAAGGCTTTAATCTATGGTTTTGTGTGGGTACACAATCGAGAGTGTGCCTTAATATCCAATTCGGGGGTCGAAATATTTACAGTGGTAGCCGAAAAAAGCCAAGTGAAATCAGTTAAAGCCATGAGTATGAGCATTAAATGGTTTGCCTGGTGTTCCGAAGCAAATATAGCTGTGCTGTGCACCACGGATAGTCAAAATTGTTTGATACCGGTTTTAATAAAACAGAAATCAATAACAAAATTACCGAAATTAGACTGTAAGTATAACATGTTTCAAAAAAGCGGTATGTTTTTAAAAATTATTTTTTATATTGTTTTTATTACAGTGGGCAGTTGCAACCGTGAGATTCAGGAAAGTAAAGTTACCTTGGGTCAAATCTATGGCGTCATGGCTGTTTTGATTTTACAATCCGGTCCCTCTGGTATGATTGAGGTTGAGGTGTACCTTTTAAACGGTCCCGGTTTAGCTCCGCGCAAATGTCATGTTCTGCGATTGGGCCTAATAGGCCGCTTCGCCATTAATACTGTCGACAATCTGATTGTAGTCCACCATCAGGCCTCAGCGACTTCATTGTTGTTTGATATATCGTTGAGCGGTGAAATCTCCAATGATGTGGTATATCATAAGCCTATAACTACGGGACGTTCAATAAGACCATTTGCATTGAAATTGCCAAGTCTATTGCCAGATGGCAAGATATTGCAATGCGAATTATGTAAGTATTATATTTTAAGGAAAAATTGTTAATTAAATATTGTTAACTGTATGGTTGTGTATTTGTTTTACAATAGATTCTATTAATTGGGTTTTATTTCAACCCAATATTGTTATTGACGCCACTTTGGGCTGTATGTGGTATTTACATTTGGACATCGAATCATTGTGTACGCTTATATCGGATCGCATACGATTAACGGAGTTTCTATTGCAACGTAATAACGGAAAGCAGGCATTGTTAAAGGTCCTGCGCCAGTTAGTCGATGAACATTACAATGGCTCATTTTTGCCAGTGTTGGAGACAATATTTAACAAGATCAACAATGTTTATGCGTAAGTAATTGTACTGAGCTTGTGAATATTTCAGGGATTTGAAAATGTTAATGAGTAGACAAAATTTTTGAAATATTTATGAGTAGATTTAGATGTCAAGTACTATTTTTAGTACAATAAGTGATTTATGGCACAACAAAGTACTTTTCGGTCTAGTAATAGTACTTATTGACAAAATTTTTTTTTGTATACTAAAAGTACGTTTTGGTACAATAAATGTACTTTTTAGAATAATAAATGTACTTATTGGCACAATGTACAATACAAATATTTGTTGGTACAATTAAGAATAATAGTATTTTTTTTACTTTTAACAAAAAAATACAACGAAAATACTTTTAGTTACATTAAAGATTTTTTGCCGCATTAAAGTAATTTTTTGGTACAATCAAAGATTTTTTTGGCACAATAATTGTACTTTTTGGTACAATAAATGTGCTTCTTGGTACAGCAAACATTACTCTGCGGTCCAATAAAAGTACATTTTGGTATAGTTAATGTACTATTAAAAGTACTTTTTAAAACACTATTTTTTGGGCAATCAAGTACCTTTTGGTACAACAAAAGTTTTTTTTTTTTGGTACAATAAAAGTCTGCCAAAAAGTTATTTTAATGTACCAAAAAATACTTTTATGGTACCAAAAGAGCATTAAGTACTTTTATTGGATCGAAAATTCTTTTGATGTACCATAAAGTAATTTTGTTGTTCCGAAAAGTACTTATAATGTATCAAAACTTGAATTTATTGTACCAAAAAGTACTTTTATTGCCAAAAATTACTTTTTTTATTGTCCCCAAAGAGTGTATAAGTACTTGTGTGTGAAAAAGTACTTATGCTATAACAAAAAATTACTTTGTATCGAAAAGTAGTTTAATTGTACTAAAAAGAACTTATTGCACTAAAAAGTACTTTTATTATACCTAAAATACTTTTATTGTACCAAAGAGTACTTTAAGTGCACCTACATATACTTTTATTGTATCAAAAAGTACTTTTATTGCATCCAATAAGTACTCTCACTGCACCAATAAAAGGGCCTATTTGTACCTTAATTATTAAATTTTATTGTAAACTTATTTTATTTAAAATGTAGTTTTATTGTAATAATAAGTACTTTAAATGTACGCAATAAGTGCTTCTTCGTACCAAAAAGTACTTTTACTGTACCAAAAAAAATATTTGTTGTTTAGTGCGCCAGAAAGTATTTTTTATACCAAAGGTAATTTTATTGTACCCCAAAAGTTCGTTGGTTGTACCCAAAAAGTACTTTTGTTGTACCAAAAAGTACTTTTTTTTGTATCAAAAAGTAATTTTTTTGACTAAAAAGTACTTTTATTGTACCAAAAAGACTTCTTCTGTATCAAAGTCTTTTTATTGCACCAAAAAGTACTTTTACTGTACCAAAAAAGTACTTTTATTGTATCAACAAGTACTTTTACTGTACCAAAAAAGGACTTCTTTGTACCAAAAAGTACTTTTATTTCTCTAAAAAGTACTTTTATTGTACTAAAAAGTATTTTTATTTTTTACTATATATTTATAGCCCATTTTATAACTGATTAATTTATAATATTTAAATTTTCTACCAGATCATGGGTTCAATTAGAACTACAAAATCAAACTGCCCAACCGTCCAATGTTAAGACGACTCCAAAATTGCCTGCTCCCCCCAAGGTGTTAATCGAACAACTCGATATGCACACTCAGGTATTTCAATCGATAGCTGAGAAGCCACAATGTGAAACCATACTGCTGCTGTATCTACAATCTTTGTGTAAACACAATATATCGGCTCAAGAGGACTTGAGTAAAATGCTAATCAATGAATTGATACGCAATAAGAGTTTCGATACACTACGTCGTTTGGTTGAATATTCTCTGTTGATGGAATCGAAAGCTATTGCCTGCTATCTTCTATCACATTCCAATGAAGATTGTGCCGTGTCACAGGTGGCCTTAGATATGTTGAGTAAAATTAAAGCTTATGAAATAGTAATTGAAGTTTTGCTGGGTCAAGGCAAAGTCGTCGATGCATTACGTTTGGCCATTAACACGTCGGAAGCGGAACGAATATCGGCGAGGAAATTTTTGGAAGCTGCCTTAAAGACAAATAATGATATGACATTTCATAGCGTATATAAATATTTTCAAATGCGTAATCTAAAACAGCATGGAAGTATGGACTTTTTAAAAAGTAAGTATACAAATTTGTTTATAATGTAATGATGTAATTATTAATGTATTTTAATTTTAGGTGAACAGTGTTATGAATTCGTTCAATATTATAATAGTTTATATAAAACTCCAACGGCCCAAACGGCTTGAACATTGAAATATGTAAAGATTTAAATTATAATTTTCATATGGTTTAGATATTTTAAAATTTACTTTAAGCTTGTAACGACTTTATACATAATTGAGAGGTGCTGATTTCATAAACACAGCAAATGATATAAGATAATAATAAATAAAAAAAAAATAAAAATTAAATTTATGTATTAATGACTGGAACGATGCAATAACATAAATTCTACTCTTGCACAACTTTTTATATATTTTTCTTTCAAAAAAAATTCTTTCGCCAGCGACACGTTATTTCAACAAAATCTTGCCAATGCAAGAAGCCATTTAAAAATCTTTCTTTACAATCCCTAAACATCAAATAAAACTGCATTTCATTTAGTATTGTTGTTTTGTTCTCATGCATAAAAATATAAATGTTTAATGCACATATATGTAATAAGAAAATGAATAATTCTTAATCGAAAATCATAACAGACTGAATACAATACAATATAACTTATTTGAGTAAACTGATAGATAATACGGGTAGGAGAAAAGGGTAAATAAATGAGTTAGTCTTCATCTTAATAAACGTACATAGGATTTGTACAAATATATGTATGTGTGTATATATAAATAAAGTAATACAAGTTCATTGTACAATAAATAAATACATAATAGACAATATACAATACGAATTTTAGCATTACAAATAACTATGATACCTTTCATTATAGACATTTATTTTGCTTACATTTAAAAACAAAAGCACAGTTTAGACACCAGTTCGATTGAAGGCCGTGATTAACAAGTGCTTATTACAGGAATAATTAAAATATACTATTGCCAGCTTAGAGGAGGAAAACTTTTTCAAAATTTTCTAGGTGGCGACTTTAAGTGTAAAACGCCCAGCTCTCTTTGCGTCGTGTGCAGCAACGTATCATGGGGAAATGCATGCTTATCGCTTAGGTTGATGACATTATGACTAGGAGTGGCTAGTTGCATCGGTTTGGCTAAAATTTGTTGATCGATTATGTTAAGGCAATAGGGACATTGCATGATATCGGCATCCTCCATTATATGATTGGATTGGCTAAAATTTTTGCTGCTCGACGAGGTCGAGGGACTGTCTTGGTCTTCATATTTGTTGTGTTGCTTTTGGAACTCTATGGAGCACTGAACATGCATGGCATGACCGCAGGAACCAAGTATTATGATGGCGGCTTGATTGTATAGACGTTGCTTACACGCTACACACTGCATCATGGTGATCAACAGGCCACGTGAGACAATTTTTTGTTGCTTTTGGAATTCGGCTGCTACATCTTTTTCAAGTATGCGCATGGTAATTTCCATTTTATTAGTTTCCTCTTTAGATTGATTTAACATGCTTAAGAGCAGATCCTTGATATCACCAAAGTTGCCTGACACATTGTGAGTATTCATTACCAGCTGTACCAAGTTGGGTAGGTCAACATGTTGCGAGGCTTCGTGTAGCATAGGTTTCGTTATACTTTTTAGGGTATCCAAAGGCAAGATATACTTTAGTAGATCGAACCACAAAGATTCGCGTTCACGTTCTGTCAGTAAGGATTTTGAGGATAAAGATGAACGGCTACATAAAGCAGAAACGGTCTTTGCACAATCTGTCATATCATCAGGCGCAGAAGTCTTTAAAATTTCCATGGCAAATTGAAAAGCCGCTTTGTAGTCATTTTGTTTTTCGGCCAAAAACACAGCAGCAGGCAGCAAATTATATTGCTTAACAAATTGTAAAGCTGTAGCGGCATTATAACAATTGCTGGCCTTTAGAAACTCTTCTACCTCTGTCGGTTCATATTTGCATAGAAATTCTACCAATTTATCACTTTGTTCCGGCGGTAAATCATCGTTTCTCTGCTGTAGTTGTTTGAGAAAAATAAATAAAAACTTATCTTCATCGATAAGTAATTCCAATAGTTCTTCAACTTTATCTCTGTAGTATAAATCAATAACGCGTATCGTTTCTTTGCCATCAATGATCAGTAAATCCTTTAGATGCTGTCGTATCTGCTGATAAATTTTACGATTAATATCTCGGGCATATCGTTCCATGTAGACAAACATGATTTCGTGTCTTAGAGGATTACTAATGTAACAACTTAAAATCTCATCATAACGTTGCAACCTCTCCAGTAAATATTCTTGTACATAGTGGCAGCGTGCCTTTTTAGCCAACTCTAATTGTTCTTCATCGTTGGTTATGCTGTATAGACAGTTGTTGACGAGTAGCTCATACCAGGCATTTTCTCGTTCGGAATGTAGACGACTACTTTCATTGTCGATTTTCTCCTTGGAAAGATAATTTAAAACTTTTTCCAAAAGCTGCGAGTCGCAAGGCAAACAAGCGTCGGAAATTTGTTGGGCAATAAAGTTGAGAAGGCAACCGATTTCGGACCACTAAAAGAAAAGATATTGAGGTTTGAAGGAATCGAGAGAGAAATTATAATTTGAGAAAAAGATACAAAATAATCAAATAAAAACGTTTTGCATTTTAAAGAATGTTTTAAAAATTTCCTAAACAAATATCGGCTTCTTTCTAAAATTATTCTTACTTATAAATCATATTTATTTTCCACTTACCGTATTATTGTCTGGCGTCATAATCTCCAATAAAATATTAATTATTCTCTTACGATGCAAGTAGCCCAATTCGCCACTGAACTCCTTCTCTTGAAATGCCAATGAGATGACATTTAATGTCTCCCGGGTATCAAATTTTAGTAAAGCCCTTAAGTAAGGATATGGCAACTCATCTGCTTCGCTTGTAGTGGAATGTAACGAAGTCAAACATCTCAATACATCATGTTTGACATTTTGTATTAGCTCTTCGGGAATGTCTCCTTGTGGATAGCCACGTCCCGCTAAACAACTAGATATATACACTAGCAAACAATTGCCCAAATCTGGATGTTCTTTGTCGATCAATGGTATCAGCTCTGTAAGGGACATTGTATAGTCGTGCAGTGCATTGGCATTTAAATAAATTTGTGCTTTATATAGTTTGTATTTTTTGGCTGCTTTTAGAACTTGATTTAAATCTAAGCAGGTCCAATCCATTTTCAATATAACTTCCTCCAGTTTGGGCGGTGAGAGCTTAAGCCAATAGTCGACCAAAGCTTGAGAAATTATGGGATTAACTTGTCGTATATCTTCATTTTCTATATGGCCTGTAATGTGGTGTAGAAAGAGCTCCTTGTTTTGCAAACGTTCCCACAGTTGATTCCATAGGAGATCGAGTTCCTCTACAACAATGAGACACTTGATTATGGCACCTAAGCAATAATCAGGAGCCCTAGCCGAGGCAGCAATGTACTCCTTGAAAAGCATAATAATGCGCTCTTTAGCTTGTTGCTTTCGCCGGGGACGGGTTCCAGCCGCTTTATAGCCGTCCAAGGCTAAGTCACAGGCTTCTTGCCATCGTTGATTCTTAACCTAAAATGTAAAAAAGCGAAAAATAGTTACTAATGGTTATTACAAATAAATATAGTTAAAAAATAAATTCTTTTTAAAAATTATGAAAGTACATTTTTTGTTTGGATTCAATTTGAGATGGTTTTGTATATTATAAAGAATTATTCCAGTACTAAAAAGTAGTTTGGGTTAAAATGTTTGATTATTTAAAAGTAATATAAAAAAATTCAAATGTTTTTCTTACCAAATACGTAATTCTCTCCATCCACGTTCTCACACCAATTAAATGCATCGATCTGGAACCCAAAACAAACAGTTGCACTCCTCTTGCCGCCAGCGAGTTATAGCAAGCATGAGTTCCTGCCAATGCCAAAGCTGGTGAAACATTGCCTCCAGTCGCTAACCCCTTAAATTGAGCCGAACCATATACCATACTGGCATTTCCCAAATCAATGCATTCCAATTCTTTGCTTGAACGTACATCCAATAAATGCAATATTTCTGCAGTATCCACACAGCCTACGCATTTGGGTCCTAACCAATGGGCCGATAAAATATTCGTTTGCATTGATATGTGTCGCAACAGCAGCAATGTGATGCGTCCATGGGATATGAAAAGTTGGTGAAAGAATAACTGATTACCGCGGCCTACAACTAAGACTGGATCTACAGATCTAGAGGTGTCGGCGGCTTGTATAAGAACCATTTGCCAGGCTAACACAGGCAAACAGTCTGGTGGTCCTTGTAGCATATGATATTTAATAACTTTTAATCTGGGTCTAATGGTGACTATGAAGTATTTTGAAAGCGTAGCCAATGCTACAATGCAATATTGGTCTAAATCATGATGATCGCTTGTTTGACTCAACAAAGGCTCTACAGCGCAGACTTCTCCTCTGGCTCCGCTAAATAAGCAGCGGGTAGAACAACCTCGCACTCCCAATTTACGGGTGAAGCTTAGGGACCATACCGAACCGCCGGAATCGGCAGCCAATGCCATGGCAGGGCGTGATGTCCATTTGACATGCAGCACTCCAGTGTTTGGAGTGACTACTTCAAATAACTGGCGCATTACATCTCCCGTTTGAGTATCCAACATTAATACCAAACCCCGAGCGAAACCCGCCAAAATACGATTGCATTCCGGATTAAAGGACAGCGAGGAAACGGCACCCTGGCCATTTTTGTCTTGATGAGCCCAGCGCAGTGTTTGGGTGGCATCAAAGTTAAGAATATGTCCGTGTGAAGTGCCAACTGCATAATAGTGATTGCACACAGCACAGGAGGAAGCCATGCCGGCATTAATACGATCGGCGGCTGATGATAATTGTGTCGAAACTCCTTGTAGCATTGAATAGCGCATTATACTGCCTCCACCACCGGTACCGCCAGTGCCACTCATACGTACACTGCCTTCTTCGGCTATGGAGGGTGTGGGGGTGGGTGTAGGCATTCCCAGTTCAGAGCCAATGTCAGAATCAGCTTCAAATTCACTCAACACTGTTTCCAAGGAAGGCAATGCTCCAGTGGGTGGTATCGAATATTCGACATCGTCCAACTATTGTACACCGAAAATAAAACAAATAAACAAATGAGAAATGTAAACAAAAAAAAAAACAACAACAAAAATCATATGTTATTATCATAAAATTCTCTCCCATCCCCTAGCGACCGCAACATACCTCTTCAACATCTAACAATGATTCGGCCAGCAAACTGTCCGTAGAACCCCGGTCGGAACCCAACAAGGAGTTCAACGAAGGCGCTTTAAGTTCATTCATGATTTTTGCAAAGAACGGCAAGTCGGCCGCGGCAACAACAATTTCAATGAATATCAAAAAATTAATTATCAACAAAATCTGTTAAGCGGCTTTAATCCGCCCCTCTGTTATGTATTGCAGTTCGTCGTTTTTATTGTTCACAGCTTTAGTTGGCATTTAGTTAACACTACTTTTTGACATCACCACGACGAAATCACATAGTTTTCGTAAGATTTTAGTTTAATTGCAATAATATTGTTATTTTTTCACAAAATTATGATTATGATTTGCTCTAATTTTTTTCCGATGAATTCTTTTCATTTGCTTTGCTCAACAATATCACAATCGATGACACAGAGTTGTTAAAAGTTATCTGTTGTTGATGTTGCCAGATGTGTGTGGGCATTGAATTTGCGACAGGTAGTGTAAATAATATGATTCATCGCATGTAAATGGAAATAAAATGTAAATTAATGTAAAGAAAGGCACAATTTATTAAGTAAAAAATCTGAAACTTTGAATTTAGAAACTAAAATATGGAAACTCATAAAAAAATAAGGAAAAGTTCCCTTATAATAATATATAAACTGAATCTTAAAAGATATAATTATTATATGATGTGAAGAAATGTAATGTAGAGAAATAATTTGAAACTAAAAAAAGAGAAATATGTTGTATACATTAATAGCCTTTTTACACCAGAATACATTTAGAATATTTTCGCATTATTCCTCATATTTGAAAGATGTGGCCTATGCTATAATTTTTACACGTATTTTGCTGTCAGAAATATTTTAGGTTCTGTTATGTTGAATAAAAAAATAATTAAATTTTATATAGAAATTTTAAATTAATTTGTACATTTTTAAACTTAAAGAAATCAAGAAAAAAAGTTTTACTAGAAACCAACGTAAACCATTTATACACAGTTTTTTTTTAATTTAAAAATTTTTTATGTATTAAAAATTAATTTTTAAAGAAAGAAATATAAGAGAGTTGTTGTTTAAATTACGTATATTGTTTCTACATAATCTTTGTATTGTTTTTCATTTTTGAATTGTTTAATCTAAATATCTTGCAATTTTTATGTTTTTTTAAGTGATCACTAATTTTTGCGACTTCCTACTGGTGTTTATATTGCGACCCACTGTTTTGTTTATATATACTATTTATAAAGGTTATACGATGGCTGTGGCGTTGAAAATCGATTACTCGATTATTAACGATTGTCATCGCAGCTACTGTCAATGGTCAACGTAAACACTTTCGGACAGTTAGCGTTAAACGGTATATGTGCAAAAATTATACGTACTATCAATAAGTAAATGTGAATGAACTCACATAATGATGAATGGCACAGAAAGACAAAAAAATATTAATATAAAATATATCGATTATATATGAAAAACCTTAAATAAAAACAAACTTAAATGTATTGTTTATAATAAAGGAACTATATGGCAGGGAAGTGAGAATAAAATAGATTGTATTTACTTATATGCATATACATACGTACATTTATCACTTAAAATTCCACATGTCTGCTCGGGGTACTTAATGCATATTGTTGCATTTCAATTTAGTCTGAAAATTTCCATTGTACTAAAGTCAAGTAAGTTAGTGAAAAAATATATCCACTTAAATTACTTAGAGTAAAAAACAGGGTATTAATGCATTTTTTAATTGCAAAAATGATGAAAGTTTACTAGATTTCTGAATTATGACTTGAAAATGTAAAAATACATATTTCGATACAAGTTGACTGATCGATCTATTTTTCCGTAAAGAACTAATTGTAAGATAAAAAAACAAACTAACTTGAAAAAATAGAAAATTACTAATATTAACAACATTCCTAAAATAAGGAAAACTAAAAATATAACGAAAATAAATTATACCATACCATACACCTCATCTTGTTCCCCAAATATCGGAATGGTGGTCAAAGTTGGGGATCCTTGGGTTCTGATGACCCATATATGTGGGTACACATATGAAAGTTAATTTTGAGACATGGTGTTAATTAAAGGTCCTCTGGACAGAGTTATATCTTATTTTGTAAATTTTTATGTGCAAAATATAAGTGATAAAACTGCACAAACTGGAGTGACAAACAGAAATATTTATAGCAGAAATATTAATAAAATATTATATTGACATTTTTACCTTAAATTTTAAATTAAAAAAAAAAAAATATTTTTCATCCCCTGTTCATTAGTTGACAAGACAATCTAAATATCATTGTTAATTTTCCTTCTATCCGCATTTCAAATAAAGTAAATTTATTAACAGATTAATTTGATGTGTTATTTATATTATTTTTAATTTACATAATATTTTTTTTAATATTTAGTAATTAAGCATTTTAATAGTTTTTTATTCTTAATTTCTTTTATTGTGATGAGTTTTGAGTAATTTTAATATATTTTGTAATGATTTTATTTTATTTTTTTTATTTTTACTTTTGAGATATTTTTTATTTCTGTTTTATTTTTTTATTTTCATAATTTTTATTAATTTAGTGTTTTTAAAATGTTCGTAATTGTTTTTAATTAATTTTTTAAAAAATCGAGCAGTTTTTTGTAAGAGTTTTGATTATTAAGAAATATTAGAAAAATGTTTGTATTTAATTAAAATACCATTGCTTCAAAATATTTGTTTACAAATTAAAAAAAAAATTCTTCTTTTCCCTCATCGATAACCATGTTATACTAACATCACATATAATATATAATTTCAGCTGCTAGAAGACTCAATTAAACTTGCCCAAGATCTCCTACAACAATACTTCACTCAACAAGGTCAACTTTCACTTCTCGTTGCATCGCAACAAAGAAGTAATCGATTATTAACGCTACGTATCTAATAGTTTTGCATATATTTATTTTTCTTTGCACATCACTAAATATTATCTAAAAGTTTGTTATCACACAGCGCCGTCAAAATGAATCAGAAACTGATTACAACCACGAAGAAGGAACCCACTACAAAGAATAATAGACGAAAACAAACCAAAAAATATGTTTTCATTGGGCTGTTCGCTGCTGTAGTAGTCCTACTCGTTATTGGGTACAAAGTAACATTAGCACCGCCCGCCTTTGATCCAATGGCCCGTTGTATATTCTGTGATATCATAGCTGGTCAGTCGCCGACGACAAAGCTTGAAGTGGAAACCGATGAGTATGTGATATTTAAAGATATTAAACCAGCGTCTACCTATCATTATTTGTGTGTGCCCAAGCGACACATAGAAAGTCTGAAGACCATGACCAAAGAAGACATTCCGTTGGGTGAGTTGATCGATCACAGACGAGAATTTAATAGATACAAATGTTATGGTTTTGTTTTGTCTTGCGCCTATTTTTAGTGGATCGCATGGAGGTTGCTTTGAAAGACTTCTTTAAGTCTAAGGGCATTGATACGAACGATGCCTTATTTGGCTTCCACATGCCGCCATTCATTAGTGTCCATCACTTACATATGCATGGTATAGCTCCACGCTCCACGATGTCATGGCTGAACAGTTTTATGTTTAAGCCATCTTCATGGTTTAAATTGGTAAGTAATGTTGTTAGGAGACACAAATAGATGTACAATGTGACAGATGTCGATGTGATATGTATAGCTGCGAATATATAAATGCGAAGGAGATTTCGATTAATAAGAAGTTCGCTTTGGTAAAATCTTTTGAGTTTCCCACGAAAATGCTGTTCTTTATAGAAAATTTGCTAATCAAATCATGATTAATTTTTTGCCACCTAATAATAACGATATGATTAATGTTGACAGTTAAACGTGCTTTATAAAGGTAATGAAATTATATATAATGACGTGTCTTAAAAAATAATTATTTGTAGGAGCAATGCGAAGTGTTGGCAGAAATTAAATATATCTCTGTTGATATAAGGAATAGCATCTTACACTTTTCTCCTTCAGGAATTATAAATATTAAAAAAAAACATATTAATAACAAATCTTTGTTTCCTTTTTTATTTATTTTTGCGCAATAAAATAACGGTCATTATAAACATAAATCTAGCAAAAATAACACCCTTGGATCTTGTATCTAAAATAAGTTTTATATTTTCCATTTATTTCCAGGTTGAAGACGCTAGAAAATATTTAGAAAATAAATAATAACACCCTTAATACGAAATTTGCCATGGAAGAAGTTGGATACACACTTCTCTCCTCCAACCAAAAGGATATTACGCTCTATGGAATTTATGACGATTTTTCAAACCAAAATCTATGTAGGAAATAAAATAAGAAAACATCTCTTTGGAAAAAAACTACAATTTATTTTTATAACTAAGAGAATTATGTTTAAAATTTGTCCAAATCTCTAAGTAAAAGTGGTGGTGCGTTAATACATAAGTAGTCATTTCTATTAACAATAAATAAATCATATGTAAAGGATAAATAGAAAAAAGCACGTGATAAAATCCTGACGTCATTTGTTTGTTTACTCGAAGGATGTTGTAAAATGCAAGTATGTATGTATTTATAATTGGCAAATTATAATAAAGCTATCGCAGGATAAAGATACAACAGCAAGGAGTTGCCGTATTTAAAAACATGAGAAACGATGCAAAAATGAAACATGGATATTTCATAGTATTCCTAAAATACTTTAATAACGAAATTTTATTTCTTACACTAAAAATGTAATTAAATAAATTTTTTTCTACAAAATTGTGTATTTTTTACCTATTTTTGGAAATTAAATATATGGCAAACGTTTTTAAAATAATTCAAGCATGCGGCTATATTTCATCGAATTCATAAGATTTTTTGTAACAAAATTAATTAGAATTGTACATTTTATTTATTTTTTAGTAAAAAATATTTTTTTTTATTATTTTCTTTGTTCTTGATTTTGTTGATCTTTAATAAGTTATGATATTGCCATAGTTCGGTTTAAGATCAGTTTTTTTCTATAAATTTGTGGAATTTAAATTACATTATTTTCCTTTTATTTAGATTAATAAATGTCTTATTTCACATTTTTAAAATAATTACTTAAAAATATTAATTTGTTTAAAAAAACTTTGTGAAATTAACAATTAATTCTCTCACTTGAAGGAACAGTTTTATACAGAGAATTTGAAAAAAAAAATAATATATCACTAAAAGTAATATTTCATTTTCATCATCTCTTTATCCATGGCGAAAAATGTTTTTTTTAAACTTTTGTTTATAAAAATTAATTTCCCTATTATTGTTTACAACTCAACTGCTATCAATAAGTTGTAATTTTTTGGTTGAGTTGTTTTAACTGAAATTTAACCGTAATAGGGACATAAATTAAAAAAATCCTTCGTTTAACATAAAATTAATTAAACTTGATACAAAATAAAATTGTTTGTATATTTTTTTTGTAAATATACATTTTTATTTTTTATCAGAGATTATGCGAAATAAAAACGTAATTTACAAAAATCGGTTACTAAGCAATCGGTTTACCGATAACACTGTTATATTTTACACTTCCTGCCATATACCAAACTTTTGCAGCCACCCTCTCTATATACTGTCCAACGGAAACATATTAAAATTGAAACAAGCTTTCTGTCTCTCTTGTTCTCTCCCTCTCTCGATTTCCGTTTTTTGACATTAAGTTACTTCACTCACTGAACTGACAACATTACCGCTATCACTATATGTCAAAAGTATTTGGAGTATATTTCGTTCATTGACGACAAAAAAGAGAAGACCAATTAGCACAATTAGAACACCACGACAACATCGGCACAATAATGTTAAATATAAAACATAAATTAGTCTTAACACATTTACTCGTAATCGTAACGGTACAATCAATATATGCAGCATCGTCAAAAGTCCAAGAAACAGGCTCCGATGGAAAACCACTGGCCAAAGCGGCTACATTTCATTTCCCCGAATACGCTTACAAAGAAACCAGTAAAAATGTATGTAGGTCAGCCATAGATTCACAAGTGTAGAGACACGCAAAACGGCCATAAATTGTTAATAACAAATATTTGTTCATTTTCTACCCCTCCCATTTAAAAGGAAATCACTTATCATGATTTTGAGGTGAATTGTGAACAACATGCGGCCTGTGAAAGACTGGAGGGGGTAAAAAGGAAAGCCTGTGTGAGACGCTGCATTTCATATTCCTGCTATCAGGACATTTATGCATTCGATGAGGTAAAGTTGTTTTGTATTAATTATCTTACTTATATCTAATACTCACTCATACATAATCTGTTTTACAGCTGGAGGAAGGTGAAATCGATGTACGTCTCAACTCCTTTAAAGGTTGTGTCATCCAGCGGTCGGGCTATACAAATCGTCGTGCCACATAGCATAGAGCTATGCGATTGCAATTCGATGAATTTATGCATGAATTACATTGGAAATTTACGAATTTATTTAAACATTTCACATAGGAAGCAGTATTAATTATCATCATCTCATTCATTATGATTTTAATGTAGTGTTGGAATGATGTACGAAAGGACAGAATTCATCATGGCCAGAAATATTTAAGATAAAATCCTCCGGTTGAGAGAAAGAAGATGCAAAAAAAAACTAAAGTTTGACAATCAGAGATTTGCAAAACATAAAGTTGTACTTTGTTTAAAACTACATATGCAGTTATATATTATTAATAATTACATACATACATAAATAGCCGTCATAAGTCGTTATATCTCCCACGCCCCCACCCCCCAAAACTATATAAAAGAGTGTGTTTTAACAGAATGGTCACAAATTTGAAGGGATACTTTTGAAAGTAAAATTTTTAATTAATAATGAATATTTTACTTTGTTTTTACGTTGTGATTTGCTTAAAATTTAACTCGTGAATATTTATATATTTACATCTTGTTTAAGTAATTGTAAAAAGTTTAATATATATGGAAGATAAAGCTGTTTAACGATATTCAACTAAGTGATCAACTTTTGCTAAATAGGTAAATATGAGGCTGACGTTCAATCTTAAAAGATATCGATTTTAAATGATTCTAAAAAAAATTTGGTTGAAGAGCGTAATATGGGGCGGTGTACCATACTCTTCGTCTTGCTCGACAAACATGGAAAAGCTAGTTATGGTTTCGAACTGAAACCCATGGGAAGGCCCTATTAGGATCATACATAAATTCCATAAGTGTGGTTACTCAAACGGAAAATATTTTTTATTATTTCCAGAAAAAAAAATTTATAAAAAATTTAGTTTAATTTAATTTTTTTTGGAAAACTCCACGTAAAAAATTTAAAAATGATTGACTAATGAATTTAATATAAATTGTGTACAGATTTTTTTTTAAATTGAATATTAAGCAAACTGTATTTAAATTTAAGCCTGTAGCAATATTTCATCGAATCCACAAAAGATTTTTTTATAAAAAAATTGATAACAAATTTACTTTTAATTTATTTTTTCAAATGAAAATAAAATTAGTAATTTTTTTTAAATAAAATTTAAAAAATTGTTTTTTAATAATTGAAAGAATGGGTTAATAGTGGGGTTAGGTCCATGGAACCTTAGGAAGGCCCAGAAAGGCCCAAATAAGGATGCCTACATAATCCCCCGCCCCAAGTGTGGGTACTCAAACGAAAGCCATATTTAAGTTGATTTTTGACAATTCAGTGTGTCACGCACTAGGATGACGCGTTTCGAACTCCATGGCGAGTCATCCTAGTGCGTGACACACTGAATTAGACCAAAAATATCAAACAATAAAACACTTTTCTGACCGTTTAGCCGAATTTGATGTATCATTTGATACACTAACATTTTAATTAAACTTTTTTTTCCATACATCATAAAAAATAAATAAATGAAAATGAAAAAATGAAAAATAGTGTATAATAAAAACGATCGACTAACAAACAACACAGTTTAAATAATTTTTCTATAAAAGAATTGTAAAAAAAATTGTATTACCATTTTTTTATAAAAAAGTGTACAGTTATTTAAAAGAAACTTATGTTTCCATTGAAATTTTTAAATAAAAAGAAATTATTTTCCAAAATTATTAAAAATTGTTTTTTTTTTAATTTTTTTAAAAAATGTTAATAAAATTCAAGAATTTTTTAATAACACTATTGATGAAAATATTATTTTTATTTTTTTTTTAAAAAGAAAATTGTTTTTTTTTTTAAATTTGTTTTACATAGATTTTGTACAAAAATGTTTGGACTTTTTCTTTATATTGAAAGTTAAAAAATAATAGTGCAAAAATAATAGAAATTAAAATTTAATTTTTCACTAAAGTTAAGAATTTTTCCTCATTTCTTTTAAAAAAATATGGTGAAAAATGTTTTTATAAATAATGTATTAAACAAATTATAATATAAAAAACCAATTTTTTTTTAAAAATCTTTCGTTGTTTTCATTGAAGGTTTTTAAATTTTAATAACGAAATTGATGAAAATTTTAATTTTGATCTAAATTTATTTAAAAAGAAATGAAAAAATAAATCTAGCGAAATAAATTTTTTTATATTTTATAAAGCCTTTTTGTATCAAATTGTTGTTTTTTTTTAAACTGATTTTTTTTAAGTTTTAAGTAAAAATAAATAAATATTCAAAAAAAAAAAATTAAGTATTTGCACAAGTTTATTATATGGAATTTGTCCTGTGCTCAAGGGGGTTCATTGGAGAGTGGTATTTTTATGGATTTTGAATTGGTCCTCGCTTATTCTCCACTATTGCCAAATATTTTCATATATAGAAATATTTCTAATAAAGTATTCGGATCGCTCAAAATTCACTGAATACCAAAAAAAAAAAAATAACAAAAAATATATGAATACAAAAATAATTTTTTTTCCTAATCTTAGCAAAAAGTTGGTATATTATGCGCATTTAAAACTAATATTTTGATACAATTTTTAAAGTCTTTGAAATGGTCTAAGGTCCTTGAAATATAAAAGATGTGCAGAAAATGGAAACGCATTTCAAACCCAATGAAAGGGTTGAAAGTCCCTGAAATAGCAAAAGAAACGAGTTCACAATACAAATAACAAATTTAAAAACATTTTGTAAAGGTTTTCTATAAAAACTTGATGAACGGCTATGAGTTGGTATATACTAGACAGGCAGGCTTGGATTAATTTTTACAAATTCAACGATGCGCTTCTCTTTCTCCCTCTCTTACATTCAATCAGCATTTGAAATAATAACAACAAAGCATTTATTATACACAGCTTATTAATTAATTCATTAATTAATATTTTAAATTTATTAATAAAAAAAATACAATTAAAAAAAAATTAAAAGAATTTTATATATAAGTACCTATACTTAAGATAAATCAGATTTTATTTTTCACAACATAGTATGGCCGGAGTCTCTTAACTGGTTTTAATATCTTTTTCTTAGCAAATGTTTTTCTCTTTTACTATTACAACAACTACTCTCTGTCGTACTCTTACGCCTAACACAAAATGCGCAAAACGCGCACATGCGCCCGCCATCTCATTATAAATTCCAAATTCAATTCACAATTATGAGGGCGTTTCAAATTAACTTGTTATTGCCAAAAAAAAAAAAACAAAATATAGCAAAATGAGCTATAGTGACATATGATTTGCAATTCTTTTTAAATTACTTCATCATAAGAGGATTTCCACACATTTGAAATCTTAGCTTGGCGTATTTCTATCTAGCGCTAGACTACTCTACACGGTTCGTGTTATACATCAAATTTGTTAGCATTTAAATTATACATACACACATATATTTATATAAGAAATACAAATTAATTTTCTGGTTTATCATTTAGCCAAGGTCGAAATATTGGCAACGATGATGGATAGTGTGTATCGGGTTTCAGCACCGAATCGGGCCATGTATTAGATATTTCATTGGCCGCCGAACGGAAGGGATATGTACCCAATACAATGGGTAGCTGTAATTTGATTTCCTTTTCCAGTGACTTGGGTTCGATGACAAAGAAGACGTCATAGGAAATTTTTATTAAATGACATCCGTGCAGATTTGTTGGAGGCAATGGCGGCACATAGAGGCTATCATTTTGCCATTCATCTTTACCGCCGGGTCGAATTTTACCACGCACTAAGACAGCTAGAGCACGTTTTTCAGTTTGCACCACTTTGTTGCGAGCCAAATATTCCACAGTCTATGCAGGAGGGGCGAAGGGTTGGAAGTTATTACTATTAAGTTAAATAATATTATAAATTATGCACATTACCTCTGTTAGTGAAGCTTTCGTTCGTTTAATGGTCACATTGCTGTTGTTCGATATGAAGGCTGTAACTAAAACACTTTCACCTGGCACATAGCCACCACGATCTAAAGCCACGCGGCATTTGACCAAACCACCGCCAACACAGGCGACACCCATTTTATGTTCCACTTCGCAGGTGAAAGGTTGCTGGAATGAGAGGAAAATTGTAAATGAAAAATATTTTATTATTTATATTTTTTTGCGCTGATTCAACACAGAGGCAAAACTTTTTTGTGGCTACCAAATTTTTTTAAATGTTATAACCTTATTGGTGCAGATTTTTTAAATTTTCCCTTTTTTAAATCATTACACAGTACAACATTTTTCAGCTCATTGATTTGGGACTCAATTCTAAAAACTGCACGTGAAAGTAACCCCAAAATGAAAAAGTTCTGCATCATTCGTTTTGTCAAGTTACGTGCCATAATAATTTAATATTGATTTGAAGTTAGTAAGTATCGTATAGGGGAATTTGCACTCGAGTACCACTAGCCCGATTAAGCTGAAACAAATTTAACAAATTAAGAATTACAATTCCTTTAACCTGTTCATATAACGTTTCCCTACATAAGCAACAGTTTCACTTTTCCATTCATCAAATGATTTCGAACTGGGTTAATTTTGTAGCAGTTACAATAAAACTGTTGTACGCCGTGTCGTATGATTTACGTGGAATATTACTTATGATAATCATACGCTACCATATAGTATTTATGTTATGTCAAACAAAAGAGCCTAAAACGTGACAAATTCCCCAATACGATACTTACTAACTTCAAATCGATATTAAATTAGTATGGCATGTAACATGTCAAAGCGAATGATGCAGAACTTCTTCTTATTGGGGATACTTTCACGTGCAGTGCTCAGAATTAAGTCCCAAAATCACGTGTTGTACTGTGTTATTAACACTTTCTATGCCGCTCATTTTTCTAATACCTGCAAGACTACTCTGTTTAGATGTAAAAGGGTGTAGGATGGTAGGACAGCTACCAGGCCTGTTAGAGGAAATTTTGTAGTATAAGCTTGAGATCACAAAAAATGGCAAATTATCCCTATGCTATGTCTGCATGATGCAGCAATCGATTTAAATGGACCAGCAATCAAATGATGCAGCAATCGAACTTTTGGCCCACCCTGTATCGGTATTTCATATTTCTTGTTAACTAATCATGACCCTTGACTGATAATGGCCCTCGACTATAGGCCATCGATTTACCTAAATCTTATTTTCCCTTTCCGTTCCTCTTAGAGCAAGTTCGTTTCTTAAGTCTCTGTTTATAAACACAACTTCACAGCGTATGTAAAATAAGTCAGTTTTTACTCTTATTATAATTCATATTAGTCCCAGGGCTTTTGCCCGTCTTAAATTATATTGAATTTCGTATTCACATCTCTTGTCTATAGATACCAATTCAAGTTCGTTTCTTAAGTCTTTTTTTAATTTTTTTTTTTTAATATAATTTTTTTTATTTCTCTTATAACTGTTTCTAGTTCCCGGATTCTGCCTGACGTAAATTACATTACATTTCGCATTTACTTCTCTTGCCTTTTAAACTTTCATATATTTTGTGTCCTCTCTCCATCTAATACCATTTCCAAGTTCGTTTCTTAAGTCTTTTGTTAAAAATATACATACTCACTCTCATCAATTAATATCTGTACTAGGGATGTAACGAACGTTCGCATTCGCATATGCGAATGCGAATTATTCGCATCGTTTTGTACATTCGCTTTGGCATTCGCATTCGTATAAATATATATTTCAATATTCGCATTCGCATTCGCTTTCGCAAAAAAAATATTCCAATGTTCGCATTCATACAAGTAATATTAATAGTGAGACTGGTGACGACATGCAAGAGATTACGTTTTCAGTCTATCATGCATAAAAATTGTTAGCTGAATACAATAAAGAGAAAAAAATTCATATTTCAGAAGATCCTTTATTATGGTGGAAACGAAACAGCTCCAAATACCAAAAGTTAGTACCTTTGGCACGCCAGTTCTTAGCTACGCCTCCGGGAAGTGTTCCCAGCGAACAGTTGTTTAGTGGAGCCGGACTTATCTATGATCCACTAAGAACTAGATTGCAAAGCGAAAAGGCAGCAAAGCTTCTTTTCGTTAAATACAACTTGGCTCTACTAAACTTTGAATACTGAATACGTCAAAGTTTTCAAAAGTAAATAAAATTATTGTTTAGTTACCTTAAAGACTGAATTTCTGAGAATTATATATATTTTTGTTTTACTTTGAAATCAATATTTTATGCTTAATTACTTAACTGAAATACATATTTTTATTTGAAAAGGCAGACAGTAGGAATGAAACTAAATTATTCGTTTACTTAACCATTTTTTGAAAATTCGCTAAACAATTTTGGAATATTCGCTTTCGCATTCGCATTCGCAAAAACCAAAAATAAGTATTCGCATTCGCATTCGCTTTCGCAAAAAAAATATTCCAATATTCGCTTTCGCATTCGCATTCGCTAAAACACATTCGTTACATCCCTAATCTGTACTCACCGCTAGTATCGGCTTCTCCATATTCAAGTCAATTGGATTCATAACTATAAATACTTGATGATTTTTGTGTATCAACCCATTGGGCTCTCTCAAAGCCGCCTTACAATAGTACTGTATCCAACCGAAACGTCCCAAAAACGTTGAAGGCAAACCCATTGGCAGACCCAGTTTAAATGGGAAACTGTGTATGCCCGGCGACAGAACTGTTGGGCCTTGATCCACATCGCCCAGTAGGCGCATACGAAAATCTATATAGTTTTCTTTATCATAAGTACCACGTTCTTGACGTGCAGATCCAGCACGTACAACACCTTCACCTACGACATGAAAATGTAAACCCAGGGCAGGTGTGTCATCTTGTAGTTCTAGCAATACTCGACCAGATAAAAACTGACCGGGAAAGTAGAGCAGTGATGTGTTGTCGAATATTATGAGAAATTTGAGAAGTTTGCGGGGCATATTGTTTTGATGGCAGCGATTACGATGTGTAGAATGTGGAGCTAAAAATTACACATACATATTTCCGGCATTAACATAGATGATAACACACAAGCTCCCTCTCTCGCACTCTCGCACTCTCAGTGGGTCGTGCTTCGTTGTCAATGTCAATCACTGAATTAGAATAGTACTGTGAAAAAAAAGAGAAATGCAGAAACTTGTATTAGATTATATAATAGATGACCTACATTTATGGTAATGAAATAAAAAAAACCTGCAAAAACAATAAAAAAACACACTAAAAAAAATGTCACATACGTGGGTTGTATACAGTTTATGATGATCTATAGTTGATACTTAAATGGATAATTATTACCTTGACATTTCCATAATGTATTTATAACGATGTGGATTTGTATATAAAATGCATAATACAATTTAGTATATATCTCCCAGTTATGGCTAGCATTAAATAATTAATTATATAATAGTTAACTTAATAGAAGATCGGTTACCAATGAAAAATACCAAAACATTTTTTTATTGTTATTTGAAATACACCTAAATGTAGATGGATAGTCAATCATATCGTTAAAACATTTGGGCAAAAATAATGTTTGTGCAGTAAAAAATATCTATCAATTAAGAAAATTCATCATATTCTATTCTTTTTTGCATTTTAAATTTTGAAACCTAATTTTTAATCAAACATATTTTTTGACATTACCAATAGTTATTATTGTCCAAGAATTCCAACTTAAACAATATTCGCATTTTTTCGTCATATCAATTTATAAAATTATCTCTTCGTTCATAAATACCAAACAATTTGTCAAATGAAATCTTGAAAACATGACACAGACATATGTGCGATAGAGACGTTGCTAACTTTTTTTATATATTGCATCTGGTTGGACAGATGTTTTTTTTTCAACGTTATTAATCCTATTTCAATATCTTGTTCTTTTCTTTTGTTTCAAAATCCGTATAAATTATTGCGGTCGGATTATTCATTTCAGACATTGGTGATTCATAAAATCACGAGATATTTAAATTTGTGCCACTTCTAGGGACAACAGAAACAATAAACCGGTTTTTTTTAAATTCAAAAGTTTTTGCCGGCGTTTTTAAAAACAGTAGCTATTGAAAAAGTTATTAGATCGATTTCTTTTTTTTTGTTTTAGTTGGCAAGTTTAGATGTTTATTTTGTCTTTGGTTACACTCGAGGAAAGAGTGCATAAAATCTCATGTATCCTTCATTAGTCTCAAAACTTTGTACAATTGATGAAATGTTACTAATATTTGTGGTTTTGATAAAAAAAATTTTTTCGTTTTATTGGATTGTTGTGCACCAGACTGACATATTGCTTTAAAATATGGAAGAGGCTTAAAATTAAATACACAATTAACTATGTTTAAAAAAATATAAATGAGAACTGCTCGTGAAAGTAGCCCCAAAAAGAAGAAGTTCTGCATCATTCGTTTTGTCAAGTTACATGCCATAATAATTTAATATCGATTTGAAGTTAGTAAGTATCGTATAGGAGAATTTGTCACGTTTTACGCTATTTTGTTTGACATAACTCGACAACCACTAGTTCGATTTAGCTGACACAAATTAAAAAAATTAAGAATTAGAATTCCTTTAATCTGTTCATATAACGTAACATAAGCAACAGTTTCACTTTTCCATTCATCAAATGATTTTTGAACAATAGAACTGTTTTACCCCGTGGCGTATGATTTACGTGGAATATTACTTATGATAATCATACGCCACTATTTAACAATTTAACAAAAGAGCCTACAACGTGACAAATTCCCCTATACGATACTTACTAACTTCAAATCGATATTAAATTATTATGGTCTGTAACTTTTCAAAACGAATGATGCAGAACTTCTTCTTTTTGGGGCTACTTTCACGTGCAGTTCTCAGAATTATGAACTTCTTTCTAAAAAACACTGGGGTTTGAAATAAATTCTAAATCAATGTTCATACAAACAGACCGGATAAAAACAAATACAACGATGATGATGACATAGAGCACGACGGGCCGCAAAGCTGAAATAATGCTTATTCATTTATTCTTATGTTTATAATATTGCGTGCAGTATCTAACGCTGTCAACGTTACCATATGGTAACAGTCGTCACTAATGGGTTATGGAAAATCTGTTGGTTGCGACACCAACAACAAAACATGTTGTTTGAAAGCCGACGGCTTTTTCAACATAAACAATCAAAACAAGAAAGAAGTTAAGCAAATGGTTTCTCATAGTGAATGGTTGAGAAGTTTTTCGAGTCCATGCACTCAAGAAAGAATTCTCATTTTGTTGTTAATTCTGGTGCATTAGACTTGATAAACATTTTGCAATCATTATACCAAGGTCTGCTGATGAGGATTCGTGGCTGAATCCGAAACTGCTATATAGACTGTCTGGCATTATGAGAATATCATTTTAACTCTTGACATGAAACTCTTAACTCTCTTGAGCTTGAAATAAATTCCAAATCAATGTTCATACAAACAGACCGAATAAATACAAACACAACGATGATAACACTATGTCACAAAATTTCAAAAGTTTCTGTATCCGGGACATTTAATAACACATTTTAATGTAAAATTTCACGCTGAATTCAAATCTGCTCTCAGATATGTGGAAAGTAGAACAGATTTTGAGATATGGTCAAATTTCCATTTTTAGTGTTTTAAAAAAAGGTAGGTCTACTAAAATGACATTTTCTCTGGCTTTAATTCACCGATTTTACTGAACTGTGACAAAAATAAAAGATAATAAAATTATTTCTTTAAAAAAACGTTTGATTAAAATCCAATCATTAATGACGAAGTTATGGCACTTCAAAGTTGGATTTTTGTAAAAATTTTAATGATTTTTCAAGTTTTCTCTGCCTTTAATTAAGTTTTTTTCCGTGTTTCCTTAAAAACTGCTCCGGTTTCAGACTATTGCATGATAGAATAATATGTTACGAAAATTTTTTGCCCTTGGTCACCAAAATCGGTTTTTGTTCCTTTTAAATAAGGATCAGCTATTTAGAAGCCGGGATCAAAAATTTGTTGCATTGTGTAATTTATTAACAAAATTCGATAGACTCTTACTACAAGAGTGTTCTATAAAATACAAAGTTTTTTGCTTCTAATATAAACTAATTAATATGTTAGTTAGGGCCGTTTCCATTTGTGTGCTGACGAAATGTTGGATTGCAATGTAAACGAACTTTTGGTCCACCCTGTTGTCTTTTCAACTTACAATGACACTTAAATGCAGCACAACTTTAATATTCCTAAATTTCGTTTCCCTTATGTCCAATTCAGGTTTGTTTCTTAAGTCTTTTGTTTTATAAACACAACCTCACGGTGGATGGTATAAATAATGCGTACCAAGATTGAATTTATTTTTCAATTATTTCTCAAATTGAAATATGTTTGTTTTCATTTCTATTATTATAAGCGTTTGTTTACTTTAAAACATGGTATAATACAAAGTAAACTAAAAGTCCAGTCTGTTTACATCTAAATCGATAGATGAGTCTAGCAGCCAAAGCGGGATTGAGTGGAGGGTTTACAAAATGCTAGAGCAGTTAAATTGAACTCAGTAACATGGCGTCGAAAAACAACTTGCTGAACGCATCAAAACAACGATACTTCAACTATAGCGCATTGTGCGCTCATTTCAATATACGGCTAAGAATTGATGCTTCATTGAATCAATTGATTTGCGTAACTACCTGCCCGACCCACGAATAATACGAAATTATTTTAATATGCTTAAAATGTATTTGCTATAAATCTAAACAGTACACAAATACACACACACACATATGTTTTAAATGAAGTCATCCTACATCTTGGAATCTAGTTCCCAAGCCTTTATACGTATTCATTTATTAAACAATTGCTCTTTAGCATCATTGTATATTAGTTAACACACACACTCATGCATAGCTTTATGTAGTGTAGCAACAACAACCAACATGATATTTAAATGCAGTGCGATTGTCCACAAAAAGAAAATAAAAATAAATCGTCTAGTTCTAGTTGTGCTCACAGGCAGATGGAAGAAGCCAGAATGGGTCAATATCGAAACCAGCAATTAGCTTTTCCTCGTCACTACTCTGTTAATTGTCACTTGTTAAACATGTTTGTTTGTTTACTGCTTTTTTTGAATATTGGTTTTTCCTTTGTTTTGTTATTTTTTTTTTTAAGTTTGCTCACAAACGAACGCCTTATTTTAGCCAATTGCAAATTAGCACAGGAAACTACAAATCGTTGAACAATAACAATTAATGCAAGAGAAAACCCCACGAAAACCGCGTCACAGTGGAAGAATGTGAGGATTTTCCGAACAAAGAAAAACTTATAAATTGTAAAACTAAATGTAACAAATTAGTTAAGATAATTAAGTAAAAACTAAAAATTAAGTAATTAATTAAGTAAAAAAATAATAATAATAATATAATAAAATAATTTAGTTAAATCTCTGTTTTATGCATTTTTTTTAAAACAGAGATTATTTTCTAATCTTTTTAATTGAATTAATGTTACTTAAAATAATTTAGAAAAATTGAAAAAAATCGGTTATGATATCAAATTTTTTTAATTCTTTAAAACTCGCTCAACTCTTAAAAAATCCAGTATTCAGAATTCCCGTTTACAAGTTTCCAAATGGTTACTATTTCACTTAATTTTTTTTAAATATTCATCTAGTCTCTGATTAAATGTAAACAAAAAATTTGCTTTAAATTATAAAATGATAAAATTAAATTTAAATTTTTATCTGTAGTAGCGGGAACCGTCTGTATACTAACTTTATCATTGGGTGTAAAAACACTTTTGCCATGCCTTCTCCGCCTATTGACTTCAAATGAAAATTTCGTTTGAATATTTATGCCTTTATTGACGAGTACTATATGTGTGCCAATCTTTAAGTCTTTAGACATAAAAAACACTTTTGCCAAGTCTTCTCCCACCGATCAAGAATATTGCCAAACTCGTATTACCATTTCTTGAAATAATTCGATCACTAAACGTTTTGCTTAAAAAGTGAAGGTCTCTCCGCTCTATGGCATGTTACGTCGTCGTGTTGAAAACATTTCTTGTCCGAATGATTTGCAATTACATGAGAATTAAAAAAATCAATAGATCGTCCTCTGGATCTAGCTCTTCCACCAGTTGGATCTTATATGAATGTAGGCCAAAATCTATCCTCACATAAAACCCACCCACCGATTTGAAACAAATAATACGTCTACATTTTTATATTTGTTGTGCTACATATTATCTGCATATCAAATGTTATCGCTGTAACCCTGAAAAATATTTTGTCACGATCCCATTCGAAAATTTAAATTTCGTCTATATATATTCAAATCTGTTGTGCGGAGTGCTATATTTGTACCAAATTTCATATCTCTAAGGATAAAAAAACTTTTTTACCACGCCCATTCTGAAAAATGAACCTGTAATGCCGAGTAATATCTGTATACTCGTAGCAAATTGTACCAATCTAGTCCCAAAACACATTGGGTCCAAAATTAAAATTACGTCTGCATATTCATATTCGCGTTGTCAAGAACTATGGGTATCAAAATTTATCTCTCTAGCTCTAAAAAAAAATTTGCACGCCCACTACGCATATTGGATCCAAAATTGAAATTTCGTGTGCATATTAATATTTGCGTTGTCGAGTACTACTTGGGTATCCAATTTTATCTCTCTAGCTCTAAAAAAAAGTTTTGCCAATCCCACTACGCCTATTGGGTCCCACGTCCCACTACGCCCGTCGAGTACTATCTGGGTATTAAATTTAATAGCTCTAAAAAAAGTTTTGCCACGCCCACTACACCCATTTGGTTAAAATTTCGTGTGCTCGTTCATATTTGTGTTGTCGAGTACTCTCTGAGTATCGAATTTTATCTCTCTAGCTCTAAAAATAGTTTTGCCACGCGCACACCGCCTATTGAGTCAAAAAGTCAAAATAATAAAATTTAAAAATTTACTTAATTTTCCCCCATTGTGCTGTATATTGATGAGTGGTTGTTAAACTTAGCAATACAATTTTGGAATTCCATATATCGAAATGACGGTATGTGTTCTCGCATACATACATACATCGTCAGATATGTGTAGTTCCACATCTATTTGTATATATATTGTAGCTGCTGATGTTGTACGGTTGTTATTATTATTATTATTACTGTTGTTGCTGTTTTTATTGTTGTCGTCGCTGTTTCTGTTGTTTCTGTTGTATGTTTGAAGTATCATTTCATTTAGTTGTTCTATCCAAATTGGTATGTGCATGATGTGGCTGTGACGGTCGTGGGCATCAAATCAAGGTCAAAATCTCACATCATCATTATATTGTTGGGGCTACAATACAAATTATACACAAGCAACAGCAACAACAACAATAACAACAACTACAGCAATTCGAAAAGTGCCGGGCTTTTAAATGTTATTTACCTCAAATTCAACTATGTTTTACATAGCTACAAAGATCGGACACACACACACTACACACATTAATAGCATGAGAATAAATTGTATCTTTGACAGACCCATACAGACTGACGGACGGACGTACAGATGCGTGTTCTCTGTGTCTTTGACTTTATGAATAGTTTTTACCTTACACACTCGAGTCCAAGCATGAAGGTAATAAACGTTTTGTTGTTTATTGTTTTTGCTGTTATTGTCGATCTACCAGTTGTAGTAATTCCGTTGATATGAAAGGAGGGAGGGGGATATTTGCATTGTTTGTGAGAGGAACTTTATGTGTCGATAGAATTATGAAAACAAATAAATACTTATATTAAGTTAACCCTTTGATGAGAGGAAGGTGCTATGGAAAATCGATTTAGAGTGCGTTTAGCGATCCATGTAATCTAAGAAAATATTATAATAAATATTAAATATTTTCTTAAAGTTTTTCCACCAAAAATTGTATATGATTTTCAAGAAATTCATAAAGACGATCATCGACTGGAGTCGAAATTTTGAATAAAAATACACACATAAATAATAACGCGTAACCCCAAGCTCAAATTATTAAAATGAAATAGGAGAAAATTAAAGTACATTAAAATGAAGTTTAAAATTAATTTTTATTCTATTTTTCTGCATACATTTTTAGACATTTAGACACATTTTCGTGAAAAAAATTCCCGGAGTTAAAATTAAAGGAAAATTGAGTTAAAACAGACCAATCGAAATAGCCATCGATAAGTTCATGTTTTTCCTAAGTAATAAATATATTTAGAAGAACCAGGGTCCAAAAATTTTTTAATTGGGTCAACAAAAATTAAAAAAAATACCTTCATCTAACTCTTTCATAAAACAATTTTATTTTGTTAAATAGTATTAAAATAGGGTGAGAAATGTTTTTGACATTCTGCAGACCTAAGAACTGAAACATTTCCCCCAAAATTTAAAAAAAATTCCGTTTTCTTTTTTACAAAGATATTAAACCCAAAGTATTTTTTTTAGTATTTAAATTCAAATATAAATTTTTATATAAAAATTTATTTAAAATCCTTAGAATCTTTGTGTAAAAAATGTTGCAAGATCTAAGTAATTTTATGCAAATAATCTTTACATTCTAAAAATTATCTATAAGAGAGTAATAAGAATCTCAGAAATCCATATTAATATTGTAGGGCTCAATCATGCTTATACGGCTGAACCGATTTTAATTAAATTTAATAGGCATTAAGTATACCGTATGGAAATTACTTATATATTTTTGACCTTATGGTAGAAGTGGGCGTGGCGAAACTTTTTTAAGAGCTAGAGAGTTAAAATTTTAAACATATATAGTGCTCGGCAACAGAAATGTGAATATGCAAAATTAAAATTTTTGATCAGTGAGCAAAGTGGGCGTGGCAAAACTTTATTTTAGAGCTAGAAATATAAAATTTAATGTATGTATAGGTACTACCTTCAGTTACAAATTTGCAGATAATATTTTGATTTTCGATCAGTGGGCAGGACGGGGAGGGTCGTGTCAAAACTATAATTTAGCCATAGAGAGATACATTTTGATATATATATAATAGTAGTACTCGACACTACAATAAAGAACTTGCAGACAAAAAAAATTTATCGAAAAGTACTGTTATTCTTTCAAAAAGTACTTTTATTACACAAAAAGTACATTTATTGCACCAAAATGTACAATTTATAGTACAGAAAAAGTTCGATTACTGTGCACAAGTACAAGTATTGTACAATTTATTGTACACAAAAATTTAAATTATTGTACGAAAACATTTTCTTAATGTACGAAAAAGTACATTAATTGTACAAAAAAGTGCAATCTATTTGACCAAAGTGCACAACTTATTGTACACAATAATACTATATATTGCACACAAAAAGTACTATTTAATGTATAAAAAAGTACAATTCATTTTATGGTACTCTTTACCATTATTGTACCAAAAAGTAATTTAACTTTATACAAAAAGTGACTTTTTGTACCAGAAAGTACTAATTATTGTGTCAAAAAGTACTTTTATTGTAAAAAATAACAATTTATTGTAGCATAAAGTACAATTTATTGTACCAAAATGTAAATTATTGTACTAAAAAGTACAATATATTGTGCCGAAAAGTACTTTTATTGTACAAAAAACTAAATTTTTTGTACCAAAAAGTACAGTTTATTGTACCATGAATTGTAAAATTACAATTTATTGTAGCAAAGTGTAACTTTTATTGTACCAGAGTGTACAATATATTGTACCAAAGTGTACAATTTATTCTTTGTTTATTTATTGTTATAATATTAATTACATAACATGTTCTTATTTCCCCCGCGAAGCCTTAGGCTTGTATGCTTTATATATTTAAAACTAAAATTAAAATTTTATGATATATTCTACATTATTAATGTGCAATTATTTTTTTTCGCTTCATTGCGATTGTATAAAAAAGTTTTTGATTAATATTTTTCTCTTTAATTTATTTTGAATATTCAATAAGTTTCGCGGCATTGAATAAAAGATGCTAGGTAGCTGGACATCCAGCAAGAAGTAAATTGGGAGTAAGAAGTACAAATTATCGTACCAAAATATACAATTTATTGTACAAAAATGTAAAATGATTTGTACACAAAGAGTACCATTTATTGTATACAAAAAGTATTTTAAATGTACCAAAAAGTAATTTAATTGTACCTTACAAGTAAGTTTATTATATTAGAAAGTTCAAATTATTGTACCAAAAAGTACTTTTTTTATACAAAAAGTAAATTATTTGTACCAAAAAGTACAATTTATAGTAACAAAGTACAAAAGTACTTTCATAGTACACAAAGAATACAGTTGTACACAAAAAGTAAAATTTTTTGTACCAAAGAGTAGCTTTATTGTACCAAAATGTACAAATTATTGTACCAAAATGTACAAATTATTGTATCAAAAAGTACAATATATTGTGCCAAAAAGTAGTTTTATTGTACGACAAACTACATTTATTGTACCAAAAAGTACAATTTATTGTACCATTAATTGTAAAATTACAATTTAGTGTAGCAAAGTGTAACATTTATTGTACCAGAGTGTACAATATATTGCATACAAAGTGTACAATATATTGTACACAAACAGTAAAATTTATTGTACGAAAAAGTACAAATTATTGTACCAAAAATACAATTTACTGTATAAAAGTGTACAATTTATTGTACACAAAGAGAACTATTTATTGTATACAAAAAAGTATTTCCAATGTACCAAAAAGTAATTTAATTTTACACAAAATGTGACTTTATTATATCAGAAAGTACAAATTGTTGTACATGTTAAAAAGTACTTTTATTATACAAAAAAGTACATTTGTTGTTCTACAAATAACAATTTACTGTAACAAAAAGTACAATTTATTGTACCAAAGAGTAGCTTTATTATACCAAAATGTACAAATTATTGTACTAAAAAGTACAAAATATTGTACCGAAAAGTACTTTTATTGTACAACAAACTACATGTATTGTACCAAAAAGTACAATTTATGTAACATTTATAGTACCAGAGTGTACAATTTACTGTACACAAAGAGTAACATTTATTGTATATAAAAAGTACATATTTTCAATGTACCAAAACGTAATTTAATTGTACACAAAAAGTGACTTTATTGTACTAGAAAGTACATTTGTGGTACCAAAAAGAACAATTAATTGTAACAAAAAGTACAACTTTTTGTTCCAAAGAGTAGCTTTATTGTACCAAAATGTACAAATTATTGTACCAAAAAGTTCGATTTATAGTGCCGAAAAATAAATATATTGTACAACGAACTACATTTATTTACCAAAAAGTACAATTTATTGTAACAAAAAGTACAATTTATTGTACCATCATTTTTAAAATTACAATTTATTGTAGCAAAGTGTAAAATTTATTGTACCAGAGTGTACAATATTTTGTACACAAAGAGTACCATTTATTGTATACAAAAAGTATTTTCAATATACCAAAAAATAATTTAATTGTACACAAAAAGTGACTTTATTGTATCGAAAAGTACAAATTATTGTACTAAAAAGTACTTTTATTGAAAAAAAAGGACATTTGTTGTACCAAAAAAAAACAATTTTTTATAACGAAAAATATAATTTATTGTAACAAAAAGTACTTTCATAGTACACAAAGAGTACCGTTGTATACAAAAAGTACAATTTATTGTACCAAAGAGTGATTTTATTGTACCAAAAAGTACTTTAATGTACCACAAATTAATTTTAATGTACACAAAAAGTAAAATTTATTGTACCAAAAATTCAATTTTTTGTCGCAAAAGTACTGTTATTGTACACAAAAGGTATAATTTATTATACCAAAGAGTACTATAATTATACCAAAAAATACTTTCAATGTACCAAAACGGACTTATTGTATATAACAAGTGATTTTATTGTACCAGAAAGTACTCTTATTTTACCAAAATTTACCTTTATTGTCTCAAAAAGTACTTTAATTGTGCCAAAAATAATTTTTAATTGTTTTAAAAAGTACTTTCATTTCATCAAAAAGTTCTTAAAGCAAAATGCAAGAATGGTTTATTCTCATCTTTTTGATAGTTTTAAATTTAATTTACAAACGGTCGTCAGAATAAACAATTATTATCCTTCAGTACACAATGGGTTAATAACTGGTTAACATATTTTGTATATGTTAACTACTTTGGGAATTATGTGCATTTTTGGTAAGAAAATATTCAAATTTCCAACCCACATAGAATCAATGTGGAATTCCATAATTTGTGTAGATAACAATAATCTTATCAAAATTCTCAAAAACTTATGTAAATTAGAATACAAGAAAATAAAAAAATATGTTTTCATATTTCCATCTGGTATAATTTTGGTTAATTTGTTGCCATTGCATAGCCAAAATCACGTTTGTGTCTTAAGTCTTTTGTTTTTCTTTGTTTCTTTTGTCAGCACGCTAAAGTTCATGTGATGGCCTTTACTTCGCTTTCATTTAACTAAGACAAAAGAAATTCAACAGTTTGATCCAATTTGAAACGCGTTATGGCCAATTATACGTTCCAGTAGCAACATGAGGGTCAAATTTGCGTTAACAAAAAAATTCGTAGTTTAACTTAATTACAGTTTTCACTTTTTTTTCCACAAAATTTCTATATGAGTTTTTTACACTTGAGTAGAGGAAAATGCTTTTGATACTTAAAGTCTGAGCTTAAAGTTTGGTTGGCATTTAAATTTTGTTTGGCATTTTGTTAATGATTAGGAAGTTTTGTTTTTTGTTGTTGCTGTTTTTGTCTCTGTTTTTATTTTAGCAATATATTATATAGTAATGCACATATTACAGCACATTTAAAGTATTATGTACATTTGATTTGTGTGTGTGTTTTTATTGCTCGTTTCGTTTTGTTGTCGGTCTATTGGTCTGTTTCTGTGTTTTTTTTGCGTTTACTAGCAGTTATATCCCCTATTGAGTATTAGCGTTTTTTTTACGGCTCACGTAATTCACATTCAACTGGTTTTACAGGGTCTGATGACGGCAAAACGTGAGGTGTGTGTACCCCAGTGCGAGAGTGTGTTGGAGTAGAGTGGGTCTGTCCGTCTGTCTGGTAGCTTGGTCGTTCGGTTTGGGGGATTCGCCGTCTGCCTTGTGTGTGCGTGTGTGTGTGTGTGTATGTGTTTTGTTTGGCAAATGCTTGACTGCATATTAAGTACTTTAACTTCCCGAACAGTGAACGAGACAAGAAGTAATCATTTTTTTTTTCGTAGACAACATCGCCCGGGCCAGGCAGGAACCTGCATGCAGTCTTTGGGTGACTATTTATGTAGGTATGATGCACTCACTCAGTCACTCACTAGTCATGTATTTTAGTCGGAAATCTTTGTCGCAGTAGAATCGCGACGCTGGCAGCTAGAGATGTGCTGTGATGTTATGTGATGCATTCAAGAAAACGTTTATAGCTGTTTCGTTTCCAAATAATTTCACGCTAGCTGACAGTAATACTTGTATCTACCTCCGTATGAGCGGGGGAGTTGTTTTTTTTTTGCATGTTTTATCGTTACGGCTTAACATTTTTAATGATTGGCATCATTCGTTTGCCAAAGTTTCATTGACTTATTCTTGACTTGTATTTCATAAAATTTAGTGTCGTTGTTTTTGTTTTTCTTATTTGAATCAGTAGTAGTTGAACACCAAACTCACTTTATATTTTTTATATACAAAAACACACAAAAAGAGCTTTGAAGCAAAACGCGTCTCAACTTGTTTCCCGTTTCGTGTTTAAGCGTTCACACAACTTGGCTAAGTAACGTTCATAGTATAACTGAGTTAGGGCTTATTGGTTATCAGACACTTTAAGCCATGATTGGTAGAGATGGAGAGAGACATGAGAGACTTTAATGGGGAGAGTGTCAGAGAGAAAATTGAGAGTAATATCAGGGTTTTCGTTTTGGGCAATATGGGATTAGATCGGCGGCTATGATAGGTGTGTGCATAGATAGCGCGGCATCCAACAGTGGGCAGTTTATTGTTTGTTATTAGTTGTTGGTTAAAACAGTTTGAATGGAATAAACATCTGTATTTTACGAAGTGGTACGAATTATTTTTTTGCAGATTTTAGATAGATATATAAAAAAAATTGTTCACGGTAATATTCTGTTTTGTTAAAAAGTTGCTTTTGTATTTATCGTTATCCCGAAAATAGTAGATCAGAGCTTGAGGATATTTTTTTTATAAAAAATAGGCTTTTTTATTCATAAAAAATTTTTAAAACAACTTTATTTACACAAATTGTTTTAACAAGAACAAAGCTTTAGTAACGGAGACATCCATCTACACCAAATTCAGTGATAAAAACTGAATTGGAAAAAAGTTTTAACAATTTGTTTCTGTTGTAGATATTTTGTTCTATAAGGAACTGATTTCAGAATAAGGGTAATAAACAACAAAAAAGTCTTAAATCTGTAATAATTTGACTTAGACAGAGTTGGCTCGAAGTAGAGCGAAAGCCCGAAAATTCGACTAGAGAGTTAAGGAGAGAATGCGTGGAACAGGGTTGCCCTCCTGCAAGGACAGCGATGGCCAGCTAGTGACGGACCCTGATAACGTTCGGAAGATATGGAGAGATCATTTCAGAAATTTACTGGATACGGGCACCAATCCAAAGACTTCGCTCCAAACTATGACGATGGTATTAACTGTCCACCTCCGGGCCAGAGCGAGATACGTGTGGCAATATCCCGCCTTAAAAATAACACAGCAGCTGGATTATGCTGAATTATATAAGGCAGTCGGGGAGGAGCTGATTAGGAGCATGCATCAGCTCATGGAGAACATCTGGCTAGAGGAGAGCATGCCCGATTATTGGAGTCTAAGTCTGTTATGTCCCATATACAAGAAAGAAGATCGTAGTGAATGTAAGAACTACCGTGGAATAAGCCTATTACCAATTGCGTACAAGGTCCTTTGAAGCATATTGTGTGAACGTCTAAAGCCAATTGTAAAAAA
Organism: Muscina levida; assembly: GCA_964034835.1. Lineage (NCBI taxonomy): Eukaryota > Metazoa > Arthropoda > Insecta > Diptera > Muscidae > Muscina > Muscina levida. The sequence continues at coordinate 40,376,775 of OZ035883.1, forward strand.
ACTAATTGGACCTTATTAGTGTGGCTCTAGATCTGGTAAGGCTACGACAGATCAAATATTCACCTTACGACAGATCCTGGAAAAAAACTCATGAAAAGCAGATCGACACCTACCATCTCTTTGTCGACTACAAAGCTGCCTTTGACTCCCCGATAAGGCATAAGTTATTTGAAGCCAAGTCTGAATTTGGTAAAACTGCAAAGCTAATTCGAATTTGCAGATGTACCTTGGAAAACACCACACTCTCTAATAAGATTGGTAAAGATCACTCTAAACCATTCAACACGGAAAGAGGGCACAGGCAGGGCGATAGCTTGTCCTGTACACTATTTAATATAGTTATGGAGAAGTTGAAGATAAAGGCTGGTGTCAACATGCCTGGCACCATATTCCACAAGAGCCACATGTCACTAGCCTATGCCGATGATATAGACATCATTGGCCGAAATCTGATGGATGTTACTGCAGTTTTCTAATCGCTAGAAAAACAGTCAGCAAAAATGGGTTTAGCGGTCAACGAGGACAAAACAAAAAAAAAATGATTTCGACGAACAAAGAGTCATCCCACGGTGCGTCCCGTGAACGTTGAATATTATTGTTTTGAGGTAGTAGATGAATTTACCTACCTCGGATCTTCCGTCAGCAAGATATATAATGTCAGCCAAGAAATTAAACGGAGAATAGTGCTAGCCAATCAGTGTTGCCACAAGAAATTTTTTTTTCCGACCAAATTTGTTTCTAAATCCTACCAAATTGGGTCAAACCGACCAAAATTGTAACGAAAAAAAACAATATTTAATTTATAGAAAACTTTTATTAATTAAACAAAAAATAATATAAATTCAGTATATTATTTTAATTCTTTAAATAAAAATATATACAAAACTATATAAACAAAAAAAAATCTCTTATATATACAGAGATTTTGGAGATCATATTTGTCAGTAAATCCGAGATCATTTTTAACATATTTTCTGTTCACTACAGTTTATTCGGGGTTTTAAAGTCTTTTTTAGCTGACCATACAGTATGCGGACCTTTGTTCGTGATTAATTCTTTACAAAGCATGATACTGTTAATGGTATTAATTTCAAGTTTGTTTCTTAATTTAGATTTTATAAGAGATAGAGACGAAAACTTTCGTTCAGCAGCGGCTGAACTATGTGGTAGTGAAAGTAAACTAAAGACAAATTTTACTAAATTTTCAAAACAATGTTCATTCAAACCATTTTTTATAGCAGATACATTTTTCCAAAACATATCTATACTTAAATCAGGAGAAAGAGATGTCTCGCTGAGGCGCAAAAAATTCCACTCTGTCACTATTAAATCTGGATCACATTCAACAAGACTAGAAAACTCTAAAATAAGAGGCAATATATCTAAGTTTTCCGAAGAAATTACTCTTGGGGGCGTTATTATATTTAAAAGTTTAATGTCTTCGCGCTTAAAACCAAATCGATGTTTTAATTGATCCAAAAATTCAACATAGAAACTTAAAACGTTAGACTTAAGTTCATATATTTCAGAATCAGTTAAGTTCGCTTTTAAAAAAATTTCCGCTTTTGAACCAATGAAAATTTTTGAAATATCAATTAAATTTGCTTTATTTTTATAATCAATTTCAACATTATTGTTTATATATTCTCTTTTTACAAAATTGCTTAGTATTAAAAGAAAATTTGTTTTAATACTCGCATATAAATACGGCAAACTGGAACTTTCATATAGTCTATAACTCCATAGATGGCGTTTCACACATAGTAATGATTTTGTAAACTGTGAATATTTATAAATAAAATTATGTGCAACACATGATAAATTATAATAAAAATATATATTTAAAATTTTTATTCAAAAATCTACCATAATCAGTTTGGGCCTACCATCCGACCAAAATTAAAAAATTGAAATTCGTCCGACCAAATTTGGTAGAATTCTACCAAAACGGCAACACTGTAGCCAATAGATGTTTCTACGGAATTCGGCAGCACTTTAGTAACACCACCTTCTCTCGGAATACTAAGAAACAGCTATACCAGGTGCTTATCTTACCTGTTCTGTTGTATGGTGCCGAATCATGTTTGCTTACTACAACGGACATACAAAACCTGGGAGTATTCGAGAGAAAAGTACTCCGAAAAATATATGGACCTATCTGTGTCGACGGCCAATTTCGCCATCGGATGAACCATGAGCTGTATGAGCTTTACCACGACATCGACCTCGAGAGATAAAATTTGATAACCATCTGGTACTGGGCAGAACAGACTGTGGGCGGAGGGAGTGTGGCAAAACTGTATTTTAGGCTTAGAGAGATAAAATATGGCACAGATGGTACTTGGCACTTTAGTTTCAAAATTTGTTGACAAAATTTTTTTGGGCGGAGGGGGTGTGGCGAAAATGTTTTTATTCCACAGGGAGATAAAATTTAGTAAACAGATAGTACTCGACACAACAGATATGAATACATATGTTGACGAAATTTTCATTTTCGATCAGCGGACGGATGGGGGCGTGGCAAAATAGTTTTAAAGATTAAAGAGATACAATTTCATATGCAGATAGCAGTCGGTAATACAGACAAAATATTTATTTTCGCACAGGGCGAAAGGGAACATGGACTAAACTGTTTTTGGAACAATATAAGATACATTTTTATACCGATAGTTCACGGTACAATAGACATTTATTTGTAGACGGATTTTCAAATTTCAGTAACTAGTGGTAAATTTAGAAATACAATTTGATACGCAAAAGTATTCGGCACTAGGTTAAGGTTTAGGTTGAGGACATGCAATTACACAATGCAAGGCTATGCCATTACAACACTCGGAGGCCGTTATGGTCCATTGCGAATGTCCTGATTTAAGAAAGGAAAATATGAAGAAAAGAGTACAAGATAAATAAAAAGTTTACAAGGATAGTGAGGGGAAGAGAGAAAGAAGTGATTAAAATAATTTCGGTGTGTTCTCTCCTTCAACTCTATAAAGACTAAAGCTACGTACAGACGGTTACCAGATCTTACAATATTGCCCGAAAAATATTCAGAAAATGTCCAACAACCGTATGCCCTTTAAATTTTGTATGGCAACGTTTGCAGAAAAAAGCATTAAGATTAAGGAGTTATTTGTGACGAATTGTTTACGGGACACATACGTTCATCGAGCTTTAAAGTGGCATATGTACATACATTTCCTATAGCTGTGAGGCAGTTTCATGATATATTATATATTAAGTCAAATTTTTAATATTTGTCAACTATATTAAGTAATTCACAACAACATTGCCAGGTCAACTTGTTCAAAATATTAACCATTAAATTAGTTTAAGTTGTGACTTATTCCTGTCATTCTAATTGCATTTGGAACTTTTGGAATAATGCGTAACTCATTAAATTTTATAAACGTCTTCTTGTTTATTAAACTTTCCTTTTTTACTTTCTATGCCATTTGTAGTTGATAAAAAAACACTGAAATTTATTCTGTTGGTAGTCTGCTTTTGTTTATTTATATTTCATAATATGTTTGTTTTAATTAATTATGTACAATTATTAGTACTTTCTTCTTCAACTATTTAAATAAATACACACAAAAAATATGTATTTGTTTGTTGTTTCAAATAAAAATCAGTTGCCACTTGTAGTTTACTAAACTTTTGGTTCTAGTTCATAGGAGTTTGTTGATCGTTACACAAAACGAACGAATAATATCATTTTACATTTAGGTCAAATTCACAACAACGGTGCAATCAATATATAACGACGTTAAGTGAACTGCCGAAAGCGTGCATATTTGTATAAGTAAACACTGATAAGCAGCAAAAAATAAAATGATCCAAACAAAAATATAAAAATATTTTTTTTTTTAAATTAAACTAAAAACAAAAAAAAATATGTTGTAGTTTTATTTTGTATTTATTTGATGATATTTTTACTACCTTTGTTACTCCTCTTCCTATAGGTGTTGGCAGTTTGCAATTTGAAATGGAAATCTCTGTATTAACGTATATATACGATATCTCTTATAGTTTTATTTAATTTGTTTTTTTTACTGAATTATTTTAATGGTGAGTTCGAGTTTTGTAAGATAACAATTGGTATAGTTGTAAGTTTTTGCAAATTTAAACCTTCACGTTCAACTTTTTTGTGGTGTAGTAGAGTTGTAAGTGAATCATCTTGTTGTTGATTGAGTCGAGTTGAGTTGAGTTGAGTGTTTTTTGTTTTGTAATGATGTTTAACAACTTTTCGCTTGGCGTATCAATAAATCCTAGGCTAATTCTAAACGTTTCATCTCCTTAAACAATTCCTTGCCCATTTGTGCGGGACTCCTGGTAACAATAACATTGGCCTTTTCGAGGGCAGTGATCTTATCACCAGCACCACCTTTACCACCTGAGATAATAGCGCCAGCGTGACCCATTCTACGACCGGGTGGGGCAGAGAGACCAGCGATGAATGATACAACAGGCTTGGCTTTGATACCCTGGGAACATGTTATAAAGAAAAATACATTAGTAGTAACTTGTTGTAGTTGTACGTATGATAAAAACTTACGGTGTTGTATTGTGTAAGATATTCGGCAGCCTTTTCTTCGGCAACACCACCAATTTCACCAATCAAGATAATACCCTTGGTGTCGGGATCCTTGAGGAAGATATCAAGACAATCGATAAAATCGGTGCCATTGAAGGGATCACCACCAATGCCAACGCACAATGTTTGTCCCAAACCAACTTCGGTGGTTTGATTGACAGCCTCATAGGTCAAGGTACCGGATCTAGAGACGACACCGATTTTGCCACGCTTGTGAATGTGACCAGGCATGATGCCAATTTTGCACTGCAAGAGAATGGGGTAGAAATTGTTTATATTTTGTTGTGAAGTTAAAGTTAGGTGGTTAGTTAGATTATGTGGTGACATGAATGTGATATGGGTTTTTAAGTGGAATGATGCCAATGACTGCGTTTTATGTAAATGAAAGTGATAAGTGAAAAAATTTATGTCACGTAAGAAAAGATACTATATGGGTGAAAATTAAGAGTTTTTTTTAAATATTTTTGCCGGCAAGAGTTAGGAAAAATATAAAGTCAATTTATTAAATAGGTTTCTACATTTTTTTCTTATTTTAATTTGTTAAACAAAAATATATTTGGAAAAAACTTTAGTTTAAAAAAAAAACAATTAGTTTCCTTCAAGAACCAAAACTGACACAAACGGATTGAGCAGTAACCCTATTTGTTTGCGGAGCAGTGATGTAATGGATGTATTTCCATAGGTTGAGGGAAGAAATAAAAATCCTAGTGATATTTAATGTTTTGTTGTAGATGGAAAGGGCCGTAGATGCTCTTGGTAGGAAAGTTCGTATCAAACTTGTCACTGCAGGATCTAAACCAAGATGGAGAAGGTGGCGCCAATAGTGTTATCGATATGAGCTTTAAACTATCTGCTTGATTACACAACAAAGTTGACATAAAAAGGAGTTTATTACAGATAGTATTGATTAATAATAGAAGTGTTGACTTAAACACTTTTAATATTATAAATGTAAATGTTTGTCTGTATGTTTGTTTGTGCCTCAATCACGCCTACCGGTAAAATCGATTTCAATGAAATTTGGTAGACAATTAGAGTATTAAATGGAATTACTAACCACAAAAGGCTAGGCTACGAAAAAAGAATTGCGGTTAGTGGTTTTTAGTTGTGACTATTTTGTTGTAAAATAAAAATAGTCATATCTACTATCATAGATTCTCATATGTGCAACATTGGTCCAGTAGCAAAAAGTTTGTCCAGACAAGATATGTGTCGCTTTGTATACAACCTATGTTTCTATGGATACATAAAAGATAATAAAGTGATTCGATATCACAGCATTTGTATGAACATGGAATGCTTACGTTATTCGATCACAAGTTTAAAACAACCCAAGATGCCTATCTTTGTTTTCATCTATAGCTAATGTTTATTAGTTTTTATATTCCATATAGAAATCGATACCCTCTATTAACAAATCAGCCGATGTCGCCACCTCAACCACCTGATTTTGTTTTATAACCCAAACAAATCAGCTAAAAATTTTTACATAATATAGAATCTTAGCGAAACCTCATATCCATAGCGAATATTATACGTTGCTCAGCAAAGATACTCCATTTAAAATAATATCTTAAACAAACACGTTTTATAGATAAAAACAAAATACACACACACACACGCAAAAATCTACAGCAAACCAATGACTCACACAGTCATCGGTTTTGTTGGGTCGGTCAGCTGAGTAGAACTATATTTATTTATGCCAATCTAATTATGTCGTCACTAAATTTGTTTACGCATACCGGCGTTAGATAAAGACAGCGTGCGATAAAGCTAGACATAGCAGATAGACGAAGAAGAAATGGCAAAAATAAAGCATTCATTGTATAATATAGCAACAATTTAACAAAATACCAAAAATGAGTATAGTAATAGCAACGAAGGGAAAAGAAAGTCTCTATCTCATGGTGTACGTCAAAGTACAATGTGATAATAAATGTGAACTTTGATCTTGCTAAAGGTTGACTGTTTGGTTGCTCTTTTGGTTTTGTTTTTAAAGCTATATTTAAATCTCATAGGATTAAATGTAACAGTTGTCGTTGTTATCAGTTGTTAATGCTAATAAAAATAATATTGATGCATTACTGTGACTCTTGACGATGAGTGATTGCAAATGTTTACGAAGATTTGTGTATTTTTTTATGCAATGTTAAATGAACAAAATAAAAGAGAGAAGAAAACATTATAACAGCACTTACTCTTTCTGGTGCAATAATGCCGGGGCAGTTGGGTCCGACCAAACGAGATTTGTTCTGGGTCAACAAGGCATGCTTAACACGCACCATATCGTGTTGGGGTACACCTTCAGTGATGCATACAATCAATGGAATTTCAGCTTCCAAAGCTTCAATGATGGCGGCAGCAGCACCGGGTGGGGGTACATAGATGACGGTGGCATGGGGATCAGTAGCTGTTTTGGCTTCAGCTACCTGTGAAAACATAACGAGTATTAATATAAATGTAAAATAATCAAAGAATCGAGAAGAAAAACAAACAATTATTATGAGCACATCTAAGACGATTTATTAGCGCAACGTGTATGTTGGTCATTTCTCTTTGCGTAAACTTATTGCGGATTTTTTATTGTTTTTCTGCATTTAATTTTTGAAATTTATACAATGCAACCAATGGCATAGACGCTACATACACCTTTTGTGCAATACAGAAATCTTATGTACATTAATTAAGATAATTGTACATATATGTAAACGTAACATCATATGCATGCATTGCATACCTACGCAAACTTTTTTAATTTAAATTTTTGATGCCAGATATTTAACAAATTCAAAAATCTACATGTGAAAAAGATGTAAAATATAGAACAAAACATATTTTAATGTTTCTATGTAGTTTTGAATTAGTGAAATGGACCAGCCTTATAATATAAAATTTTTGTAGTTAAATGAATAACTATTAAATAGACATGTTTAAGGTAATGCAAAAATTGTGTGAGTTTTTTATTCATTACCGTCAAAAGCAATTAGAAACATTTGTAGATAAATTTAATTCAACATATTTACTTTTTTTTTACAAATATTTTTTTTATGTAATAATTTTTGTGAATTTATTTAAATATTTTAATACAATAACAATCTTCTTTTTTTTGGGTAAAATATAATTTAAAAAAAATTATATTAATGTATTATTAAAATTAGAAAAAAAATTAATTTTAATTTACAAAATGGAATTTTTACTTAATATTTTTTTTGTAGATATTTGTATTTAAAGAAAAAAATTTGTCATCACATAACAATTAAAAAAAATTATTCAAAACTTTCGGATTAAATTTTTTTAAAATAATTTTTCATGTTCAACACTAAATAGGGACAATTCCAGGTAAAACGTGGAAAAAACGTAATACAGGAAAAATTATATTTAAATTTTTTAAATAAAAATCGGTCAATTAATGTCAACAAGAGAACTACAATTATGAAGAAATGGAAAAAATTATATATTTTTTTGTTTTAATTTTTATCGATTTGGCTACAGTTTGAAATGAGCATATAACGAACACTCTCATCTCCTTGTTTATACGCTGGATTTAATATAAACATTTATTAATATTCAATTTGTCTTGATAAGTAAAAAATGTTATCTCTAGAAAGACAAAACTCTTGTTTGCTTTCTCATAAGGTTTCGGCTTTGTATGTTTTACAATAAAAGTTTTATGAGTTAATAGAAATATAGAACTAGAAATATAATATATAGAATATTTTATGTATAAACTTGTGTCACACCCGTCCCCCTAAAAATGACTAAAGTTTAATAAAATTGTTACTTTACATAATAAAGATGTATGAGAGCCTCCTTAGGGTAAGATAGGTTAAGATAGGGGTAGGTATGTTAGAGAAAAATGTTAGGAGGAAAATACTATTGGGGGTCGGTCATACATTTTACCCTTCTAGGAGGCACCATGCGAGCGGCTGGAGCTAGAATATATAGAAACCACCTTTAGGGTTAAATAGAGGGTAGATATGTTTTGAGAAACTGTTGGGGTTGCAAAAATACTGGGGGTCGGTCATACATTTGGCTCCTCTAGGGACTGCTTGAGGGCAGTTATAGCGGTAGGAGCTAATTTTATAAAAATTTGATCTTTGATATAAAAGCCCCATTAGGGGGTGAAGATGGGGAAAGGTATGTTTAGGAAAAATGTTAGGTGGGAAAATATGACTAGGGATCGGTCACTTATTTAAACCCTCCGGGGCAGTTGTGGGGCTTGTTATGAATTTTTTTCTACAATACGAAAAGTTTCTCGTTAGTAACCGTGTGATCGATTTCGATTTAAGACCCATGATTTTTTGGCCAAATTTTTTTATAGTTCATCGTAGAATAATGTTTTGATAACCGCTTGTTCGAGAAAAAAATTAACCCACTCTAATGATGATGTATAAAGTACAGATAACGAAATATATGCCTTATTAATTTCCTAGATGTTAACTTTTATGTTTGTTATATAATTGAACTCTATCAAAACTTTAATTACTTCATACTTGTAGAGTTTATTTTACTAGGGTACACCCGTCGTAAAATGGTGTCGCACCCTTCTTTTGTTCTAAAAAGTTTTTTATTAAGAAAAAGTTTCTTGCGAACAATACGTACTTAACACAATCAAAACAATTACCTACATCACAATAATTGTGGACTTTCTACGGAAAATTTTACAGAATTGAACCTGAAAGTCATAATTTTGTAAAAGCTCAAATTCCTAAGGTCACCCCGTCGTTGTCTTCTAATGGAAATTCTGAGCAGAAATCAAGTTCTTTCAGAGTCTACGTGTTACTAAACGTTTATAAACTTAACTTTCTTGGTAATCACAGAAATCACAGGAATTGCCCATAGGTAAAAATATCAATATATGTTAAATATATTAATTCTTATTTTCCGTTAGCGTCCTATGAACGACATATGGGAGAGAAACTCGCTTGTTCTTTGAGACTCACACAACGATATTGCAGTTTAATAAAAAATATGCTATATAAAAAGTGCTCAACACTCTATTACCTTAGTTGATGTCTTTCAAGATTTTTTTTATATGAAAGAGCCTTTCAAAACGAACATTTCACTTCGTCTTTTTTAAAATAATTTTTCAATCGTTTATCTATCATTGGTCTCTTATGAAAAGTTGCTTTTACTCAATACACTGTTTTTACTTTTTTATATGAAAGGGTCTTCCAAAAGCCACATTTCAAATTCTCTTTTTTAAAAGTAGTTTAATCAATCGTTTAACTATTACTGCTAATTTTTCTTATGAAATTGCCATCGGTATTTTACAAATTAACAAAATAAGAATCTTTTATGTCACAATTTCATAAGAAAATATATTTCTTAAGACAATTCTGTAAAAAGACGTTTTGTATATGTGCATATATTTGTTTAAGTGCTTCTACAAATGTAGTAGCTTGCAAGACTGTGCCAATGCCACTAGAATCCAGTCCAAACAACTTCATGAAACCGTTTCCAAGATGCTATTTTGGAATAACTTTAGTAGTATGTACTATACACGTTGATTTCCTCTAACATTATTTATCATACGTTCAGTTATTTTGTGTATTCGGTTTAACAGAACGACTTCGATTTTTTTTTCTGGCATCTTGCCCCATTCACGCTTCTAAGGATGTTTCAATGTTCGTAATCGTAACAGATATGCTCATATTTTGGGTCCAATTTTTTTTGTACTTACACTCTTAAAAACGGGCAAGCCCAAGTGGGTGGTGCCACCTTTTTTGGGTGAAATACCACCGACCAATTTAGTGCCGTATTCCAAAGCCTGTTGGCTGTGGAAGGTACCTTGTTTGCCGGTGAATCCTTGGCAAATGACACGTGAGTTCTCGGTCAACATCAAATTGGCACGTGTCTGATTGTACTGGGAATTCTGGCGGACGGCAGCGACCAAGCCATCTGAAAATGGAAAGCATAAAAAAATAAGTAACGAATAAGAGCAAGCTACCACCTTAATTAGTATCCCAGCATCATCCTCTCACACCACCCATTTAAACCTTTCACTTTCAATTGATTTAAACTTGCACAATTAAAAACGGAGACAAAAAAAATCAAATAAAAAAAACAAAATCACGGTCACTGGCAGTTCATTTGTGCACACTTGATGCCGCCACCGCCGTAGCCATAGACATCCAAGGTCTGCGTCATAAGATTGAGGGTTCTAATTTCGTCATCGATTTTTTTAAAGGAATTTCAATAAATTCCTTTGTTTTTCACTTTTACTTAAACACACGAACATCTGCTTTTCAGTTTGTGGTCGCCGGCCTACATCAATTTCATAAATTTTCCCAGTGACGTTATATAAGAATTTTTCACTTGCACTTGTGATTTTATCCACTTTTTTAGGGAATTTTCTTTTTGTTGTCTGCTTTGTACTTACCGCGTACTTTCAGCAAAACTCTCGAGCTAGCGGCCATCGTTTTGTTTTGCACGGCAAATTTAATTTAAAATAAAATAAATTTTCTATTGGCGTAAAATCCGATTATTATGCAAATATTTGCGTTGACCACAGAAATTTGCCTTCTTATTCGATCGTTCGTACGCGAAGAACCAACAGCAGCAGTTGAGTTGAGAGAAAATTCGTTTGAAAGGTGATGTCAAAAGTCTGAGAGAGCTTAATATTGAACAAGCTGTCAAAGGGAGACTAGTGTTGGACAGTGCTGGCAAAAAACAATAGCGATGGTATAATGCAGTGTTGTAATTGCATATGTTTTTAAATATTTACTAATAAATGTAGCAAAACATTGTTTAAATTAATAAATTTTTATATTAAATATACTTTTCTGATTGTGTTCGTGAGTTTTGTTGTTGTTTGTAAGTGATTTGTTATTTATTTTATTACCGTTACTTTTATTCGATTAATCGATAACATTTTATCGTTAGAGCGTTGTTTTCAGTTGCAAAATTTGTACATCTCTAGTATTATTTAGGCGTTGAATAGCTAAACGGCGGAATTTTTCGTGTCCGGTTAAAAAGTGTTGGATTTATGAATTGTTTGCGTTAAATATGATATAAATTGTGTGATATACAACTAAACATGCATAAACTTGTAGGTAAGTATGTAGAAGTTTATTATTTTTACCGAAGACAGTTGTTTAACTTGTTAAGATAAGTTTCTTGCATTTGTTTAGCCAACGGCATTCTGTTGAACGCAAAAATATTGCCAGGTCAAGTTGAAAATGGATAGTAAGTGGGATTCGCTAGTGAGCTTACACTTACCGGCTGAAGCGTTACTTCAGTACCAATATCAGATATAGTGGTAACAGCCCTTGGGCACTTTGGGATCACAAATGGCAGATCCATTCGGAAAAACTTATTATTAAAAACAAAGCTGTGATTGCCGAGAATGTAAAGTTTCAGAATGCACATTAGAAGACAACGACAGGATGCATTTTTTTACTCTTAGAAAGTTTTGTGAGAGTATAATTGAACCATTCAAATAACGCATAGGTAGCTGTCTTCCTACCACATTATTAACGAAATTTGATCAAAATCTATCAAGAGTTGCATATTTTTTAAAAGATTTTGTCATTGAAAGTTACTTTCATTTATCTTAATAGGTTAGTCCAACATTTTTGCAATTTTTAGAAGTAAATAGAATATATTTTTTTTTTTTTTATTTTACATCCATTGGGACGGGTGCAACCACGTTACTCACATTTTTGGTTATAATTCAAGAATGTTAAGTTTTAAGACGTTTAGTAATAGGTAGACACTGAAAGAACTTGATTTCTGCTCAGAATGTCCATTAGAAGACAACGACGGGTGTGACCTTAGAAATTTGAGCTTTAACAAAATTATGGCTTTCAGGTTAAATTCTGTAAAATTTTCCATAGAAATTCCACAAATCTTGTGATGTAGGTAATTGTTCATATTGTTTTTGATTATGTTAAGTACTTACTGTTAGCAAAAAATATTTTTTTGTTAATAAAAAAGACGGGTGTGACACCATTTTGCGGGTGTGACCTAGTAAAAAAAAACTTAAAAGTATGAAGAATTTAAAGTTTTCATAGAGTTCAATTATATAACAAACATGAAGGTAAATATATAAGAAAATAATAAGACATTTAATTATTCGTTATCTGTACTATCGTATGCATTATCATTGGAGTGGGTAATTTTTTTTGCGGTAATGAAAATCTAAATCTACGATGAATTCTAAAAAAATTCGCCCAAGAAACCATGGGTCTTAAATCAAAATTGAGCCCCCGGTTATTAACAAGATTTTTTTCGTAAATCCACAAAATTTTTCGCAAACATACCTACGCCCCATCTTCACCCCCTAAGAGGGCTACCATACAAAAACCAAATTTTTATAAAATTTGTTCGCACCGGTCTAACTGCCCTAAAGCAGCCCCAAGAGGAATTAATTTTTTTTATTTTTATAATTTATTTATTTAATTAACTCCAGCCGCTCTCATGGTGCCTCCTAGAGGGGTATAATGTATGACCGATCCCCAATCCTAAAATTTTTTCTAACATACCGGGGGTAGGTAGCACCCTAAGGAGGCTCTCATACAAAATTCACTTATGTATGTACATTAGATAGGGTCGAAAAAAAAAGTTGCACTTGTCAGTCCCTAAATTTGAAGATTAGGCAACACATTTCTGGGACACAAGAAAAAAATTTTTTACGCGCACCCTAAAAACGGCCCATTTAGTTTTTTCTGTGCTGTGACGTCATTTGAAGTCCGATCGAGAAAAAAAGTACACTGTTGTTTTTGGTTTTACAAAGGCTACATTTCCTCCATATGTCATTTTTGACTCCGACGTCAAATTTGACAAGTGACTGATTCTATCTCGATTTCTACCCCAGTTTTCCGGAGATTTTTCATAACGCACGTTAAGACCATAAAAAATTGTGAATATATTGCTTTTGAATTACCCAATTTTATTCATAAACAAAAAAGTTACAAACGTTTTTAAAATGTATAAATGTGCTCAGAAGTCATATTAAATAAATTAATTAATCATATTAATTTGTTTATATAACTAAAGTTTATTATAAACCGAGTGAAAATAAATAATTTTATCATAAAAATTCCACAATTAATTATATAAAGATGTTTATGAATATTAGAAAGACACGTTAATTTCGACCGCCAATACAAAATAGGGTGGCTCGAATTCCATCAAGTTATTCAGATCAAATTTTAGTAGTGCGAAAAACTTACTATGGATAATACAAGTATTTTGGTAAAAAAATGAAATCGGACAATATCTTTAGTTCGCGCATCGTGGTCAAATTGGTGGGGAAGGAGAAAAAAACCACATCAAGCCAAGAAACTGCTGCGGAGTCGCCCCTAGAGGGGTAAAATGGGAGTAGTGTGTAAAGAAGGGGGTAGGAACGTATGAGGAAAATGTTAGGAGGAAAAATATACTGGGGGTCGGTCATCCATTTTACCCCTCTTGGGGCGACTCCGCGGCAGTTTCTTGGCTTGATGTGGATTTTTTTCTCCTTCCCCACCAATTTGATCACGATGCGAGAACTAAAGATATTGTCCGATTTCAATTTTTTTACAAAAATCCATAGCAAGTATTCCGCACTACTAAAATTTGATCTGAATAACTTGATGTAATTCGAGCCACCCTATTGTGTATCGGCGGTCGAAATTAACGTGTCTTTCTAATATTCTTAAACATCTTCCAGTCCTTTCAGTCCTAGTTCTTTGGCTTCAAGAACAGCAATTTTTGGGAAAACAAAAATAAAAGTACTTTTTGATACGGTAAAAATAATTTTTGGCACAATTAAACAACATTTTGGTACAATAAAATAACATATTGGTGCATTTAAAGTACTTTTGATACAATAAAGGTACTCTGTGGGTCTATTTATTGTTCTTTCTGGTATTTTTGGTACCGATAAAGTACTCTTTGATACTATAAATGTTCCTTTTGGTACAATAAATGTACTTTTTTGTGCAATAAAAACACTTTTTGGTACAATAAATGGACTTTTCATTGCAATAAACTGTACTTTCTGGTACAATAAATGTATTTTTGATACAAAAAATTTTCTTTTTGTTATAGAATATTATCTGTTTATTAAATACTATCGCTCTAGGGTTAAAATACAGTTTTGCCACGCCCTCTTCGGCCACTGATTGAGAATACTTAAAATGTTGTCTGCAAATTTAAATCCTGAAGTGGTGAATACTATCCGTGTACCAAATTGTATCTCTCTGGAGCTAAAATACAGTTTTGCCACTCCTACTCCGCCCACTGCTCATATTTGAGTTTTCGTATCTCTCTAGGGTCCACTGATTCAAAATTAAAATTTCGTTTGCATATTTATATTCGTGTAGACGAGTACTATCTGTGTATCATTCATTTTTTCTCTCTGGGGCTGAAATACAGTTTGGTCACGACCACTCTGCATATTCATATTCGTGTTGTCGAGTACTGTTTGTGTACTAAATTTAATATCCCTAGCTCTTAAAATATGTGTTGCCACACCCACTCCGCCCACTGATTCAAAAATAAAATTTCGTTTGCATATTCATATTCGTAAAGCCGAGCACTATCTGTGTACCAAATTTAAGTTTTATGACCTTCATCATGATCGAACCTTGTTGCGCCTGTCCCACCATAGACATGTCCACTTGTTGTTTGTTTTAAAACAATCGTTTGGATCGTTTGTACATTGCTTTAGTAACTTTACGTTACGTTGCGTTTAATGTGACAAATCGCTGGCAAGCTGTGTATGATTGTCGCGGATCCGTAAGCAACATGTGAGCCGGTCACACGGTCGTGTGTAAGTGTGTTAAAAGTATAACCGCACACAAATGAGGTGAATTAAAATTTTTCTCCTCGAGATGATTTTTATAGTTATTGTCATCGTCGTTGTCGTTCATCTGTTGTTGTCTCTTAGCGGCACATGAGACAAAAATACTCTCGTACACTCTAAACACTTATATTTTGAGTGTTGATGGGGGTAAATACGGTGCAAATACTTCTTGGGGGCACATTGGGTGTGATCGCGTGCTCGTTTACTGCGTCTTTCACCCGCGCTCTAGTCGTGGCGGCGGTCTCCTTTAAATAATCATAATTATCAAAGTGTCACTGATCATGAAGAAGATGATGATGATGAGGCAGCAGGCAGATGGCGGTGATTATAGGTTGGCGATGAGTCGGTCGGTGACGATAATAACGATGATGATAATAATGACATTTATGTGATTTTTCATTTCTATATCAGATCAGTTGCCTCTTTTTGTTCAATATTTTTGTTAGTTGTCTCGTGCACTTAATAGCGTCGGTTTGTTTTTGTCTTTTGTTTTTCGAATACGCTTGTGTGTAGTGGCGGCAGCGGTGGTGCATCGCAGATACAAATTTCCAAATTTGTTTATTTTCACAGTATTTTTTTTCAAGAGTAACGAAAAATTGTCACAGTTTATAATTGATATTAATTTGAAAGTGAAAAAGAAAAAGTGTTGTGTGTTAGCAAACGAAATAACGTGTTAACTTTTTAACTTTTAATAGAAATTGAAAGTTTGTGTTTTATTTTTGGTGTTTCCTCTAAAACATTCAAAATTTCGGAACAACAAGAAAATATTAATCCCTTTGCCGTAAGTTGTTTATAAGTGAATATTATTGACACTTTTCTTATTTGTATTAAGTAAAATATGAAATTCCATTTTAATTTTGTTGTTGTCTTTGATTCGAATGATTTGCAATAGACCGTTATGCAATGAGTTATTTTGATATGTTATGAAAAGCAAAAGTGTTTGCCTGAGAATCTACATACATACTCGTACATATATGAATGATGAACCAACAAATAAAACTGTGCAATAAATTTATGGTCATTAGCAGTTTTGCGGTTGACTTTATGTGAAATGTTCATATCGTGGGCTTACAAAGTCAAAGCGTGCTGAAAGTATTATTCAGTAACTAATTACGAGGGTTGTTATTAAAGTTTCGAGGTCGAATGTATCATTATTGTAATACGGGTATTTAAGATAAGAGCCGTGTCACTACTATCTGCAGTTATTTGATTGGCGGTCTCCTCGATGTTGTACGCAGGAGTGTTCGAGTAGTCAAGTCAATCGGCATTTGACTGCTAACAGCATTTTAAACCAATACAGATTATTCAGTTAGTTGAATTGACTGATAAATACCCTCACCCTATGTCCATCTTTCAAAATGATGTTGGATATTGCTTAAATCTGATTTATTGAAATTAAACGATTTTTAAGTAAAATTACTTATGCATTATTCTTTGTCTGATCGTAAACTATTGGAGATAGGATTTTCGACCGAAGGCCAGACATGTTTTACAACTGTATATACGGTAACAGTGTAGAAATAGCCGACAATGAAATAAATTTTTTTTCTTTTTTTTTAATATGACTGGAGCCAGGAGTTGAACCTGTGATCTCCCGCATGGTAGTCACGTGTTCTAACCACTATGATATTATTACTCGATTTTTAAATTGGGCGAAGTGTTACATTTGTATGGAATGGACATGGTTAGACTTAAAGTTTTTTTTCTCCATAACTTAATCCTGATTCAGTTTTACTAAATACAGAATTTGGGCACGATCACGTTGGGTGTATTGATATTACTGCTCCATCTCTAAAGTGGGCGGAATGGTACATTTGTATGGGAGGTACCAGAAGGGGCGTGGCTAGACATCCCATTTGTTCTCCAAAACTTTATCCTGCTTGATCTTTACTTAATACAAAATTTGGTCACGATCGCCTTGGATCTATTAATAACATTAATCTACTTCTAAAGTGGGCGGTACCTGATGGGTATGGAAGGTACCAGACAGTGTGTGGCTAGACTTCCAATTTTTTCTCAAAAAAAAAGTTATAGCTTTACAAAATACAGAATTTGGCCACGATCTCATTAGGTGTTTTGATATTAATACTCGATTTCTTAAGTGGGGGAAATTGTACTTTTGTATGGGAGGTACCAGAAGGGGCGTGGCTAGAATTTCAGTTTTTTCTCCAAAACTTTATTATGTTATAGCATTACTAAGTACAGAATTTAGGGCACGATTTCTTTGAGTGTATTGATATTTTACTCGATTTCTAATGTTGGTAATCGCGTTTTTTACTCAATTCAGTTTGCTTAGTAAATAAAAATAATGCTTAGTGAATAAAATCAAAAATTGTGGACCCATTTCAATGAAATATAATTAAAATATAATTGGCTACATGATTGTAGACTAAAACAGAAACTTTTGTCGTGTTTTTATGTTTTATGAATTTTTAAAGAACAAAGATTTTCTATTAAAGATAATTTTATGGACGAATTTTGGATTTCTTGGTGAACCGTTTTTAAATTATTCAAATATATGTTCCACTACATGTTCGATATATCGTGAAAAGTCGAGCTGATAGAAAAAGACCAAGTGCAGATTCGGATGCAGCGTCCGGCCGGCTCTACTATCAAACTAACTATCTATATATCAAGTTTAATCTCACTAGGGCTAAAATTCAGTGTTACCACCCCCGCCGCCCACTGACTGAAAATAAAAATTTCGTCTGAAAATGTCATGCAGTCTTGCGGGGTACTATTTGTGTACCAAATTGTTTCGCCACGCCCACTTCGCACAGAGTCGTGATTTTATATAAACAAAAATAGACGAAGCGGTCATCATAAAAGAATGGAAATTGGTATACATTGCTTTTATAAGTAGGAAAGGAAAAAACCGAAGTAAAAAAATTTAAAATTAAATGTTTATGAGAGGTGGGCGTGTCCTTTGAGTTAATCTATATATATAAAAGGCTTGGGTGACTGATAACTCCCCAGCCCCAAACAGCTAAAGCTAGAACCTCGAAAATTAGAATATAGGTTCCTTTTATGACATAGGCGCGCACTATGAATGGATTTTTAGAAATTCGGACTGCAAGGGGGTGCCCCTCCCAACTCGAAATTTAAAATGAATGTATCTAATTAATCATTATAGTTACGAAGTCGAAATTTGGTATATATGTTGGTCGTACAAGAATAATTACTTTTTGTGGGAAGTGGGCGGTGTCACGCCCCTTTTTTAAAAAAATAGTTATATTGGTCAAATAAATGGACCGATTGCAATTATATTTTCTTTGTGTGATACTGCCCTTGGGGTCTCTGTCATAGGCTACATGAAAACTTAATTAGACAAAGGGGCGTGGTACCGCCCACACAAAGCGAAATTTCAATCGGTCATATCTCAAGATCCATTAGAGGTATGGCGATGGGATTTGCTACATATGTTACTGATACAAAGACCAAAAAAATCTAACTTTAAACCACTGTAAACAAAAATTGTGACGTAGTGGAGCAAATTGGAGTTTAGGGTTTTGTTACTGAGGTCAAATGCTATCGTTTGATATTGGTTTGGTTCACTCCCGAAAAAGTGCGTTGCACTGTTTACTCAAAAATAGACTTTTTAACATTTCATAAACATTTCATTTTGATTTTATTTTGGAACCTTTGACCCGTAGAGGTTATTTGTCTTCAGTAACTCTTAGTGAAATTTTCCGGAGAATATTTCTATCGGAGATTCTAATCCTTGACCTCCGTACAAAGTTGACTTTTAAACAGTTTTTTAAAATTGGACTAAAAATGTCCCATACGGGTGGGAGCTAGAGGGTTAAAATGTTCTGAGAAAATATTCCCCTGATTGTTTTAATATAGGTCGCCGAAGACATAAAATACCCCAAACGTATTTTTACAAATGATTTTTCATATTCTTTGATTCGACTTTTGACCAAAAAAATCAAACTTTAAACGCAAAATGGAGTTTAGGGTTTTTTTACTGATGTCAAATGCTATCGTTTTATATTGGTTTGGTTCACCCCCGAAAAAGTGTGTTGCAGTGTAATTCAACACAGTTATCAGAATTATATCGGAGACAATTCGATTCAAATTTGGTTCAGTACTAACAACAATTTTGGAAAATATAAGCTTTTCCATTTCAGAATATAAACTAAATATATCAAAACAGAAAAATTAAGGAATAAATGAAAGGGGGAAGACCGGGAATAGAAACTTACTTTTTGAAAAGCTACACACTTGCTCAAGTATTTTATTAAAATATTGAAAAGGTATTTTGATGTTTTTTTTTTCAAATGTTTTACAAAAAATTCGAAACTTTGAAATTTGCGTAGCGTAATTTACATATATTTTAAAACCACAATACTTTTAGCTTAAAATGTGTCATTAAAATTTTTCTTAGGTAGGAAAATTTTCCTTTTTTTTACAAAAAAAAAAATAAAATTAGAAATTTGTATAGTAGAGACCTTTTTATATATCAAAGGCAGTGGCCTTTTTCATTGTCCTTTAAAATATAAAAAGATTAAACTTTTCCGAAATTTCCCAAAAAATTAAAATTTTTTGTTGTTGTAGCAACCTAAAAATATAAAACGATTCGACTTTTCCAAAATTTTCTATAAATTTAATCTATAATTTTTGGACACCATTTCCTTTTCAAGGACATTTTCGTCTATCATTTTGACTGACACTTTTCCAAAATTTGAAATGGTCATGACGAGAACATAAGTGGGTGCAATTATTCAAAAAAAAAAAAAAAATAATTAAATTTCGCATTTTTTAGGGCATTAGAGATTTTTTGATATTTCAAGATATACGGCCCCTTTCAATATCCTTAAATATTTTTCTATAATTTAAGATTGGTATTGCGAGTTACATACTAATTATAAAAGTTAAATCTTTTTCCTATATTTCACAAACTAATAGACATTTAAAAGACAAGGTGGATTTTTTCATATTTCAAGGATCGTGGCTCCTACTAATGTCCTTAACGTAGTTTCCACTAAATACAAAAGAGTCAACAGTCCCAAAATTTTACAAAACAAAAAAATATGCTGTTCGTCATTTGTGGAACTGACTGCACTTCTTTTCTGTTTCAACGACCTTTTCATTTCATTGGAATATTAAAAAAAATCTGATTGTCATTGGAATTTACACACTTCAATATAAAAGAGGGAACATTTTCCTACAATTTAAAAAAAAGGTATAAAAAGTGACATATTACTTTTTTGATACTTTGAAGACTTTGGCAGCTTTTAACATCCTTGAAATCTTTTCCATAATTTTACACTAACATTGAGGGTGAAATTCGTGAACATAAAAATATAAAATTTCATTCAAAATTATATTAAAAATTTTATTCAAAATTTTACAAAAATTTTAAATTATTCGTTTTTACGGGAACCTGCTCTATTGGCGTTTTCAAAGACTTTAGCGTCATTTAATGTCCTTGACAAATTTTTTAAGTTACATTCAAAATTTTACAAAACATTTTGAAAAGTGTCCTTTTGTATGTTAAGCTGCTATCTATGCGATTTTAAAGACATTGGTCCATTTCAATTGGCTCTTGAAAATGTTTAAATTTTTGTACGTATAGTATTAATATGAATAAAATAATATGTAGGCGTGAAAGTGAAAACCTTTTATTTATTTCATTTGTCTCTGTGTTTGCACTATATTATTTACACTCGCTTGTGTGTGTGACAAATATCTATATATTATATTACAATACTTTGCCAGTCATCATATTTTTTTTCATATAAATATTAATCATCCAATAAATTTATTAATTAATAAAACGAATTCAACAACAAGTCAATTTGCGACATTGCAACAAGAATAATAACAATAATAATGATATACGAAAATTTATACTGTCACTTTCGTTTTGAATATAAATTTAATTTATTTTCAGATTGCAAAATATTAGAAAAAAACAAATACTCGTCGTATTGATGGTACATACATATATTGGGTGTAGGCATAAATTTCCATTCGTTAAAATAAGTTTAATTTGATTTTTTACATGGATATATTAATATAAATTATTTATTTAAGCCTAAGCTACAATTCTGCTGAAGCATAAAATGAGAAATCATTAATAATGCTTGAGTTATAGCTAAAAAACTAAGAAAAACAACCATCAAGATAAGCTAAAAATATAAAAGGTCATTCACAAAAGTTTGGCCTGCAAACGCCAAACCCTTTGGGTCTTGACTTGGAATATCTCACCGCCCAGACAATGACACCGAACGTCTTCCACAGTATTACTTTTTATCATACAATAACATTTCCATCTTTCGACAAATTATTCTAATTTGTCCACATTTACCAGTCAGCCACAACTGATCTCTGCACCGATCTTTCTCCTCCTTTTCCTTCCTCCCCGACAAATGAACATTGTAAAGATTTTAATCGGACATTTTACTAAATGGATATTTAAAGCCCCCCTCTACCACACTCTCATACATACACACACACACACACAGCAATTGTGGCTTCTCGCCGCCTGTGCATAGACGACGATGTGTCCCAATTATGAATACACATCACTTGGCACTTTCACACGGCACATACATAGTAGTAATAAGGTACGCATAAAATTTCTCAAACACATGAACAAAGTACGTTTTATATTTGTTTTTGCTCTTTTTTTTTGTATATTCTTTTTGAATTTAATTTAAAAATTTTTTTTTTTTCATATTTTTGTCTGCAACATTGTTGTGGGGTGCTGATATCTTGTAGCTCATTTTAAATAGACTATAGACAAAAAGTAATATTAATTAGTATATGTCTGTACATATATTCGACACAAGTATTAAATAAAATACTATTTAAATTTCTTAAATAACTAATTAAAATTTTAAGAGATTTGTTTCGGACAAACGGCTGAATGAATAAACTATAACGTACGACCTTCATACTCAACTGATGCATGATCATTACGATGATAATAATGATGTTGTGGTCGTGGTGATGATGATGAGTAATTCGAGTTTTGAAATTGAGATTGAATTCGAAAAAATTGATCATCATTTGTTTATAATTAAAAACGATTTGTGCACAATATTGTGTCAGGCAATCTGTCATTAGTGTAATGCTAAGCGAATAATTGTTAAAACCGCAGATGATACAAAGTGCGGTTGTGTTGGGCGCGTGTTGTTTGGGCTATTTGATATTTGGAAGGATTGATGGCGCTGCGATTTTAAGATAGGGAAAAAATTAAATTTCAATATAATAGATATTGCCATTTTGTTAATTAATAATTAGGAAGATCATAAGGGAATCTTCTGAAATGTATTATATGGAATGGGCAATCTTCTTCTTCTTCTTAATTGGCAGCAGAAACAGAAATTCATCTATCAGCAGCCGCACGTATTCCAAACGCATTGGTTTTTTGCGCTCCGTAGATAGTTAGTCACACCCAGTGTTGATAACAGCTTTTTCACCTGGTCCATCCAACGAAGTTCTGGTCGCCCCCTCCTGCGCCGCCCATCGAGTTTATTGCCGAAAATCATTCGAGCTGAAACATTTTCATCCATTCGTCGATTTGTTGTCCAGCTCTTACAGCTCATGATTCGACTCGCCGTTAACGTTGATGGGTTCAAATATTTTGCGAAGTATTTTTCTCGCGAAAACTTCCATAATAGATTAATCCGCCTGTGTCATTAACCAGGATACTGCGCTAAAGAGCAAGACAAGTAGGATCTGTGTCTGGTAGAATTGGACCTATGTTCGTCAATATCAATACTAAGTCTTTTGATTTCCAGGCTGACATTATTATTTTTGTTTATGGCGGAGCCAAGGTAGACAAAATCATCTACCACTTCAAAGGTATAGCTGTCAACGTTCACTCTGCGTCCCAAACGAGTGGACTCTTTGTTCGCTGAAGCAAATAACTTGGTTTTGTCCTCGTTTATCACTAGACCCACTTCAGCCGACTGTTTTTCAATGCTCGAAAAAGCCGCAGTAACATCTCGCAATCCACGTCCAATGATATCTAGTATATCATCGGCATACGCGAACAGCATGTGACTTTTATTAAAGATGGTACCAGTCCTGTTTACTGCAGCCTTTCGCATGATCATTTCCATTACGATGTTAAAGAGATCGCAGGACAGACTATCGCCTTGTCTAAAGCCTCGCTTTGTAGAAAATGGCTCTGACAGTTTTTTGCCTATTTTCACTGAAGACTTCGTGTCAGTCAGTGTCATCCCGCAGAGTCGAATTAGTTTCGCGGGGATACCAAACTCAGCCATAGCATCCAACAATTTCTGTCGTAACGGACTGTCGAATGCAGCTTTGTAATCGATGAATAGATGGTAGGTGTCGATCTATATTTCTTGGGTCTTCTCCAGGATTTGTCGTAGTGTGAATATCTGGTCGGTCGTGGATTTACCAGGTTTAAAGCCACACTGATAAGGTCCAATCAGGTTCGCCAGAATTGGTCTAAGTCTTTCACATAATACACTAGACAGGACCTTGTATGCGATGGGTAAAAGGCTAATCCCGCGATAGTTGGTACACACACTTGGATCGCCTTTCTTAAGCACGGGACATAGGACACTCAGATTTCAATCATCGGGCATGCACTCCCTGAGCCAAATCGTGATTAAGGGCTTGTTCATGCATGTTTGGAGGTGTTCATGCATGTTTGTGAAATTTCAAAAACAGATTATTGTTGCACTCAAAAGCGCCTACCAGAAAAATAGTTTCACGTCCCAGGTATATTTTCTCGTCACACTATGTTATTACAACGTTATATAACTGA
Organism: Muscina levida; assembly: GCA_964034835.1. NCBI lineage: Eukaryota > Metazoa > Arthropoda > Insecta > Diptera > Muscidae > Muscina > Muscina levida. The sequence goes on from OZ035883.1 coordinate 40,400,913, forward strand.
CAAAATTCTAAATGCCCTCCAGCTGTCGGTTGGGAAGTTATTGAAAAAGTATTATTTTTACAAAAATAGGTCATTTTGTATGGAAGTTACCTTAATTTACGGATTAGAAGTTACCAATTTTAAATTTCCACGGACTTAGATAAGCCCTGCACAAGTGCTTTTGAAACGGTTTCCAGACTGTTTGTTTGTTTTAACACATGGATTGTTTTGATTATGTGAACAAGATTTGTAAAATTTGTACAAAAACACTATTGTTGTTTGTTTTGATAAAAAAAAATCAAAACAGAATCAAGAGACGAAAGAGTCTGAGTATAGATCAAAAATATTTTAAAATATACATCTGGAGAGCATAATGATATACGCACCACTCTATTTCACTGCAGATGGACTTGAGGGGTCAAAGTCCAAAAACCGAATATGAGGAATGGAAGAGAATCAAAAACTACACTTTAACATCCAACAACAATAAAACAGTATTTAGTTTAGTTTGTCTTTTTGCATTTCTTAACCTTTTGGGTTTTTTATTACAAAATAAAATTATTTAATTAAAAATTGTTTACAAATTTCAAATGGAAAAAACCCCTTTTTAATAATGCGTTTGACCTCCCTTATTTTGAATATCTTCAAAAATTGTGGTTCGGCATTCTATTTATCAGAGTTTTTAGGGTTGGACTTTCTAAGGAGTGCCAAGCCGATTTTAGCTCTGCAACGCTATTGTATTGCTTATTGTTGGAGTACGTTTTATAAACAAGTATGCCTCATACATTTCCAATAGGTTTTATGTCATTCGAACATGCTGGCCACTTTAAGACTTCAACGTTTTCTGAATTAAACCAACCGTTTTTTTCCTTACTGTAGTAAATAGACACATTTTCTTGTTGAAAAATTTAATTTATCTCCTGATTTTGCCCTAAGAAGGGCAATAAAGTTTTATTATATTCGGTTTTTGGACTTTTAATTCTCAAGTCCATCCGCAGTTAGATAGAGTTGTGCGTATATCTTTATGCTCTCTAGTGGTAAAATTTTTGTACCAAAAAGTCTTATAATTGCACCAATGAAACAATCTTGTATCAAAAAGTATTTATATTGTACCAAAGAGTACAGTTCATTTTACAAAAAAGTACTTTTTTGTATCAAACAGTACTTTTATTACGGCAAAAGGTACAATTTATAGTACCATAAAGTATTTTATTGACACCCAATAGTACAAGTTATTGTAAGAAAAAGTACTTTTAGTGTACCTAATAGCACTTTTATTATAACAAATGATAAATTTTTTTCGTACCAAAGAGTACTTTTGTTGTACTAATATATACAAGTACTTTTATTGTATCAAAGTAATGGTACTATAAAGCAAGAACTACGTTTTGCTTCTCTCCCACGTGCAAAAATAACAAAACTGACTGCCACTCTTTTCTACAGGGTGGTCCCTATTAATCAGAAGTGGCTTCTGCCGACTGCTTCTCAATGCTCGAAAAGGCAATCCTAGGCCAACGATTTCTATATCATCGGCATACGCGAGCAGCATGTGACTTTTATTAAAGATGGTACCAGTCCTGTTTAGTGCAGTCTTTCGCATGATCATTTCCATTATGATGTTAAAGAGATCGCCAGACAGACTATCGCCTTGTCTAAAGTCTCGCTTGGTAGAAAATGGCTCAGTCAGATTTCTGTCAATTTTCACTCGAAAATAAATTTTTCTTTCATTGTCGGCTCCCCTCCATCCATCCATTGTAGCGATCATAAAACAATAGAACAAGACGAAATTTTCTATATAAGTAAATAAACGCTAACTACACAAAATGTTTGGTGTTTATTTACGTTTCTTCATATTTTCTTGACAAAATGGCAAATATTTTGGGATGAAAACATTCAAGCGAAAATAAAATGACTGTCTAATGTGAAAAATGTAGAAATTTGTAAAAATAATTTGTCTGAGCAAAAATCGCTTTCTACACCATAAATTTACTAATTACAGGCACATACATATATATAGTACGGCGAGTATTTGTGAAATATTTCTTGTGGTCATAAAATACATTGGATATGAATTAAAATATATACATTAGGTGTACACAAGCATTTCATCAGTCAATTGCGGCTGTGTTAAGTAAAATTTGTTCTTCTAGAATGCTATAATGTAGTATGTTTAACACAAAAAAAAAAACAAATACATAAAATAATTAGTAATTTTTGTGAGTAAACATTGGTTGGGATCAGATAGCACAAATATTACCAAAGATGTAAATAGGTTGCAAAGTGAAGCTTTCTCGTAGACCTTTTAAAATTAGCGCTAAATTGTACGGCGTAATACGACAAACATTTAATGTATCAGTGGCTATGAAGACATAGTACCACACTTTCTGAAAAAATCACAAGAATTTATTTTTTTATCTTTGAGACATAATTTTTTTTTAAAAGGTGAAGTATTGGTTGCGTTTTGTTGGTAACTTATATGCGCTTAGCCATACAAATGTTATCCTATATAAGCTAACGGGGATAAGTTGTTCAAAATAGTAGTAAAAATAAAAATGTGACCAAATTTTCTATTACAGACGTAAACAAAAAATAAAATTGAAAAGGGAACGTCAAATTAAAAAATTTGCATTTAAATAATATTTTTTCAATGAAATGTTATTTTACAGCTTATTTGTTATGCAAACCCAAGAAAAAAAGTTCCAATTTGTGTTACACGGTCCCTGCGACACAATAGATCCTAAGAAGGGTCATTTGAATCAGTTTAAATTACTGTGCTGCCAAGTAATTTCTTTTCGTTACGCCGAAGCGTTTTTTGGTATCCTAAAACCGGTCTCCTATATAGGATACCAAAAAAACACAACCATTGTCGGTAGAGATGGGTTTACACCTGGGTATTTACCCATTTATACCCACTTTCATACCCGGGTATTTATCTAATTTCGGGTAAATACTCGTTGTTATAAAGAGTAAGAGGAATGTAAACATTTTCGAATTTATTTTGAACATATTTTGTTTATACATTTCTTGATGCGTTTTGCTCAGATAAGGCAGTTTTGTCCAGGGTTCGTATTTGTTCTTTTCTAAAAATGGTCTCTTAGCTCGCGAGCTAAACGAGCTCTCGGCTCGTGATCCAGGATCCCAAATAAAGAGCTGGCTCGCGAGCCAGGAGCCACAAAATTTTAAATGAGCTCTCGGCTCGCGAGCCAGGAGCCAAGAGCCCAAAAAAGAGCCAGCTCGAGAGCCCATTTGCAATTTTATGGCTCTTGGCCCTCAATGTACCAAAGTTAAGTACCAAAAGTACTTTTTTATGCCAAAAAGTACTTTCATTGGCCCAAAAAAACTTTTCTGTTCCAAAGTTCTTTTTTTTGTACCAGAGTACTTTTTTGTACCAAAAGCACTTTTAATGTACTTTTCGGCACAAAGTACTTTTTTTTGTACCAGAGTACTTTTTTGTACCAAAGGCACTTTTAATGTACTTTTCGGCATAAAGTACTTTTTTTGTACCAGAGTACTCTTTTGTACCAAAACGTACTTTTAATGTACTTTTCGGCACAAAGTACTTTTTTTTGTACCAGAGTACTTTTTTGTACCAAAAGTACTTGTAATGTATTTTTAGGCACAAAGTTTTTTTTTTGTACCAGAGTACTTTTTTGCACCAAAAGTACTTTTAATGTACTTTTCGGCACAAAGTACTTTTTTTGTACCAGAGTACTTTTTTGTACCAAAGGTACTTTTAATGTACTTTTAAGCACCAAGTACTTTTTTTGTACCAGAGTACTTTTTTGTACCAAAAGTACTTTAATGTACTTTTCGGCACAAAGTACTTTTTTTGTACCAGAGTACTCTTTTGTACCAAAAAGTACTTTTAATATACATTTCGGCACAAAGTACTTTTTTTTGTACCAAAGTACTCTTTTGTACAAAAAAGTACTTTTAATGTACTTTTCGGCACAAAGTAAATTTTTTTGTACCAGAGTACTGTTTTGTACCAAAAGTAGTTTTAATGTACTTTTCGGCACAAAGCATTTTTTTTGTACTAGTTCTTTTTTGTACCAAAAGTACTTTTAATGTACTTTTCGGCACAAAGTACTGTTTTTGTACCAGAGTACTCTTTGTACTAAAAAGTACTTTCAATGTACTTTTCGGCACAAAGCCAAGAGCTAAAAAAAGAGCCAGCTCGAGAGCCCATTTGAAATTTTATGGCTCTTGGCTCTCGAGCAATGTACCAAAGTTATGTACCAAAAGTACTGTTTTATGCCAAAAAGTAATTTAATTGGCCCAAAAAAACATTACTAACGCAAAGAACGTATTATTTTGTACCAGAGTAATTTTTTGTACCAAAGGTACTTTTAATGTACTTTTCGGCACAAAATACTTTTTTTGTACCATAGTACTTTTTTGTAACAAAAGTACATTAAAAGTACTTTTTGGTACAAAAAAAATACTCTGGTACAAAAAAAAGTACTTTGTGCCGAAAAGTAAACTAAAAGTACTTTTGGTGCAAAAAAGTACTCTGGTACAAAAAAAGTACTTTGTGCCGAAAAGTACATTAAAAGTACTTTTTGGTACAAAAGACTACTCTGGTACTAAAAAAGTACAAAAAAGTACTTGTTGTCATACAAAAGTACCTTTGTTACAAAAGAGTACTCTGGTACAAAAAAAAAGTACTTTGTGCCGAAAAGTACATTAAAAGTACTAAGAGCCACAAAACTTCAAATGGGCTCTCGAGCTCGCTCTTTTTTGGACTCTTGGCCCCTGGTTCGCGAGCCAGCTCTTTTTGAGTTCTTGGCTCTTGGATCGCAAGACGGTAATAAATAATAAAATAATAAAAAATTAAATTCTCTAAATTTATTAAATTTTTTTTTTATTCTGATTTATACCCACATTTTGGGTAAATACCCAGGTGCTTGGGTAAATACGTGGGTATTTACCTTTAAATACCTAATTTACCATTTGGGTATTTACCCTTGTCCCATCTCTAATTTTAGGTAATTTTGTTTCAAGTAACAATAAAAAATAAATATTAAGAAATTTGGAGACTGATTTCATTCCATATTCATTCCGACCACTGTGCACCGGTGCCTTTTCAATGACGCATGATAAATTTTACGTTTCTTCAGTAACAAATGCTATAATTTGCATCTTTCTTATTATTAAACAAATACAAATAATTCCGACGTCTTTAGATATATTTACAAAACATAACTAAATTCAGCAGAAATCCCACAAAGATTCAAAAAAATAGTTCATTCAGCCGTGTCGGTATAGGTTTCGGCCATTGCTCAACTGCAGCTGTGATTAATTACTATTCACCCTTACCTCTTGCCTCCATTCATATTTTGCATCTTCTCGATTCTTTCGTGTCTTATGCCTTCCCTCCGTTTACCTTTTGCCTTATTCGTGTTCTTTGTGTGAATATTTATAGCTCGTTTGAATTAATTCGAAAACGTTGTCAATTTATAAAGTTACAAAAAAAAATAACACAAAATAAACGGAAGAATTCTTTGAATTAATATCCATGTTATTGCCCGTCGCTAGTCGTTAAATGCGATGATCTTTTCGTGTCAATATTGATTAATGCAATCCCCCAAGTAGACGTCATAAATGTTGTTTATGCATTATTTTTAGCACGAGAAAGTCGCATATAATTATCATAATGATATTTTCATTATTCGCTTAATATAATTTAAAGTATTTTCAATATATGTATATTTGCCTATGTATGATGGATATTGATTTGTAATGGTGGCCTTTCGCACAATTTTTGTTTGAGTGGACATGTTAATTGAGTGGGAAAATACAATTGTTTTTATTTAATGTTGAGTGGGTAAATATTCATTATCGCAATGTGTCAATATTGTTGTGATATAAATGACAGCGTTTCAATAAGTTCATTAAGCCCAAAATGATGCACTTGAAAAGAACAATTTATAATGTTGTGGTTTAATAATTCGTTTTGATGTTTGATTTTTTATTAAATGATGAAAGAAAAAATTTTTTCCATATCCATAATTTCGCAATAAAAATACAAATAAACGTACTTCGTGTCGTCGAATTGCACTATAATATGAATTTTGTACATACAAAATCGATTAACTCCATAAACTTCTGGTTAATTTTTAAATCTTATAAATGATGTACCAAAATTGACATTTTAAGTACAATAAAAGTATTTTTGAGTCCAATAAATGAACTTCTTGTACAATTTGTATAAGCTTCATAGTTTACACTTAATGAATACGTTTAATTTATTTATATTTGAATTGTCATCTATAAAAATATCTAAAGTAAATGAATTTAATAGTACATAAGTTTGAAGTATTTGGTCCATGGTCGGACCAAATATTTGGACCCGATTTCAACGTAACTTAAATAAATAATCATTGAAGAGATAAAAAGCTGCAAATTACGATTTACTCAACTGTGCCGCTGCTGTATTGAAATTTGTTTTTGTCAATGATAACACTATGCAACAAATGACGACTTTTTGTAAAATACAAAAACGGGATAGTATAGGCTCGATTCTACTATCGAAGGGTAATAAAACCCTATACTCAGTTTGGCGAGATTGGTGATCAATATGAAAGTTGCGTCCCTCGGAAAACATGAATAACTTAACTATTTGTTAACCGATTTTTACAAACAAGTATGCGTTTAACTCGTGAAAGCGTGCACTTTCTGAATAAAGTAGTAAACATTAGGGTGTCCTTATAAAATAGGGGCTACAAACTTCATCAAACTTAAAAATAGTGAATAAATTACAAAAGTTTGAAATTTAGAGGCAAAAAACAAACAGATATGACAAGTTACAAATATAACTATATATATGGTTGGAAAGGCCGCAGTCTCTTCTTTCTAAATCCACTGAGAAACTTAAAATCGGTTGATATTCAACCACGTCACTGGCTTATAAGTGCGTAAAGGTTCGAAAAACCAGTATCAACGTGGACTTTATGAGCTATTTAGGTTGCCTAGACACGTTCAGATTGGATTGATATGTTCACGAAAGTTGTTTATCTTTACCAGGGCTACAATTTTGGCGAACAGAGTAAGAGAAAAATTTGGACTACCTCAAAGTAATGCTCAAAAAAGTGAAAAAATAATAAATTCTTCTTCAATTTGTTTTGAAAAAGGGCAGGAATAACCAACCTTTTTGACATAATTTGTTAACAAAGTTAGTGCGCAAAACTCCCAGCTATATTATTGCCGAATACAGTTTAGCGCTATCACGAAGTGTGAGTTAGCTGTTGGACAAAAACTGATGACACCTTTTTCATGGGGCTCACTGATTTTGAGAATCTTTAGGGGCACATAAAAAAAATAGGTCACCAATCTCCCCAAACTGAGTATATGGTTTTATTACCCTTCGATAGTATAATCGAACCTATTCTATTCCTTTTTTGTATTTTTTTCACTTATTACACAGACTTGTCGAGAGGTGAAACGGAACTTGTATCTACCATTAAAATCAAGATCATTATTGGGAGTTGCCTCTGAAGTTATCCGTCGCTTCTGTAATTTCTACTGGCAAATATCATCTTTGGACATCAATAATTTTATTTGTGAATACATCATCCTTTGGTAAACTTGTATTTTACTTTGGTCAGCCTGATAATCCAGTATACTTTTAAAGGATTGAAGGTCTGCTGAAGGTTGATAGTTAGTAAGGTGCTGTGCTTAAGAAAGGTAACCTCATTTAATAGTAGTTAAAGTGAAAAGATTTGGTATTTATTTGAATCGATCATCATGTCGAAGAAGGGCCAACGAGATTCAGACTTGTGTAAGTCACGTGAGGGTTTAATTAATTCTTTAATTCAAAATAAAAATTACGTTCTTAAGAGTTGCCTTTCAATGAACGTGTCTGAATTGGAGACTCGTTTAAGCTTGATTGAGTCAATATTTTCTCAATTATGCAGTATTCAGGCATCGATTGAGCAGGATTTGGTTGAGAAAACAGAATTGGATAATCGACAGCTATATGAGGAATCGTATTGTGAGGTTAAATCGAAAATATTAGGTGAAATTGCCAAGAGCCACCGCGGTTCTTCTAATGCAGCCGAAGTTAGCTTGCTCAGTCAAACGGCAAATGCTTCTGGTGTCCTTAGTGGTCGTTCAGAAAATCTACCGAAATTAAAATTGCCCACATTTTCAGGAAAATATACTGAGTGGACTAATTGGTTTAATACTTTTAGCTCTATGGTCGATTCCGATATTGAATTAGTTGCATTCTCGAAATTTGTTCATTTGCGGTCGTGTTTAGGCCCTGTCCCCTTGAGTACTATTGAATATTTAGAGCTTACTGGTACTAAATACTCTAAAGCTGTAGAATTATTAAAGAAACGTTTCGAAAATAAATCTTTTATTTTCCAGTGCCATGTAAAGGAGCTGTTTGAATTAGAACGCATCACTCAGCCTTCTTCTACGTATTTGCTACGTTTAATAGAGGTTTTGTTACTCCCATTTATATTAACTGGAAAGTTTTGGGTCGGTGAATGAGTTAAAGGATGTATTATTATTTTATTTAGTTTATTTAAAGTTAGACAAGGGAACGTTGGCCAAATGGCATGAATATTATAACGCAAAGGAGCTGCCCTCTTGGAAAAATTTGGAGAGTTTCCTTTCTAATAGATGCTTGTCTCTAGAAAATTGCGAGTGCAATCAGAATAGGTCAGACAGCAAATGCCGTAAGGCATATTCTGGAAACACCTCCAAACATAATGCAAAAGTATTGGCAGCTACTTCAGAAATGGGTAATGGGTAAATAGAAAAATGTTAAGTGCACACAACTAGTTCATAAGAGAAAAGTATTTTTTTGTACCTTCTTTAATAGGTTGTTTCTTTGAATAATCTAAGTATAGGTAGTTAATATATAAAAGTCGGGAATTTCTCCTGAATTTCTTTAATACTCGAGACTCGGGATTTTCGCGAGAAGTCGGGAAAATCCCGCCTATTCCCGACCATCTGGCAAGCCTAAGAACACCAGATCTCACTGACACCAGTTGCATTGCTCAGCAACAACACTAGAGATTTAATTGGGCTTAATCTCTCGATAAATCACTTCATTGAGAGAAACTGTTGGTACATCTAAAACAGTTTAATATAAAAAAACTATTTTTTGGTGAATTTTTTGGTACAAGTTTCTTAGGTGCAATAAAAGTCCTTTTTGGTGGAAAAACTTTTGCAGCAAAAAAAAAAAAAAAAAAATTTGATACAATAATATAACTTTTTGGGTACAATAACTGTACTTTGTTACATAAAAAAACTTTTTGATAAGCTAATTTAATTTTTTCCTAAATTAACATTTATTTCTGGTACAACAAGTACAATAAAAGTACTTTTTGTTACTCTAAAAGTACTTTTTGGTACAATGAAAATATTTTGATACAATAAAAGTACTTATTGGTAAAATAAAAGTACTTTTTGGTACAATAAAAGTACCTTTTGGTACAATTAAAATACTTTTGATACAATTAAAAGTACTTTTTGGTAAAATTAAAGTACTTGTTGGTAAAAAAAATACTTTTAAGTGTAATTACAATAAAAATATTTTTTGGTAGCATAAAAGTACCTTTTGGTAAAATAATGTCCTTTTTGACAATTGCAGTACTTTTTGGCAAAACAAAAATTTTTTTTGTTCAACAAAAGTACCTTTTGATACGATTATATTATTTTTTGGTTACAATAAAATTACTTTTTGTACAATAATAATACTTGTTGGTACAATAGGTACATTAATGTTTTTTTGGTACAATTAAAGTACTTTATAGTACAATTTAAGTTTTGTTTGGTAAAACAGAAATTGCCTTTAAATAACAAAAGCACTTTTTTGTAAAATAAAATAACCGAGTGCTATACAGATAGTTTTGTTTCTCTAAGACTTACATAAAGTTTTGCCTCGCCCACTCAGCCCACTGATCCAAAATAAAAATTCCGTCTGCATATTCCTCCGCTCACTAATCCAGCTCTTAAAATGTTTTGTTATCCCTACTATATACGACCGTAGGGTCAAAAATTTAAAAAAATATATAGCCTTACGGTATTTACCAGGGTAACCGGAAATATGCCCTAAAAATCGTGTTTTATGCGCATAAAACATGCCCTACAAATTTCAAAATATGCTCTACCAAATAGGTCTTAAATCGCTTGTAGGACCATGAAATATGTTAATACCTTACCCATTTGTTAATATCTCGTTCTAAAAAAACATGCATTTGCATATTTCCGGTTGCCCTGGTAATTACAATATACTAACTAATAAACATTCACATTTATGATATTTATGCACAATTTATTACTGCATTTTGTCTAGTTCGTTCTCTGGCAACCCTAACGGCAACTGATCTTTTACTCTCATTTTTTTACCTTTATATTTCTCTATATCATCTCGCTCTCTCTTGGTCAACAACCGGCATTTAGTTTTCCAACCTCAACAACCAGCGGATGTTGACAAACGCCTTACAAAATGCATAGCTGTTCACTCATTCTCCAACATAATGTTTACATTTCCTCTTGCCATTCTGATGGCCTCTCTCCCAATTTTGATACCGATAAAAACACACAAAGCAACAAAATTGAAAATGCTTAGAAATAATATTACTACATGAAATTACAGCGAATTTGACTGGGTTTACTTTATTGTTGAATTTAGTGCTGTTGCTTGTTGGATTTATGTTTTTTCACATAATTTTGTTGGTGCCGAACAGCAACTGCCCACAACTATAACATGGCTGTCTCCTACACTGCGGTAGCCATCCATCTCTGTTATGGGGGCATTGTTGTTGGTTTGTTGCGGTTGTTTTCGTCGTCGTTGACTCTGTTGCTTTACTATGGCGTTAGTGTGCTGATGATATTTGTTGTTGTAGTCGTTGTTGTTTCGTCTGTATGTTTACTTTGTATTTCGGCCGCAAAGCATTTGAAGAGAGTGAGAAGACATTATAAATCTTTATGGGAGATTTATGCGCTAGAATATGGGCTGTGCATGTTATTCATCTCTGATATGAACTCTCAAGAGAGATGAATTGTTTTTCTGTTTATACTTTATGCGTTGTTGTTGTTATTGTTTTTTTGCCATCATTTGGCACAAAGTTATAAAATTGTGCATATAGGTACGTGTCTACTTTTTTTTATTTGTCACATCACTTGGCCAATAAAAGTTTAAAATGAAAAAGTCACAATACGATAAAAAGCGATGTTTATGCACGGTTTTAAACCAAACAATAATAATAACGACAGCAAATTAGAGGGATGGATGTATAGTAATCAGATGGATGCGAATAGGGGAATTTGGCTTTCTATGACAAGGGAATTGGGAATTTTGTTATTTGAGTCTTTTTGATTGTTATTCATTTGGGAATAACCAGAAGCTATCTTTGGAGGTTCCCAAGCAGCTCACAACGTCCGGGAGAGATCACGTATTCCCCGGGCAATGCCACTGAACATTCTTTCAGTGGTAGCAAACGTGAGAAGCCGCAATGTTGAGTAACCCAAACGGCATGCTACCACCGATGCGTCTTAGGAAGTAGGTAACAGAAGTTACTGAAGCTCAACACAGAGGTTCTCTTAGTGGCTTTGGCAGCCCCAAGAAACTAGGATCCGGCGCGGTGGCCTAATAAGCCACTCTCCTTAAACAAAACCAATTATTATGGAAACACGTTGAAAAGAAAAAACAAGACAGCTTGCATGAGAAAAACAGCTGCCATGAGAAAGACACGACTTTGGATGTGGATTCATTGTCGGCAAGAGACTCCGACATCTGGTCTCACGGTTTAACTCTGTATGCGATCGAATAGCCACCGGCAACCGGGCGAAATATTTTTACATTATGCTGATTTGTGTACACGCCCCGACGGGAGACAAAGACGATGACATTAAAGATACATTCTATGAGCGCCTGAAGGAGTTATATGACTGCTGCCCTGCACATGACATTGTAAAATTGTTCTAGGAAATTTTGATGCTAAAATAGGAAGGGAATATGCTTTTACACCTTCGTTAACGGATTCTGACTAATTAGTTTCGCGTCGGCAAGAAACATGGTTGTGAATGGAACCAGATTCCCGCATAAAAATATCCACTAGGCAACGAGGATATCTTCCGAGCAAATACAAAAAATTAGACTGATCACGTGTTAATTGATGGAAGGAATTTTTCAAGCGTTATGGACGTGCGTGTGATGCGCGGTGCAAATATTGACTCAGATCACCTTAGTTGCAGCCAACGTACGCACGCGATGAAGCAGTGCTACAAACGCTCGTAACCAAACGCAAAGGAAGCTAGACGTCACAAAGCTGCATACCACCGAGATAGCCAATGCCTACTCCAACCAATTCTCTCAATTACTTCGAACCAACCCCCCCAAATTCTGATGTTCCCGGCACATAGTGGCAGCATATTGCGAATTCTATGACCACTGCCGCTACGACCGTACTGGGTTATGAAAAACCACGCTCAGACAAGCCCTGGTACGATTAGGAATGTCGCGAAATGTCTCAGGAATTGGATGCCGCATACAAGGCAAAACTGCAGCCAATGGTAACGCGTGCGGTGACGGTGCTCTATAATGAGAAAAGGAGGGAGATAAAATGCCTGATCAGGCGGAAAAAGCTACAGGGATGGAAGTAAAGCCTGAAAGTTACACCAAAAGGTCAAAAGCAAAGGTTTTGGAACAGGGATCTCCCCCTGTAAGGACGGAGACGGAAATCTTGTCGGCGGCGATGAGCTGGCAACATGTATACACCACAGTTCATAAACAGGATTTGGATCAAGGAATGCATGCCCGATAATTGGAATTTGAGTGTTGTATATTCTGTACTTAAGAAACGCGTTCCAAGTGTATGTACCAACTATCGCAGGATCAGCCTTTTACCCATCGCATACAATGCGATGTCTAGTGTGATATGTGAAAAACTAAAGCCCATTCACGGCCGACTAGATGTTCACACTAAGACAAATCCTGGAGAAGACTCAAGATATGCAGATCGACACCTACCATCTGTTTATCGACTACAAAGTTGCATTCGACAGTCATATACGAAAGAAACTATTACATGCTATGGTTGAGTTTGATATCCCCGCGAAGCTGATACGACTTTGCGGAATGACACAGACTGACACGAAGCCTTCAGTGAAAATTGGCAAAAATCTAACAGAGCCATTTTCTACCAAGCGAGACTTCAGACAGGGCGATAGTCTGTCATGCGATCTCTTTAGCATCATAATTGAGATGTTCATGCTGAAGGCTGCAGTAAACAGGAATGGTACCATCTTTAACAAAAGCCACATTCTGCTCGCGTATGCCGATGATATAGATATCATTGTCCGTGGATAACGGGATGTTAGTCTCTTCTTGTGAAAGAGACTACTCGTTTGGGACGCTCCGTGAACGTTGACAACTATAACTTTGAAGTAGTAGATGATTTTGACTACCTTGGCTCCGCCATAAACAAAAATAATAATGTCAGCCTGTAAATCAAAAGACGAGTATTGATCGCAAACCTCTGGTACTATGCGCTAAGCAAGCGATTTAATGTCATAGCGCTCTCTCGAAGAAAAAAGTTCTAACTCTATCAGATTTTGATCCAACCTGTCTTGCTCTACAGCGCAGAATCTTGGGTAATGACTAGGGCGACCAACTTTCAGCACATGCTGAATATTGCTGATGCTGCTTAATTTAACGATTTCAAGCGATCTTGCTTATTTAAAAGGTTTGTGCTTTTTTATGCTGTTTTTGCCCTTATTTAAGTTTTTGATACATTTTGATAAAATATGTTTGTATCAATTGAAAATTTTTACATATCACAAGCCCTTGCGGTTCATAAAAATATGACAGGAAGTATAAAATTTGCAAACTATCCTCTTATTTTACACACCCTGTATTCAAGATTTTGTAAGCAAAAATATTGGCCTCACCGAGACAAAAAATTCGGTATATCAAGCTTTAAGATCGGACTGTTAATATGGAAGATATAACGAAAAAACTAAAAAGGCGACCCATACGTTCGGCAAAAAAAATTAAAAATTTTTTTTTTGAAATGTCCTTGGAACGATGTTTCATATTCGCTGGTGTACGGAGAACTTTTTTTTTGTGATACGGTCTAATGTATAGTGGTGTTGTCCGTACGCACGGGAGTATTTTGTTTTGTGTTTATTGCAACACAAAGATAAATAGCACAAGGCTTTCCAATGTCAAGCAGCATATGGTCTCGGCAAAGCACAAAGATTCAATTATAAGACGGAAAAGTAGGAACGAGAGTGAACAAGTTTTAATAAGAAATTGTCGCGAAAAGAGCATCAATCCCTTTCATATGGATATTTGTGAAGCATTTGTCGAAGCTAATATTCCATTGAAAAAGATAAAGACATCCAAGCATGAAACAATTTATGACCAAATATACTAAACACGAAATGCCAAGTGAGTCCAGTATTAGAAAATATGTTCCGATACTCTACGAAAAAAAAATCAATGAAGCTGAAAATAAATACATTTGGACATCATTAGATGAGACCACAGATACGGAACAGCGCTATATAGCGAATTTTATTTTTGGAATTCTGGATGACACACCTGAAGAAAAAAACAAGTGCTATTTGTTAAAAATAGCTCAGCTTGAAGAAGTAAATGCAAGCACAATAGCAGCGTTTTATGCAGATTCACTTCAATTGTTGTGGTCTAACGGCATTCAGTATAATAAAGTGTTACTGGTGGTCACCGATGCAGCCTCATATATGCTGTCCGCTATGTCAGCCCTGAAAGTGATCTACCCAAAAATGCTTCATTTAACCTGCTTTGCTCACGGCCTTCATCGGGTTGCCGAGTTTGTGCGTTCAGAGTTCACATTAGTAAACAAACTTATTTCCACCACGAAAGCAGTTTTTGTAAAGGTAACAATTATATTCATACACACGATTTATAAATGTACATTTATAAATTATTTGTTTTCAGGCGGCTTATCGAAAACAAAAATTTAAACTAATGAAACCTGATGTGCCTTTACCACCTAAACCAATAACTACACGATGGGGGACGTGGTTGGAAGCAGCGGAGTACTATTCTAATTATTTGGACGACATAAGAGAAGTCATTGAAGAGTTTAATGAAAATGATTCTGAAGCATTGCGACAAAGCAAAGAGGTTCTTTATAATGAAAATTTGAAATCCGAATTGTCCTTTATAAAAACTAACTTTAAGTGCATCCGGCATGCTACCACAAAACTTGAGTCACGCGGATTGCCATTGAATGAAAGTTTGGAAACAATTCAATCAATTCAACATTCTATAAAAAAGCTATCTGATAAAAATTATTTTAATAAAATGACGGCCGTACTTGCGCGAAATCCTGGCTTTGTGGAAATTAATAAAATCAACAATATTATTTTTAAAAATTCCAAAACAACAAGTGCGTTTGGAAAATATTCGTCTGCTGAATTAACCCTTTTTAAATACGCTCCCGTTTCATCGTGTGACGTGGAAAGTGTTTTTTCTATATATGGAAATTTTTTTACAAGCCAGCGTAAAAGTTTCACCTTAGAAAATTTAAAAATGCACTTAGTGCTTAATTGTAACCGTGACATTGACCAAGGTATAATCTCACTTTAAGATATTTTTTTTTGATTTGAAAATTACATTCTATGTATGAATACCCGACTGAATATTTTTGTTAATTTACTTATAGTTTTTTATTACTTCTTTAATAGATGTGACATTGTTTTTTGTTTGTTTTTCAATAAATAAAAAAAATTATAAATGCTGAATATTAAATTTATCGTGCTTATTTCAAGGGTTTTTCGTGCTGTTTTAAGTACTGAAAACCGTTTTTTTCGTGCTGAAAAATGGTCGCCCTAGTAATGACACAAGCGGATCAACCTATTCAATAATCGAAAGGTCTTCGTCAATAACCTCGATGGGTAGCTAGGAGGGGATGACCAAAACTTCGTTGGATGGACCAGGTGATAGAGCTGCTATCTACACTTGGTGTGACTAACTATATACGGAGCGCAAAAAACCGATGCGCTTGGATTTCGTGCGGCTACACAATTTCGTGACTTTCTGTTTTTGCTGCCAATTAAGAAGAAGAAGAAATGACAAGCCACTGTTAAAATCTTTAGTTTTTCACCAAATTTAATGTACCTGTGGGTTAGGGTGTTCCTTATATGGGATTTTTAGGAATTTCGTTAAAAAAAGTTATTAGTAGCGAAGTTGGACATCGAGCTCCACCTTCCATTTGTTATTTACTAAATTTCGGATATGTTGTGCGAAATTTCGCATCGATAGTTAGACGTTAGAGTGTGCCGCAAAGAGGTCAAAGTTCGACTTTTGTGTTGAAATCAGTTTATCGCCGCTGAATAATTTCCTGTTTTAGATAAATGAACAAGTAATATGCCTTGAATAGGTGAAGTGACGACCTATAAAAGCATATGTTTTAACTTACCATATCTCTTATAGATATCGAGTTATTTGATGCAGAAGTGGGGGTATTTTTGAAGAAAAAATTAATAAAAATTATGTAAACTGCATTACGAAGAAGGTTATTGCAAACCACCATATATTTCCACAATTTAGCATATACCAAGTCAAAGTCTACAAAAAAGCATATGTGCATATTTTCAATATCTCTATCCGTTCCCGAGATATCAGGGTTTAAAATCCGTTATTTTGACATTAAATATCCCAAATACTAATGAGTCTAGATTTTGATATGTAGTTTCATCCGAATACTCATTGTGTCTACTTTCTAATGACACCAAAACCATTACTATCCAACGCTCCATTGAGGAGATATACCATTTTTAACATAGATATATAACCAGATATGTATATTTTTCATTAATTTATTCTATGAAATTTGAATGTCAACAGTGGTTTTGTGATGCAAAAGCTGTAACAATATCCGTTGATGTTAGAAATTTGGTTTTTATATGTAGTATTTATATCCCCAGACCTACTATATACTTCTAAAAATATAAAATTCAACATATTGGAACCGAGTTTCTAATACCCGGTTCAGAAAACCGGTTTTTTGAAAATACGGGTTTGACATCTATAACACAAATAAGATCGCCATCGGAATCTTATAGATTACATAAGTTGAAATATTTACATAACAAAAATTGTACAAATAATTATCAATATTAAAAACATTTTGCGTAAACAAACCACTGTTGACATCAAAATTTCATTCAAAATACAAAATAGAAACAATATTTAACGATGTTGGTGTGTAAAACGTTGAATATCTCCTAAAGGAAGCATAGGATATTAATGATCTTGGTGTCATTGGAAAGAAGACACAACGTGAATTCGGATGGAACCAGAGAGCAAAGTTTAGATGGATTGGTCTATGCAATATTTAATGTCAAAATAACGGTTTTTAAAGCCTGATATCTCAGAAACGAATTGAGATATTGAAAATATGCTCATATACTTTTTTGTAGACTTTGACTTGATATATGCTAAATTGTGGAAATATGTGGTGGTCAGCTATAACCGACGTCGTAAAGCAGTTTAAAAATTTTTTGTTAATTTTTTCCTCAAAAATACCCCCACTTTTGCATCAAATATCTCGATATCTATAAAAGATATGGTAAGTTTAAACATATGCTTTTATAGGTCGTCACTTCATCTATTCAACGGCATATTACTAGATCATCTATCTAAAACAGGAAATTATTCAGCGGCGATAAACTGATTTTAACACAAAAATCTAACTTTGACCTCTTTGCGGCACACTCTAACGTCTAACTATCGATGCGAAATTTCGCACAACATATTCGTAATTTTGTAAATAATAAATGGAAGGTGGAGCTCGATGTCCACCTTCGCTATTAATAACTTTTTTTTAACGAAATTCCCAAAAATCCCATATAAGGAACACCCTACTGTGGGTCCTATAAAATACTTATGCTCTTTCTGATTTTCTTGCTGCGTATATTATGGTTATTCGACCCTATGTTACCCTGTTCCTTACACGGTACAACATTTTTCAACTGATTGATTTGCGACTCAATTCTGAGAACTTTACTTGGAAGTAGCCCCAAAAAGAAGAAACTCTACATCATTCGTTTTGTCAAGTTACATGCCATAATAATTTAATATCGATTTGAAGTTAGTAAGTATTATATAGGGGAATTTGTTACATTTAAGGCTCTTTTGTTTGACATAACTCGAGAACCGCTAGTCCGATTTAGTTGAAACAAAGAATAACAATTTCTTTACTCTGTTCATATAATCATTCCCTACATCAGCAACAGTTTCACTTTTTCCATTCTTCAAATGATTTTGAACAGTGTTTATTTTGTAGCATTTGTTACATTAAAACTGTTGTACTCCGTGGCGTATGATTTACGTGGAATATTACTTAAGATAATCATACACCACTTTATAACAATTTAACAAAAGAGCCTAAAACGTGACAAATTTTCCTATACGATACTTACTAACTTCAAATCGATATTAAATTATTATGGCATTTAACTTGACAAAACGAATGATGCAGAGATTCTTCTTTTTGGGACTACTTTTACGTGTAGTTCTCAGAATTGAGTCCCAAAATCATGTGTTGTACTGTATTAGTAAATCAATGCTCAGTTGTTATCTTATTTTTATACATAAAAAATAAAATTTTTTAAATAATTTTCCAAAAGTATCATAATACCCTCCTCTCATCGGCTACACAAAAATTGTTAACTGCTTAATAAAATACAACACTTCCCTTTCTCAAGCAGCAACATCTACATTTCCTATGATAATTTTGCTCTATCTTATACATCCCCACTCAGCCGTTCAGCTCTCATTTCTCTCATAGACAAATGATCTCTCTTCTCTTCGAGAGCTTTTGCTTTGTTTACTGCTGGCTCGTTGTTTGGCTGGCTGGCTGATTGCCGTACACTGTTGAATTCGCCGTTAACTAAACAGAACACACAAAAACACATTTAAATATTTCTTGCGATGGCTTTTTATGAGTTTTTAGGCGATTGAAAAATTTCAAAATTTTTAATTTCAATTTTAACGTGAGGCGGTCCACAACCCCTTTTTTCCGTATGAACGAAATAAATAGCGCGATTATTGAGTTGTATGGTGTCGATTAGCGAGAGATATAAATAAAACGCATTAAACACAAAAAATTATAATAATAAAACAACAAAATATGCCATATAAATCTCTAATATCTCAAATAATAAAGATGATAAATCAAATCACTCGTTGCGTTGTTATTTCCTCAAACTAATTGAGAATCGATTATGACAATAATATAGAAATATAATACATGTCAGATAAAATAATTAAAGTGCTTAATACAAACAAAATGATAAAAGTGTAATAGCAAAAAAAAAAAAAAAATCGCGAGAAAATATTGATAAATCTTTTAGAAATCTATATAAATAATAACAAAATAGTTTGTTTATAGTGTTGCAAATGCCAATAAATAAATAACACACACAAAAAAAAAGAAAATTGATAACAAAATAAATAAATACAACAAATTTTATCTACTACTACAATTTTTGTGTAAATTGCTGCGATAATTTTAAATCTTTTGTAATTTTCATTGTGTGTTGAAAATATATTTTCTAATTTGTGTGTATTGATTTTTGAATGAGCCCAATGAGTGGTCTACGTCATCAGCTTAAGGTAATTGAAATGAATTATACGTGAACGAGATTGAAACAACAAAAGCAAAACAGAAAATTGTATATTGATGAACGTATTGCCAAAATCTGCGGCTGCTGTTGCTACTGCTGCTGACAACGTAATGTACTTGCGACAGCTTTTACATATTTATGATCGTCTGTCTGTTGGTTTGTCTGCTAGTGGTGTAGGAATGGGAAATACTCTGTTTGTTTTACAGTAGTGGTCCTATGTAGGCAACTTAGGTGTTCCTTAAGAAGAAAGTGGAATGATAAATTGTATTGGTGTTTTATGTTTAAACTCCAAGAAAAAGTATACAACAAAAAGAAATAACAATTGAAATGAAGTTAAAGTTAACTTACATTGCATTGAACATCTGTTTGCTAAAAACGTATGTTCTTTTAATAACACTGTGAGACAAATGATAGGGGTCAGTGATCGGAAAGTGTTCAAACTACCGGGGAAAGTTATATCGGTAAAAAAGAAGTTATACGTGTCCCGGCGTTTAGCTGGGTCACGTCTAGGAATCGAGATATATCGATTTGAAGTTAGTAACTATCATATAGGGGAAATTGTTACCTTTGGTGGTCTCTTTTTGACATAACTCGAGAACCACTAGTCCGATTTTGCTCAAACAAATTTAAAAAAAATTAAAATTACTATTCCTTTAATCTGTTCATATAACGTTTTTCTATAGAGGCAACAGTTTCCTTTTTCCATTCATCAAATGATTTTGAACTGGGTTTATTTTGTAACAGTTTAAATAAAACTGTTGTACTCCGTGGCGTATGATTTAAGTGGAATATTACTTATGATAATCATACGCCACCATATAACAATATAACAAATGAGCCTAAAACGTGAAATATTCCCCTATATGATAGTTACTAACTTCAAATCGATATATCTCGATTCCTAGACGTGACCCAGCGAAACGCCGGGCCACATATAACTTGTTTTTGACCGATACAACATTTCCCGTTGGTTTCATCCCATTCCGATTTTAACTGTCGCATAGTGTAATTAACAAAACAAATATTTTAATGCCAATAAAAAAACAAAACAAAGTTTGAACTTTAAGTAATCCGTAGGGAAAACAAGTAAACAATCACATTTTCTACGAATTCTTAGCTATGAAACTCAGTGCAACTAAATTTAATTTTTTGTTTTGGGAATGAGTCATATCCTATCAATAAATATATAGACTCGGAAGGTAAAGGGTGATTTTTTAAGAGCTATAGGAAAGTTTAAAAAAAAACACATAAAATTCAGAAAAATTTATTTGAATCGATAGTACGGTCCATATAATTTAATGTTTGAAGATTATTTCATGCAAATGTTGACCGTGACTGCGCCTCAAATGGTCCATCCGCTTAGTCCAATTTTGGCATACTCTTTCCAACATTTCGACCGGTATCTCATGAATAAATGCTTCAATGTTGTCTTCCAATGCGTCAATTGAAGCGGGCATGTGTGTATAGACATGAGCTTTAATATAGCCCCACTAAAGGCGTTAAATCGCACGATCTAGGCGGCCAATTGACCGGTCCCGAACGTGAAAAAAAATGTTTACCGAACTCGCCTCTCAATAAGACCATTGTTAAGCGTGCTGTGTGGCTTGTTGAAACCACATGTCATGCATGTCAAGCTCTTGCATTTTGGGCAAAAAAAAGTTGGATATCATCTCACGGTAGCGCTCACCATTCACAGTTACGTTACGATTCGCATCATCTTTGAAGAAGTACGGTCCAATGATGATGCCACCAGCCCATAAACCGCACCAAACTGTGACTTTTTCTGGATGCATTGGTAGCTCTGGCAATGCTTATGGCTGATCTTCACTCCAAAATCGACCATTTTGCTTATTAACGTACCCATTGAGCCAAAAATGAGCTTTGTCGCTGAACCCAATTTTTCGAAAAAAAAGTGGATCTTCGGCCAACTTTCCAAGAGCCCATTCACCAAAAATTCTACGTTGTGGTAGGTCATTCGGCTTCAATGCTTGTACCAGCTGTATTTTAAAAGGCTTCACACCTAAGTCCTTCCGCCAAATTTTTCACGTTGTTGAGTAACAGAGGCCCAATTGCTGCGAACGGCGACGAATCGATAATTGATGGTCATCATTATCACTGGCCGATACAGCTGTGATATTTTCTTCACTTCGCACTCTACGTAAGCGTGTTGGTGGTTTAATGCCCAACAATGTAAATTTGGTGCGAAATTTAGTCACAACAGCCCGAATAGCCGCTTCAGTGGGTCGATTAAACTGACCATAAAATGGATGAAGCACGCGATGAACTTTCTTAACAGAGCACGAATTTTGATAATAAAATTTAAAAATTTGCAAGCGTTGCTCGTTTGTAAGACGATTCATAGTTAAATTATAGACCAAACTGAAGATGTTTGACAGTGAAACAAAACACGAAACGTGCGTCAGCTGTTTAAACCAGTGTTGCCAAAAAGATAATAGCTAAAAATCACACTTTAGTTAAATTCCTATAGTTCAGACTAGAAACACATATTTTTTATTAGAGTTGTTAAAAAATCCTTAGGGATACAAATTATAAAGGAAAGTATGTATGAACTTTGTAATGGGCTGCTTTCAGCTCTAGTTTGCTGCCAAAATGTGAAATTTTTGCTACAGTAATCTTTTTTTTTTGTATTTTGGAGGATATCTCAATTAAGAAACACTTGATCATATTTGATAACACTTTTGTTCCCCAAAAATTAGTTTCTTCCACAATCTTTGGTCTAAACATGTCTTTTCCTAGGAAGTTTTCTATGCGGACAACCAATTTTCAAAAAAATTCCTTATTTTCTTTGTCTTGATTCCCAAACAAGAAAACAACATGAGCATTGATTGATATGGGACCGGTGTTCATTAGGACCTAGGGTAGCCAAAAAGGATAACCATATTTTAACCTCCAATATGGATATACTCAAATTGTTCACATTTGGATGTGTCAGAAGCTATAAGGACTAACTCCACAAAATATAAAAAGTAAATCGATGATATTTTAAAAATTTAATTTCTATAATTTATGAAAGATTAAATATTCAAACCAGTTAAGAAATTAAATAAATAAGAAATTAGATAAACACCAGCACCCATTATAAGATATTGTTTAAGTCGTGACTTATGAAAATTAATCGATTAATAATTAAAATAACTTAATTATTATTATTCGCGAGCCAGAAGCCCAAATAATGAGCTGGCTCGCGAGCTGAGAGCTCATTTGAAATTTTGTAGCCACAAAATATTGAATGAGCTCTCGGCTCGCGAGCCATTGGCCCATATAAAGAGCTGGCTCCCGAGCCAAGAGCCAGCTCCAGAGCCCATTTGAAATTTTGTGACTCTTGGCTCGCGAGCTAAGTACCAAAGCTATGGAACAACAATGTACTTTTTTATGCCAAAAAGTACTTTATTGGCCCAAAAGCACTTTTCTGTTGCACAAAGTATTTTTTGTTGTACCAGAGTACTTTTTGTATCAAAAAGTACTTTTACTGTACTTTTCGGCACAAAGTACTTTTTTTGTACTAAAGTACTTTTTGTGGCCCAAAAATACTTTTCTGTTGCACAAAGTACTTGTTTTTGTACTTTTTCGTACAAAGTAATATATTTTGTACTAATGTACTTTTTGGTACAAAGTACTTTCTTTTGGTACAAAAAAGTGCTTTTGGGCCAATAAAAGTACTATTTGCCATAAAAAAGTACTTCGATACAAAAGAAAGAGCTTTGTACCAAAAATTACAACTTTAGTACAATAAAATTACTTCTATAGTAATTTTTGGTACAAAGTACTTTCTTTGTACTAAAGTACTTTTTTTGTACCAAAAAGTTATTTTATTGACCCAAAAGCACTTTTCTGTTGCCCAGAGTACTTTTTTGATACGAGAGTACTTTTTTTTTCCAGAAGGTAGTTTTAATGTACTTTTTGGTACAGAGTACCTATTGGCCCAGAAGTACTTTTCTGTTGCACAAAGTACTGTTTTTTGTACCAGTAAAGTATTTTTATTGACCCAAATATATTTTTATTGCCCCAAATAGTACAATAAAAGTACTTTTTGGTATAAAAAAGTAATTTGGTACAAAAAAAATACTTTGTGCAACAGAAAAGTGCTTTTGGGCCAATAAAAGTACGTTTTTATACAAAAAAGTTATTGATACAAAAAAATTACTTTGTACCGAAAAGTACATTAAAAGTACATTCTGGTACAAAAAAGTATATTGTGCAACAGAAGAGTCCTTTGGGCCAATAAAATAACGTTTTTGTACAAAAAAGTACTTTAGTACAGAAAAAAGTACTTTGTGCAACAAAAAAGTACAGAGATTGTCTAAAATAATTAAAAATTTTTTCAAAACGTGAATTATTTGCTGATGATTTTATTATCATGAGGAATTTGCGGAAGAAATTTAGTTTAATATAATAATAATCTAAGGTAATATAAATACTAAAACTATCATTAAGTTTTAGTTTTTATACCATCATAAAAAGGATGGTATAAAAAGGATGGCATTAAAGGAGACGAGTTAGACCCCAAGTATCCAAAGACCAAATTCGTTTCAGGACTTTTTAAGACGATTGAGCTATGTCC
The DNA here is from genome assembly GCA_964034835.1 of Muscina levida. Lineage (NCBI taxonomy): Eukaryota > Metazoa > Arthropoda > Insecta > Diptera > Muscidae > Muscina > Muscina levida. The sequence goes on from OZ035883.1 coordinate 40,425,112, forward strand.
GTCTGTCTGGCTGCCGGGCTTGCTGGCTGGTTGGCAGGTCGGCAGGGTAACTCGAGTAAACCTTAACGGATCGGTATGCAAATTTTACCAGTATTAATATTTTTTAAAACGAACTAATGCGATTGTAAATGGGCAGAATAGCCTCACCCCTTCTGGTACCTCCCATACAAAATTATCTTTTTTTGGATAATTAATATTTTTTTTATAATTGCCAAACGCACGACCGGAGGATATTTCAATTTGATCAGTTTTTTTTATCTTGCAATAGTAGAAAACCGAAACCCTTGCCACACCCCTTCTTTTACCTCCCATACAAATGACCGAATTGACCCCATAGTCTTACATATATATCTTTTTTGTAAGTATACTGAATTCACTCAAATTTTGCATATGATATTCGTTTATGAAAATTGGACTCAGGATTGAATACGGACTATATCGGTTCACGCCTTCTGGTACCTCCCATACAAAATGACCTATTTTTAGAATATTATTATTTCTACCATAACTTCCAAACGGACACTTGGGGGGTAATGCAAATTGGTCAATTAATTTATATTGTGATAGGAGTCGCAACCTCAGAAAACCAAACCATTTGACACACCCCTTCTGGTTCCTTCCATACAAATGACCTAACTCACGCCCATAGTGTAATTTAGTGTAAGTTGTACGGTTATGAAAATTTGAATCAGGAATAAATATGGATTATATCGGCTCACCCCTTCTGGTACCTCCGATATTGCCCCTTTAACATACATATAATTTTGTATGTACACTGAATTCAGACAAGTTTTGCCAAGCTAAGCGTTCGTTGAACGTTGATTTACGAAAAAAAAATCAGACACGCTGTGCTACCCCTAATTGTACCTCCTATTTTTATTTCAATTAAAAATCTATTAATTTTAAAAACTCTAAACTTAAACAATGTCTTATATTGGGTGATGGTATATATCAGTCAGTTTACTTGACTGAAATTTCTGCACTTGTTATTTTTTCATCTTGCACTTAATAATATTTTACTTTTTTTTTGTATGTTGTGATAAAAGCAAATAAGACATTAAGTCTCTGTTGGTGTCATCTCGTATCTATGTCGTAACTATCAGCTGATAAACTCATATAAGAAGATGCACCTTGAACGATAAATCAAAATTATATAGGAAACAATTTTTTGAAAAAAATTTTTCGAAGGCAAAGCCGTACTCGACGGTTTTACCCTAATACGGACACGAAGAATCGAATTGCATCATTAGTTTTTTTGGGTTGCAATGACGGTTTCATACAAATTTTTTTTTAAGTTTTTGTTTTTATTTTTTGTCATGTTTAAAGTGGTTGAATAGATTTTCGACAAGCTATATTTGGGTTTTCGAATAAGCGTGACTTATTTAAAACAACTTTGTCGCAGACGGCATATCCGAAAACCCAACTACAGTCTGCGAAAATCGACTGAAACTTATAAACCACTACCACTGAGAAAAAATTGTTTTTATTTTATTTTTTACTTTACTTTAACAAATTTATTGTTGTTTCGAAAAGTTCACGCAAATTTAGTTATTATATAAAATTCAACAAAATTTTAATTCGTCAACAATTTGTGTATTTGTATATTAAAAGATTTTTTATATTTTGTTGTTAATTTCAACCAAATTAACCATTTGACTGCAAAGTTTTGTTATTTGTCTTTTACACTTTTCGACAAAAGTTTGCAATTTCTACTAAAAATAGAAAAATTACACAGTAGCACATGATTTCGGGACTCAATTCTGAGAAAAAGTAGCTTCATAAACAAAAGAGATGGTATACCGAGATATAACCGTGTAAAAATACCGAAAAAGTGCTAAAAATCTATCTTGAGCAAAAAATTCGTTTGGCCATTACATTATTAATGCATCCAACTTGACAAAACGAATGATGCAGAAGTTCTTATTTTTAGGGCTTATTTCATGTGGAATTCTCAAAATTGAGTCCCGATTCAATGAGCTTTAAAATGTTATACTGTGTTATTTAAAACGTATCACGATTTTGGATAATTAATTTATCGAAATTCAAAATACATATAAATTTATATTTTCCTTTAAGAATACTGTTATTGAGACATAACTCAAATAATCTTTTTTACTATTCCAAAGCAAATTATCTACTACATATGCCACTCAAAACTTACACAGTACAACATTTTCAGCTCATTGATTTGGGACTCAATTCTGAGATCTGCACGTGAATGTAACCCCAAAAAGCAGAAGTTTTGCAAAATTTGTTTTGTCAAGTTACATGCCATAATAATTTAATAACGATTTAAAGTTAGTAAGTATCGTATAGGGGAATTTTTCACGTTTTAGGCTCTTTTGTTTGAAATAACTCGAAAAACTCTAGTCCAATTTAGTTGAAACAAATTTAAAAAATTAACAATTACAATTCCTTTAATTTGTACATATAACGTTTTCCTACATAAGCAACAGTTTCACATTTCCATTCATCAAATTATTTTGAACTGGGTTTATTTTGTAGCAGTTACAATAAAACTGTTGTACTCCGTGGCGTATGATTTACGTGGAATATTACTTATGATAATTATACGCCACCATATAGTATTTATGTTATGTCTAACAAAAGAGTCTAAAACGTATCATATTCCCATGTACGATACTTACTAACTTCAAATCGATATTAAATTATTATGACATGTAACTTGACAAAACAAGTGATGCAGAACATCTTCTTTTTGGGGCTACTTTCACGTGCAGTTCTCAGAATTGGGTCCCAAAATCATGTGTTGTATAGTGTTATGAACAGATATTGTTGAATCGAATCCGCCTAAATTCTTCATTTATTATAAATTTTTTTACGTTTCCAAAATATTTGTTGTCCGGTGTTAATTCTATTAACTATGTATTAGAGATTTTTTACAATTTGTAATATTGTTGTTTGGCACGACGAACATCTTAAATTAGATTATACCCAACACGATAATCGACTAAACATTATTTTGCTGTAGTTTTGGTGAATTTGAATTTGTTTTGTTTGTGATAAATTTCTTCAATTTTTTTTTCTTTTCTTCACTCTAATAATTTAAACTAATTTTCATTGTATTGCTTTCATTCTCGCCGTGTGTCTGAAGGTACAAGTATTTTAAGCAATATCTGTTGTTATTTTTATTGTAGGTGTTGTTGTTGTTCTTTGTATTTCATAAATCTATTATATTTTCCAATTTTTTGCTATTTGTTTATAATAAATCATGTTGTTTTGTTGTTATATCGTGGTGGTGGCTACTTTTTGGCACTACTATATATGTATGTACAAACATATATGCAGGCGATGGATGGACAGTGGAACGTGACTAATGGCGTTTTTTTAGCATTATCGTAATAAAAAAACTTGAAAAGTACTTAAACAATTTTACTGCAATATTTTCAAATTCATCAATAGGCTTGGACAATATTTTAAATTTTAATGTTAATATTCTTAAAGCTAGGCCGAAATTTTAAAATTTTACGTGTTTAAATTTCGAAACATCAAAAAGTTTGTAAAAAATTTTAAAATTTGATTTTAATATTTTTTTATTTGCTACAAAATTATTAAATTTGACCTTAAGATTTTTTAATATTCAATAAACTTTTACACATTTTTGTTTGTACTCATTTATTATTTTGATTTAATATACACAAATACAAACGTTATATAGATTTCTAACTGTTTCTTTGTACATTGCCGTATATTTCTTCTGCACTCACTTTTTTTCGAATATTGTTTAACTTCAAAGAATCGTGTATTTTTTAAATTTTTTTTTATAAACACAACTGAGTGCGTCTTATGGAGATGATGATTTTAATTAACATCCCACCACTAAAAATTTGCTACTGTTCTCGAGAAAATTATTTTGTTGATTTTTGGGGGTTTTTTTTCTTCTCTTGTTTTGTTTATTTTGTTGAGGTTTTTATAGCTCATTGTCAACTAGAAAATAAACACATAACAACATTTGAAAAATTTTGCCGCACAAAATTTAATACTTCATTAGGATGATTCATACTGTACTACGTGTTGTTGGATATGTTACTTAGGTGGTCTTTCACATCATTATGGGTTAGTAACACCATTTAAAATATATTGTTTCAAATATCTGAATATTTTCCACGATATTTAATCTATAATTTTACTTACTTAGCGGGCACTTTCTTGCAATCCAATTGGATTATATATCGCACGTATAAAAATTATTTTAAGCGCTTCGATCTTCTGCTCTTCTACTCCAGTTAGTCACACCAAGTTCTGGAAGGTTCTGAGAAATCTGGTCTTTTCAACGGAGTTTTGGTCGCCCTCTTCTGCGCCATCCATCTAGTTCATTGTCGAAGACTTTTTGAGTGGGAGCAATTTTGTCCATGCATACAACATGACCTAGCCAACGCAACCTCTGCTCCCTAATGCATCTGACCACGTCAATGTCAGTGTACAGCTAATGATTCTTACGACGCCGATACTATGATGGGTCCATATATTTTACGGAGTATTTTTCTCTCGAATACTGCCAGAACCGATTCATAATCTTGTGTCATAACCCAGGATTCTGAACCCTTTGTCTATGGTTCAGAATCCTGGGTTATGACACAAGCGGTAGAACCAGTATTTGGTATAGCTGGAATTTTGTTCGCTCTGTCATTAAATCGATTGCTTAGTCCGTAGTAGCATTTATTACCAAGCAGGATTCTTCTCCGGATTTCAAGGCTGGCATTATTTGTATTGTTGGTAGCGGAGCCTAGATAGATAAAATTACACAGTACAACACATAATTTTGGGAAAATGATTATAACGGTGAACGAGGACAACACGAAGCTGTTAGTTTTAACGAACAAAGAATCTACTCATTTGGAAAACTGCGTGAACGTTGAGAACTATAATTGCGAGGTGGTAGGTAACACAGTACAACATTTTTCAGCTCATTGATTTGGGACTCAATTTTGAGAACTGCACGTGAAAGTAGCCCCAAAAAGAAGAAGTTCTGCATCATTCGTTTTGTGAAGTTACATGCCATTATAATTTTATATCGATTTGAAGTTAGTAAGTATCGTATATGGAAATTTGTCACGTTTTAGGCTCTACTTTCACGTGTAGTTCTCAGAATTGGGTTCCAAATCAACGAGTTGAAAAATGTTGCACTGTGTTATCTACCACCTAGAAATTATAGTTATCAACATTCACGCAGTTTCCCAAACGAGTAGATTCTTTGTTCGTTGAAACTAATAACTTTGTTTTGCCCTCGTTCACCGTTAGACCCATTTACGCCTATTCCTTGTGAATACTTGAAAAGGCTGCAGTCACATCCCGCAGTTTTCGACCGATGATGTCTACGTCATCAGCGAACGTGAGTACCATATGGCTTTTGTTGAATATCGTGCCACTCCTGTTTGCTGCAGCCTTCCTTATTATCATCTGTTGCTGAGGTCACACGATAGGCCGTCGCCTTGTTTTGAATCTCGTCTGGTATAGAATGGCTCTGTAAGGTCCTAGCCAATCTTCATTAAAGACTTCGTGTCAGTCAGTGTCATTCCGCAAAGGCGTATAAGCTTCGATGGTATACCAAACTCAGCCATGGCTTCGAGTAATATCTGCCGTATCGGGCTGTCGAAGACAGCTTAATAGTCGACGAAAAATGGAAAGTGTCGATCTGTTTCTCTTCTAACATCCCGTGTTACTCCACGGCTGTAGCGTTGCCCTATAAGCAGTGTCCTGTTACTCAGACGTTATGCGACTTTCTTCTTCGCATTCAGGATTCGTCTGAGCGCCGTTTTTCATATCCTAGCTGCCACTGTGTGTCGGTAACGGAAGAAGTAGAGGCGTTGTGTCGTAGTAGTTGGGAGAGCTGGTTGCAGGTAATGATTCGCGCCAATATTACCACCACGGATCACACGCACGTCCATGACACTAGATGCATGCCTGTCATCAATTACCACATGATCAATTTGATTTTTGGTGTTTTGATCGGGGGATAGCCAAGTTGCCTTGTGGGTATCTTTGTGCTGCAATCTGGTTCCACTCACTACCAAGGTCCTTCCCGCTGCGAAGCTAACCAGCCTAAACCCGTTGTCTGACGTGTCGGTATGCAGGCTGAATTTACCGATCGATGGACCAAGAACATCTTTCCTTCTTAATTTTGCATTAAAGTCTCTCAGAAAAATTTTAATGTCGTGGCCAGGGCTGTGGTCGTATGTTTCCTCTAGACGCTTGTAAATCTACATCTTTAATCTCATCGTCTTTATCTTCCTTCAGGGCATGAGTACAAATCAGTGTGATGTAGAAATATTTCGCCTTGATGCGGATTGCGGCTATTCGATCACTAAAAGGATTGAACCGCGAGACAAGATGTCTAAGTCTCTCGCCAACTACATTTGGGGGGTTCCGTTTGTTACTTTTGGTGTCAGTAAAGAACCTGAAGGCGGGTGGCTATCCCAACCATCAGGGTTCATCGCTCACTAAATGCCGCTATTCATGATAGAAAAAAAATATCACGAACAACATTGCCCAGGTGCCACCACGAAGGCGGTCGTGAGTCGGCTTAAGATGCAAGATTCACTTTGCATCCCCAACGGAAAAATATTAGGAGGAAAATGGCTGGGGGTCGGTCACTTACAGAATTCTTCCGCAGTAGAGGGGAAGACCAAAAATTCTACCAGAGAGTTAAGGCGAGAAAGCGTGGAACGGGGTTGCCCTACTGCAAGGACAGCGACCACATGAGCCACATGCTCTAGCCTATGCCGATGATATAGATATCATTGGCCGAAATCTGCGGGACGTTACTGCAGTTTTCTTATCACTAGAAAAGGAGTCGGCAAAAATGGGTTTAGCGGTCAACGAGGACAAAACAAAAATAATGATTTCGACGAACAAAGAGTCCTCTCGATGGGGACGTACCGAGAACTTTGACAATTATTGTTTTGAGGTAGTAGATGAATTTATCTACCTCGGATCTTCCGTCAATAAGAAAAATAGTGTCAGCCAAGAAATCAAGCGGAGAATAGTGCAGCACTTTAGTAACACCACCTTATCTCGAGATACAAAGAAACAGCTATAATAGGTGTTAATTTTACCCGTTCAATTGTATGCTGCCGAATCATGGAAGCTTACGACAACGGATATACAAAACCTGGGAGTATTCGAAAGAAAAGTACTCCGAAAAATATATGGACCTATCTGTGTCAACGGCGAGTTTCGCCATCGGATGAACCATGAGCTGTATGAGCTTTACCGCGACATCGACGTGGCTAAAAGAGTCAGAATCCAACGACTTCGATGGCTGGGACATATTTTCAGGATTGATGTAAATGCTTCAGCAAGAAAGGTGTTTGAAGGCGAACCTGAAGAACGGCGCAGGGAGACTCATACTTCGTTGGAAGGACCAAGTGGTAGGCGACGTGCCACCATCTGTTAGAACTAACTGGAGAACGCATGCAGAAGACCGAAGCGTATAGAATTCTGTAATAATTGAGGCCTCTTATTTATGAACCACGTTCGTAAGTTGTAATGGGCCACTTAAGCATGTAAGTATGTCGTGTCATTTATTTGAACCCTCTAGAGTCGATTCCGAGGCAATTTCGGAGCTTGTTACGATTATGATAACCGTCGAGAAAAATATACGCACTCTAATGATGATGTATACGATAGTACAGATAACGAAAAATTAAATGTCTTATTACCGGTCGTGGCTTAGTGGTTAGAACACGCTGCTACCATGCGGGAAATCACAGGTTTATCTCCTGGCTCTAGTCATCTTAAAAAAAGAAAAATTTTCTTTCATTGTCGGCTCCCCTCGAATGTTGTCGACAGCAACTTCGCAGTATCAGTGTCGAGTCAATCGGTATGTCTAGTAAGAGCTTCTCAAACAGTGACGTTCGCATTCGTCGATAAACATGTAGGTGCCGTTAGTAGTGAATCTAAAAACAGAAAGCGTGTTAATGCAAAACAACGTGAGGAGCTATCCCATACATTCATGGGATGTAAAGGGAATTTAAGTTTTTTTTTTAAGTTTTATTATTTTCTTATATGTTTACCTTAATCTTGTTATACTTTAATTTCTTCATACTTTTGGAGTTTATTTAATTAGGTCACACCCGTCGTAAAATGGTGTCATACCCGTATTTTTTTTTTCCAAAAAAGTTTTTTATTAAGTAAAAGTAGTTTTTTGCGAACATTAAATACTTAACACAATCAAAAACATTAAAAACAATTAACTACATCACAATAATTGTGCACTTTCTATAGAAAATTGTACAGAATTTAACCTGAAAGTCATAACTTGGTAAAAGCTCAAATTGCTAAGGTCACACGTCGTTGTCTTCTAATAGACATTCTGATTAGAATTTAAGTTCCTTCAGTGTCTACCTGTTACTAAACGCTTTTTAAGCTATTTTTTTAATAAAAAATTTTCTAATAATAATTTTTGACCAAAAATGTGAGTAACATGGTCACACCCGTCCCAATGAAATTGCCCTTATGTATTTCTGACGTAGTGGGACAATTAATTTTTACTTTAATTTCCTTTTACTCATTAAACTCTATACTCAAAAATGCAGCGGCCGTTTTGATCTAGGAAACAGTTACAAAATATTAACAGCATTGATAAAAAAATGTAGTAAAATGTTAAGTAGATTGGAAATCGAACAAAATCTACATTTGATGTCCACCTTTATTACTTGTTGGTATTGCACTATTTAATTGTACAATATGCTCCAATTTATTCCTTTCATATATTTAATTTAAATTAAATTTTGTTGAAATTTTTACCAAATATCAGTACAATAATTTTATACACAATATAATAATAAAAATTATATAATTTTTTATAGAATCGTTAATGGGTTCTCGAAACAAAAACCAAAACAATTTTTTATAACAGAAATCATATAATTTTCTATAGAAACGTAAAAAAATACCAATAATACCAAAAAAAAAAAGAAAACCTCAAAAGAAATTGAAATTTAATCGCCCCATTTAAAATTCAGCCAACATCCACCCACATTGAAGGCCAAACAAAACACCTGTTGTTGTTGTTGTTTGCCAACCATACCGTCATCATGAATTTTTTTAAATAACCCAATCACTAAATGTTTGCTTCAATGATCTCTGCCCCATTACTATTGAACGTACATAGTAGTAATCTTTTGATTAATGTTTTTTTACACAGCAACATAAGAAAATTATTGAAATTTAAACAAATAGTGACTAAATGAAGCCAATAAATGTAAACAAATACGTACGAGTATTTTACGTTTTATTACAAATGTTGCGTGAGCGTTTTAATCGAAGGCGCTTTATCGTCTGCCATCTGCGCATGACACTCATGTTACCACAATGTTCGTTAAAGACGTGTCTAGATTTGGTAATTTGTAATTATATTTTTTTTTGCGGAGGGCTATTAAATTTATTTGGTTTTATTTTGGGATTTACCATAAATTATAATTTAATCGCATTAGCAGTTGTGTGGACAAATAGACAATCTAGACGTTCGTGACCAATGAAACGTAGTAAGATGACGGAGAGCACAGTGTGGTATTTTTGAAAAGATATTAAATTGGCTATCACACCCAATAGTACATGCCCTACGGGAAAAGTGGTGTTAATTTACCTGAGTGTACCTAACTCAGGACGGGTGAAGAGGCGATGTGTCACCAAACTGGTTCTAAAGTGTTAAAGAAAAGTCAATTTGACTGATCTGTAGTATTCTGAGGCTTGGATTTCCAACGGGGTTGTTTATAAATAAGTAGAAAAGTCAGAAAAAGACAACTAAGTAATTTATCAAAAAGATTCATTTAATTTTTCCGTTTTATTTTGGGGCATATTAACAAAACACAGATATCATAGTTAGGTGATTGGTTTTTACTGAACCTGTCGTAGGGCTTGTACTGTTGAACCGGTTCAAGACACATCAAAAAGTATCAGATGTCAATTGACACTTTAGTGGCCAACCCCATACAAAACGTATCGGTTCTCTACATACAAAATTTCGGGACCTGGAACCGGTTCATGCACCCAGGGTACCGGTCCCGTGACTGGTACTGTACCGGTTCATTTTCCCTTAGGGTGTTTAGATTTGAACATGGTTTTAAATAATATTTTATTTTTATAAAAATGTTTACATTACAACTTTTTTTTTCCATTATCCACTAACGTTCTCTTAGTTATATGAAGTACTAATGTCTATAGTAAGGGGTTTCCAATAGGGATGCTAAACGGGATTGATTTTGATAAATCCCGATCCCGAAATCCCGGGATTTTTCGGGATTTCGGGTTTTTTTTAGTAACTGATTTATAAAATATAAGATATTACTGTTTTTCATTGTTTTATGTAGTTTCTTATAGAGATTCGGGATTTATCAATCCCGAAAAATCCCGGGATTTCAGGTTTCGGGATTTGCCGTTTGGCATCCCTAGTTTCCAATAAGAGGTGTTATTTTGGTATTCAAAGAAAAAATGCAATTTTTTGAGATAAATGATCGGATGTTTTTTTTTCATAATAAAGAGGGAAGGTATGCCGTTAATAATGAAAAACAACATCAGCCAAATGGCCACCACAAGCATATCCTTTTCATGAAATTTTACATAACCAAATCGCAAAATGGCTGCCCTATGTCCTCGATAGCCTCACGAGTTTTATCTTTGAGGTCTTGAATCGATGCTGGGCTGTTGGCGTAGACCTTATCTTTCATGTGGCTCCAAAGGAAGAAGTCGCAAAGTGTTAAATCACAAGATCTCGGTGGCCAATTGTGATCACCTCTTCGAGAGATAACACGGCCGGGAAACATTTCCCGTGAAAGATCAATGATTTCGTTGCTTGTGTAGCACGTAGCGCCGTCTTGTCAATAGTAAACGTTGTCCAGATCAATACCATCCAACTCCGACCATAAAAAATCATTAATCATCTATCGTTAGCGCAATCCATTCTTCGTAACTGTTGATCCAACCTCATTTTCGAAAAAGTAAGGTCCAATGATCCCGCCGGACCATAAACCGCACGAAACAGTCACACGTTGAGGATGTAGAGGCTTCTCAACAATAACTCTTGGGTTTTCCGAGCCTAAGATGCGACAATTTTGCTTGTTGACGTAGCCACCGAGGTGGAAATGGGCCTCATCAGTCAAGATGATTTTTCGATGGAATTCCGGATCATTTTCATGCATTTCAAGGACCCAATCAGCAAAGACACGACGTTGTTCATGATCGGCCGGCTTGAGTTCTTGTGTTAACTGAACTTTTTAAGCCTTAAGACCCAAGTCTTTTTGCAAAATACGATGTAATGACGTTTGTGTAATGCCGAATCCAAAGAACGACGAGGAAAGGACAAACCTGGGATTACTTCAACACTTTGGGCTAAAGCAGTAATATTCTCAGTGCAAGGGTCTTATTCTTCACATCACTAACTTGTCCCAAGTGTCTATAAAAAGTTTTGCCACGACCATTACGCCCATTGGGTCCACCAATCCGAAAATTTTGAAACCGCTGACATTTTGCATCCTTGCATTTTCGGACATGGTCCTAGTAGAAGTTTCTTCAAGAAATGAGCCAAGGAATTCGCTTAAAAAATTTGTCCGGTACTTCCTGAATCACCCTGTATATAGCCTACGGTAATTTCAATACTGTAAACTAACTACGCTCAATTCATTGAAATCGGTTCACCCGTTTAGCTGTGGTTGAGCCACAAACAAACAAACACACAAACAAACAGACACATTTATTATACAGGGTCCTCCAAATACCTTGTTTTTTTTTGAAAATGCTATAGAAAAAACTCCTCAATATTTTCTCAAATTTCTTTTTTTTATTTGAAAGTACAATCCTTCCGGTTAATAATGGAAAATATCTTCATTCTAATGGCTGCCTCGGCTGGCCATGCAGTAGCCTACACGATCGGTCCATTTTTTAAGCACATTATCGATTGGGTGCAGCTGTATTTCACCAATGGCTTCACGAATATTGTCCTTTAAAGCATCAATTGTCTCTGGCTTGTCGGCGTAACACTTATCTTTGAGGGCACCCCACAAATAATAGTCCAACGGTGTCAAATCGCAGCTCAGAGGTGGCCAAACGACATCAGCTCTGCGGCTGATAACGCGATCTTCAAAAACAGGGCGCAAAACATTGAGTGTAGCTTCGGCTGTGCGGCACGTAGCGCCGTTCTGTTGAAATCAAATATTGCCAATATCCTCCTCGTGAATTTTTGTGAACAAAAATTCGTTCAACATGGCCCGATAACGATCCGCCATTGACTGTAACGGCCACTCCTTGCTCATTTTCGAAGAAAAAAGACCCAATTATGCCTCTGGACCAAAATCCGCACCAAACAGTGACTCGTTTTGGGTGCATCGGCTTTTCAATGTATGCGTGCGGGTTTTCTGTGCGCCAAATGCGACAATTTTGCTTGTTTACATACCCGCCAAGATCAAAATGAGCATTTTCTGTAAGTCGGTCGCAGGCCCACTTGTTCAAGCGTATACACAACCATATTCGTTCAGGGGAAGGATAAAACTAATTATCTGTCAAATCAGACATGAGCTAAGTGTTACCATTCACGAAATAAGCATTAGCATTACCATCTTTTCGTCGACTATAAAGCTGCCTTCGACAGCCCGATACGGCAGAAATTACTCAAAGCCATGGCTGAGTTTGGTATTCCAGCGAAGCTGATACGTTTTTGCGGAATGACGCTGACTGACACGAAGTCTTTAGTGAAGATTGGACCTTACGGAGCCATTCTATACCAGACGAGGCCTAAAACAAGGCGACGGCCTATCGTGCGATCTCTTCAACATTGTGATGGAAATGATAATGAGAAAAGCTGCAGTAAACACGAGCGGCACTATATTCAACAAAAGCCACATGCTACTCGTGTACGCTGCTGACGTAGACATAATCGGTCGAAAACTGCGGGATGTGACTGCAGCCTTCTAAGGTATACAGAAGGAATCTGCGAAAATCGGCCTAACTGTGAACGAGAACAAATCGAAGCTATTTGTTTCAACGAACAAAGAATCTACTCGTTTGGGAAACTGCGTGAACGTTGACAACTATAATTTCGAGGTGGTAGATAATTTTGTCTACCAAGGCTCCGCCATCAACAAATAAAATGAAATGCAAATGCAGCAAATAATGTCGGCTTAGAAATCCGGAGAAGAATCCAAATAAATGCTACTACGGACTAAGCAACCGATTCTATGACAGAACCCTCTCTCGACGAACAAAACTCCAGCTATACTAGATACTGGTTCTACCTGTCTTAATGTATGGCTCAGAATCCTGGGTTCTGACACAAGCGGATGAATCGGTTCTGGCGGTATTCGAGAGAAAAATACTCCATAAAATATAGGGGCCCATCATCGTTAACTGAGAGTATCGGCGTCGTATGAATCATGAGCTGTACGAGCTGTACACTGACATTGACGTGGTCAAACGCATTAAGGTGCAACGGTTGCGTTGGCTAGGTCATGTTGTACGCATGGACGAAAATGCTCCAGCTCGAAAAGTCTTCGACAATGAACTCGATGGACGGCGCAGAAGAGGGCGACCTAAACTCCGTTGGAAAGACCAGGTTACTGAGAATCTTACAGAACTCGGTGTGACTAACTGGAGAAGAAGTGCAGAAGATCGAGGCGCTTATAATATTTTTCTACGTGCGGTATATAATCCACTGGGATTGCATAGAAGTACCAGCTAAGTAAGTCAGTAAGTAAGAGATTTGAACATATTTTAAATGCAAAACAAATATTTTGGCTGTTTTATTTTATAAATTTTTACGTGGTTGAAACATTCAACTACTACGCGGGTGACCTTTGTTTAAGACCTGTTACAGACATATCCATTTTTTTTTTGATAGATGTTGTTGATAACACTTTGTGAGTAGTCGAAACAATCGGCTAGTCTAGTAAAAACTTTACAAAAAATCTGATGCTCGGATTTGTCTTTCATGAGATACAAAGGGTATATACATTTTTAAGTTAATGATAAATTAAATCAAAATCAAAATAGTAAACAATTTGCCATTCATTACCTATCACATTAGTTCAACATTTCCTGTATTTTGCCATATTCAGATCAATCAAAACACAAGACAAAACTATTTAAAAATTTATGAGTAAATTTCTTCAAATTCTCAAGAGATTGACAGTTGAAAAATATGATTTTCCTAAGCCCCAACACAAAAATTAAATTTAAATTTATTAATATCCTTTCTTTTGCACGAAAATCATATAATATAGAGATAACAAGCCAAATGAATTACAATGTCTTCAGCTTTTGCAAAACAAAAAAAAAACAAAAATAAAATACAAAAAAGAAAACATATTAACCCCCAGTCGCCTTGATATTGTACGGATTTTTTTATTTTGCATAGCCAGTCGCTGCGCTAACAACTTAATGTTATGTTCTTATAAATGTTATTAATTGCACTTTTTATTGGCTGCTCTTCTTGTTTGATTTCGTTTCGATTAATATCATAGGCGTTTCTTCGTTCGACTCGGCTCGCGTTAACGTTACGAGTAATTAAGAAAAATTTTGTATGAGATTTTATTAATATTTATTTTTATACAATTTCAAAGTTGTTTCAATCTAAACAAAACATTATGTATGTTAATTAAGATATAGTTGGAAATTTTAATTGCCTGAACCATTAACGATTAAGGCGATATTTCATTAAATGAAAATTATATATATGTATTTGTGTATATGTTTATTTATATGGTTTACAATTATATACTAGCGATGGCAGAGTAAGACAACAAACACGTGGTTTGGAATAGATAAGACATTTTCGGCCTTGTAAGGTCTATTTGACGAAGTTTGATAATTGCAGCTTTCTCATAGAAATTTACTAAATAATACAAATCAATATATGACATCTAGTGCTTGGGACCGAACGGAGCGTGATCTAAAATCTGTAAAAAAAAACAAATGAAAGAAAAACCTATAAATTAATCCTACTTCATAATTTACTAGAGGGCCCGGCAATGCTTCGCTATTGCATATTAATTTTTAATATATTTCCCACTTCTTACTATCCTAAATGCTATATAAAGGCTTATTTATATATTTGTACACTATACTTTTAAAACGGTTCTTAAGCTCGACAGCAAGATGTTGAACTTAGTAACTTATGTAACTAATTTCAAGTAAATCCTTAACATGGAAGTTAACTAAGGAAGTTTTATGGTTTTAAATGCTAAATACACAATGCAGCAATTTTTGATATCTTAGGTTCTATGACGATCGTACAAAGTTCATCAGCAAATTCATATCTATACTGCTGGCATATATACTCGTTTTTCTGAATGTAGGGGCGAAAAACAACTTTTTTTTTACTAATCGGAAACAGACACTCCGCTAAATATCAAAAATAAATTTTTATTTTTATCTGTAGTACTCTGGCTGTCTGTATACTAACTATATCTCTTAGGACGTCAAAAACACTTTTGGCATGCCTTCTACGCTCTTTCTTGTTCTCCAACTGATCAAGAATTTTGCTATCTTTGTAAAATATACTCATATTACCATTTTTTTGAGATAATTCGGTCACCAAATGTTTGGCTTAGCAAAGTGATGGTCTCACGCGCTATATGGCATATTACGCCGTCGTGTTGGAACGATTTCTCCTCCGAATGATTTGCAATGAAAGGATACATATAAAAAATCAATTGATCATCCACTAGCCCTAATTCTTCCACTAGTTGGATCTTATATGAATGTAGGCCAAGATCTTTCTTCAACATTTGCAGAGACTGAGTTGTTGAGAACGGCATCGGTTCGATAAATTCGAGTTCCCTGTCACTTTTATGTCTACAGTGGAGATGGCTTCTTCTGTACGCACGGTACGCGCTTGATTTGGATAAATACACGGTACAACACATGCCATTGAACATCCGTTCAGTGGTAGCAAATGTGAGAAGGCGCAATATTGAGTAACCTAATGGCATGCTACCACCGATGCGTCTTAAGAAGTAAGTAAGAGAAGTTACTGAAGCTCAACACAATGGCTCTCTTAGTGGCTTTGGCAGCCCCAACAAACTAGGATCGGGCGCGGTGGCCTAATAAGCCACTCTCCATAAACAAAACTCATTATGAAAACACGATGAAAAGAAAAAACAAGAACCCCACGTCGAAAGAACTGTGACATCTTTTTTAGCTGTCATGCAGAAAGACACGAATTTGGATGTGAATTCATAGTCGGCAAGAGACTTCGACATTTGGTCTCGTGGTTTAACCCTGTATGTGACCGAATAGCCGCTATTCGCATCAAGACGAAATATTTTTACAATAACGTTGATTTGTGTACACGCCCCGACGGAAGACAAAGATGAGAACATTAAATATGCATTTTATGAGCGTCTGGAGGAAATATTATATATGATCGCCGCCATGCACATGACATTAAAATTGTTCAAGGAGATTTTAATGCTAAAATAGGAAGGGAAGATGCTCTTGGTTCAGCAGTCGGAAAATTTAGTCTGTACAACAACACCACCGATAACGAATAGTTAGCTTCAGGTCGGCAAGAAACATGGTAGTGAGTTGAACCTGATTCCCGCATAAGGATATCTACAAGGCAACCTGGATATCCCCTGATCAAAATACAAGAAACAGATTGATCATGTGGTAATTGATGGAAGGCATGTCTCAAGTGGTATGGACGTGCGAGTGATGCGCGGTGCAAATATTGACTCGGATCACCACCTAGTTGTAGCCAAGGTACGCACACGATTAAGTTGTGCTCAAAACACTCGTAATCAAACGCAAAGGAAGCTAGACATCACAAAGCTGCATAACACCGAGATAGCTAATGCCTACTCCATTCAACTATCTCAATTACTCCAAACAAACCCCCCTAATTCTGATGTTTCCGACACCCAGTGTCAGCATATTGCGAATTCTATGACCACTGCCGCATAACTCAGTATGCAAAACCATGCTCAGACAAGCCCTGGTACGATGAGGAATGTCGCTAAATGTCTGAAGATACGGATGCTGCATAGAGGGCAAAACTGCAGCCAATGGCAACGCCTGCAGTGACGGAGCGTTATAATGAGAAGAGGATGGAGATGACACGCCTCTTCTGGCGGAAAAGGCGTCTATGAAAGAAAAGAGAGAGCCAGGATATCGAAAGTTACAGAGATAGAGGTGAAGCCCGAAAGTTCTACCAAAAGTTAAAAAGTAAAGGTTTTGAACCAGGGATCCCCATCTGTAAGGACGAAGACGGAAGTCTGGTCACAGACACTCAGAGTGTGCTGCAAATATGGAGGAAACACGTACGATCTGTACTCGTTTCCGAAGACAGCATTAGTGACGAAATCACACCAATCTTCGACGATGGAGTAGACTGTCCACCGCCCAGCCAAAAAGAGGTCAGCACGGCAATTGCACGGCTAAAAAACAATAAAGCTGCGGGAGCCCATGGCCTGCCGGCAGAGCTTTTTATAGCCGGCAGCAATGAGCCGGCAACATGCAAGCATCCAGCCAAAAAGAGATCAGCACGGCAATTTCACGGCTAAAAAACAATAAAGCTGCGGGAACCCATGGCCTGCCGGCAGAGTTTTTTAAAGCCGGCAGCAATGAGCCGGCAACATGCAAGCACCAGCTCATAAACTCGATTTGGTTCAAGGAATGCATGCCCGATGATTGGATAAAAAAGGATCCAAGTGTGTGTACCAACTGTCGCAGGATTAGCCTTTTACCCATCTCATATAAGGTACTGTCTAGTGTGTTATGTGAAGACTAAAGCTCATTGTGGCGAACCTGATTTTACCTTATCAGTGTGGCTGTAGATCTGGTAAATCCACGACCGACCAGATATTCACACTACGACAAATCTTGGGGAAGACCCAAGAAAGGCACATCGACACCTACCATCTGTTTATCGACTGCAAAGCTGCATTCGACAATCCGATATGACAGAAACTATCACATGCTATGGCTGAGTTTGGTATCCCATCGAAGCTGAATTGACTTTGCGGGATGACACTGACTCACACGAAGTCTTCAGTGAAAATTGAAAAAAAACATGACAGCGCCATTTTCTACCAAGGTCTTTCTTTAGACAAGGTCTGTCATGCGATCTCTTAAGCATCATAATGGATATGATCATGTGGAGTGCTGCAATAAACACTACTGGCACCATCTTTAACAAAAGCTACATGCTACTCTCATATGCCGATGATATAGATATCATTGGCCGAGTACTGAGGGATGTTACTGCGGCCTTTTCGAGTATTGAGAAGCAGTCGGCAGAAGTGGGTCTGGTTATTAATGAGGACAAAACTAAGTTATTTGTTTCAATTAACTAAGAGTCCACTCGTCTGGGACGCTGCGTGAACGTTGACAACTATAACTTTGAAGCGGTAGATGATTTTGTCTACCTTGGCTCCACCATAAACAAAAAGAATAATGTTAGCCTGAAAATCAAAAGACGAGTATTAATCGCAAACCGCTTCTACTATTCGCTTAGCAAGCGATTTAATGACTAAGCGCTCTCTCGAAGAACAAAGATCCAACTTTACCAGACACTGATCGTGCCTATCGTACTCTACAGCGCAGAATCCTCGGTAATGACGCAGGCGGATCATTTTATTCTGGGAGTTTTCGAGAGAAAAATACTACGCAAAATATTTGGATCCATCATCGCTAACGGCGAGTACCGTTGTCTAATGAATCATGAGCTGTACAACGACATCGACGTAGTCAAGCGCGTTCCAATAGAGCTAATGCGCTGTCTTGGACGCGTTGTACGAATGGAAGAAAACGCTCCGGCTCGAAAAGTCTTCGGCAATATACTGGATGGGCGACGCAGGAGGGGGCGACCAAAACTCAGATGAATGGTCCAGGTGAAAGAGCTGCTTACTAAGCTCGGTGTGACTAACTATCTACGGAACGCAAAAGACCGAAGCGTTTGAAATACTTTTCTATGTGCGGCTATTGATAGATAAATTTCTGTTGTTGCTGCCATTAAGGAAGAAGAAGAAGCACTTAACACAATCAAAAACAATGTAAACAATTACAATAATTGTGGACTTTCTATGGAAAATTTTACAGAAAATAACCTGAAAGTCACAATTTTGTAAAAGCTCAAATTCCTAAGGTCACACCCGTTGTAGACTTCTAATTGACATTCTGAGCAGAAATCAAGTTCTTTCAGTGTTTACCTTTTCCTTAACGTTTTAAAACTTAACTACACAGCTTTTTTTAATAATAAACTTTCTATTTATGAATTATAACCAAAAATGTGACTAACATGGTCACAACCGTCCCAATGAAAGTGTCCAAATCAGCAGTTATCTACACGATAAAATAAATTTAAAAAAATTAATTAAATTTTTGTATATTATATTCTGAGACTTCTGAACGTTCTCCATATATACATAATTTGTTATCTGCTCTAACATTTGTCTTCATTATAAAGATTTATTTTCTCTTTTGCTAATAAATTTGCAATTAAATTATCCTTAAAGGCATTCAAGAATAAATCAGTTCCACATTAAAGATTTCTGAACCAGACAATTGGTGATGATTTTGTTATTTTAAGAACAAAAACAATAAAAATTATTTCACAATTAATCAATGTCATTATAATCGTCATATGTTTTTATTAGATTTTTTTTTTGGCAATAATAATGTATATAATGTATAATATACATACATACATACACATATTGTATGTAAGTAGATGCATAATCAAAAATTGCCATCTGACCGTCCCTCCTTTAAGTCCGTCCGTCGACCCATTTGTCTGTCAGCCATATATTGTAACATGCATGCAATTTGGCTATGACTTCCTACTATCGCGTATATTATTCGTTTATACAATTTTTTGCTATAGCAGCACCCGGATTTCCCATAAGATTCTCAGTTTATCAAGATGAACGTGTAATTATTTTGTTGTTGTTGTTTTTGTTGATACAAATAATAGACAATTGTTGTGTGTATGCGAATCATTTTGTGGCATTTAAATTTTTCATATGTGGAATTGCCAAGTGATTTTTAGCATTTGATGGATATGCTTTGATGTGTAGTTCATTTTATATTTTTAAATTTTAGGCTCATGTTGATTGTAGTTTGACTTAAATAGAAAAAAACACGATATAGCCGCCTTTAGTAAGTATATAGCGTGTGGTATTACATTGTTGGAGTTATATAGTGTTAGTACAGCAAGGTCTCAGCAATAAGTTATTCTACTCTACTCGTTTTCTACTCGTCATTTTGTACAGCCCTACAATCATTGCTATAAGTTTGCAGTCTTGGAAACGCAACTTTGGTGTATTTGACTTTAGTGTATTTTCTGCAACCATATATGGATAAAATCCACAAAGTTGTATGAACCCCTATTATTATGTCTCGCATTATTGTGATTCTCTGTGAGTTTATTTTGTTAGACTATTATCTTGTATGCACTGCAAACTTTTCAATGATTTCTTCGAATTTTTAAAACAAATTCAATTAAATTTGTGTGCTCCGCTGGTATGTTTGAACATGTTCGCCTAATTAAAATTGTATACTACACATGGGTATATTTTTTTCAATTTATATATTTAAATATGTTTCGCCATTCCAACCCCCAAGTGTTTGCTTTTATTCTTGTTTTTTTTGTTAAAATAAATCGATATTATCTTCACAATAAATTAATTTCACCATGGTCCATATCGTGCACTGTGGCGGAGAAATGTGAAAAAAAAATTTCTAAATCTCATGATAAATATAAAACTAACATAAAAATAAATAATATAATATAATATAAATATAAAAAATATAAAAAATATTAGAAATATTACAAATATTACAAATATTACAAATATTACAAGTATTTAAAATATTAAAAATATTAAAGAAATTACAAATATTAAAAATATCAAAAATATCAAAAATATTAAAAATATTAAAAATATTAGAAATATTAAAAGTATTTAAAATATTAAAAATACTAAAAATATTGAAAATAATGAAAATATTTAAAATATTAAAAATAGTGAAAATATTAAAATTATTAAAAATATTAAAATATTAAAAATATTAAAAATATTAAAAATATTAAAAATATTAAAAATATTAAAAATATTAAAAATATTAAAAATATTAAAAATATTGAAAATATTGAAAATATTGAAAATATTAAAAATATTAAAAATATTAAAAATATTAAAAATATTAAAAATATTAAAAATATTAAAAATATTAAAAGTATTAAAAATAATAAAAATAATAAAAATAATAAAAATAATAAAAATATTACAAATATTTTTAAAAATATTAAAAATCGTTCTTGAGTTTGTTTGTTGTTGATCTGTATTGAATTATGATATTGTCATAGTTCGGTTTGAGATCAGTTCTATTGGCAATAGGTTTTTAGTCAAGAGTGTGAAATGTATTATGTTGACAGCAGGTTAGGCGTATGACGTCATTTCGACATTAACCACAATGTCTCGTCAGCGCCCTTTGCTGTGCCTTCTCCTCTATCATCACAAACCTTAAGTGAAGAAAACATCTCAAAGCTAATGAGAACTTTTCCCAACGGTGCGAAGAAAGCATCCTCGAAGCGCACAACATGCCAACATAATACACACACAAGCACTTGCCTATGCATATGTCCATCGGACACAATTGCACAGGAGTTTTGTTGTTGGCAAAGTGCCAACCCCGTTCTGCGTATCGTCAGGGTATCATCGTTCTTGAGTTTGTTTGTTGTTGATCTGTATTGAATTATGATATTGTCATAGTTCGGTTTGAAATCAGTTCTATTGGCAATTATTTATTAGAACTGATCTCAAACCGAACTATGACAATATCATAATATTAAAAATATTAAAAATATAAAAAATATTGAAAATATTAAAATTATTGAAAACATTAAAGTAATAAATATATTAAAAATATAACAAATATTAAAAATATTACAAAAAAAATATTAAAAATATTAAAGATATTAAAAATATTTATTACAAATATTCAAAATATTAAATATATAAAAATATTAAATATGTATACTAAACATTTGAAAAATATTTCAAATATTAAATTTACGTTAAGTACATGCGAAGTACATGTTTGACATAATTGTAGATATATATACAGCTGATGATGTACCATTGTGCATCAGTTGGTCACAAAGGGGTCTGAAGATGAACTCGTCATGGAGTTCGAAACGCGTCATTCTAGTGCGTGACACACTGAATTTGACCAAATATTTAAACAATAAAATAAAAACACTTTTCTGATCGTAAGCCGAATTTGATGTATCATTTGATACACATAACGTAAATTTAATATATAAAACACGATCGACTAAAATTAACAATCAAACAGTTTAAAACATTAAAAATATTCTTGTTATTTGGCAGCAGTAACAGAAATTCATCTGTCAGGAGCAGCACGTAGAAAAGAATTCAAAACGCTTCGGTCTCTTGCGCTCCGTAGATAGTTTGGCACACCAAGTGTAGATAACAGCTCTTTCACCTGGTCCATCCAACGAAGTTTTCGTCGTTGTACAGCTCATAGCTCGTGGTTCATTCGACGACTGTTAACGATGATGGGGCAAAATATTTTGCGAAGTATTTTTCTTTCGAAGATTCCCATAAAATGTCATTACCTAGGATTCTACACTGTAGAGCAGGACAGGTAGAATCAGTGTCGGATAGAGTTGGATCTTTGTTCGTCGAGAGAGCGCTTTGTCATTAAAACGCTTGCTTAGCGCATAATAGCAGCGGTTTGTGATCAATACTTGTCACTTGATTTCCAGGCCGACAAAATAATCTACCACTTCAAAGTTATAGTTGTCAACGCTTACGCAGCGTCCCAGACTAGTGGACTCTTTGTTCGTTGTAACAACTAACTTGGTTTTGTCCTCATTTATCACCAGACCCACTTCCGCCGACTGCTTTTTAATGCTCGAAAAAGTCCCAGTAACATCCCGCAATCCACGGCCAATGATATCTATAACATCAGCATATGTTAGCAACATGTGACTTTTGTTGAAGAAGGTACCATTCCTGTTTCCTGCAGCCGTCCGCATGATCATCTTCATTATGATGTGAAAGAGATCGCATGACAGACTATCACCTTGTCTAAAGCCTCGCTTGGTAGAAAATGGCTCTGCCAGATTTTTTTGCCAATTTTCACTGAAGACTTCGTGACAGTCAGTGTCATTCCGCAAAGTCGTATTAGCTTCGCGGGGATACCAAACTCAGCCATAGCATTCAACAATTTCTGTCGTATCGGACTGTCGAATGCAACTTTGTCATCAATGAACAGATGGTAGGTGTCTTTTCTGCATTTCTTGGTTCTTCTCCAGGATTTATCGTAGTGTGAGTATCTGGTCGGTAGTGGATTTACCAGTTGTAAAGCCACATTGATAAGGTCCAATCAGATTCGCCAGAATTGGGTTTAGTCTTTCACATAACACAGTAGACAGTACCTAGTATGCGATGGGAAAAGGTTGATCCCGCGATGGAACATACACTTGTACAGGACAAGAACACTCAGATTTCAATCATCGGGCATGCACTCCATGAGCCAAACCGTGCTTATGAGCTGGTTTATGCATGTTACCAGCTCATCGCCGCCGGCTTTAAAAAGCTCTGCCGGCACACCATCGATTCCCGCAGCTTTATTATTGTTGATCTCGTTTTGGCTCGGTGGTGAACAATTGCAAAATTGAGGGTATTTTTGAAAAAAAAATAATACAAATTTTGAAATTTCATTATTAAACAACAATTAACAATTTAGCATATATGAATCAAAATCTACAAAAAAGTATTTGGGTATTTTTTCAATATCTCTCTCTGTCCCCGAGATATCAGGCTTTAAAACCCGTTTTTTTACATTAAATATAGCAAAGACTAATGAATCTAGATTTTGATCTCTGGTTTCATCCGAATGCACACTGTCTACTTTCTAATGACAACAAAACCATTACCATCCAATGCTCCATTGCATCAAATATCTCGATACCTATAAGAGATATAATAAGTCCAATCATATAATTTTTTAGGTCTTCACTTCCCCTATTTAACGGTTAAGTTTGGGCTTTGCCCACTTTTTGTATGGTGATCACAATTTAAGGGAAGGGAAATTTCAATGAGTCATCTATGATGGTTAGAATACGCGACTACCATGCGGGAGATCCCGGGTTCGATTCCAGTCTCCAGTCATCTACATGGTTATTTTTATTGCCGGCCCCCTCGATATTGTCGACAGCATCTTGACTGTATATAAGTGTCGAGTCAATCGGCATGTCTAGTAAGAGCTTCTTAAACAGTGACGTTCGTATTCGTCGATAAACAAGTAGGTGCCGTTTTTTGTGAATCTAAAAATAGAAAGCGTGTTAATTTTACAACAAAGCGAGAAGCTATGTCATACCCCATTCATCGGATGTAAAGGGAAATTAAGTTTTTAAATTTGCCAAAAGAATATCGGATAAGCATAAACAACGTTTCATGCCAATTTTGAAAAACCGGTTTGCCGACGTCAAAAAAACCGATTATTCGAAATTGGCATTTTTGAAGAAATCAGCATACGGTTTTGGAGTAAAAACCCCAGATAGATGGTTTTTGGAGTAAAAAAGCCATTTAGACGGTTTTCGTTTTTGAACCCTCCAGATGCAAGTATAAAAAAATATTAAAAATTTTATGAAGGTCAGGGATATAACCATATAAGTAGTAATTTATTTAATCGGAAAGATCTACTATTTTCTCATATTTCTTTTGTTGGTATTGTTTATTTTCTCCCCTGTGTCACCCACTGTGCGACTCCGGCAACCACTATCTATGTATCTGTTGTGGTAGATGATGAGTTGGTGTTGTTGTTGCTGTTTTCATGATATTTGCATTTTATTGCTAATAATCAAAAACATTTGCGCGATAATTAACTAAAATAACAATAACAACAAATGGAGCGGCAGCAGCAGAAGCAGCAGTAACAATATGCTATTATTTTACTACGCGATATAGAGCGATAAAATTTTTTGTTAACGTTAACGCTTAAAAGTATACTAAGAAAAAAAATACGGGATGGTTACTTTTTTAATTTTTTTTTTTTACTCTGTTAGCACTTTTTATGTTGACGTTTACAAAATTGTTTTTAATATATATATTTTATGTTAAAAACATTTATTTAATAACAGTTATAATTAACAAACTGATGTGTGTCTTCCTGTTTTTTGTTTCATTGTAGATGCTGGGCACAGCATTGCTGGGGAAACGCACACCAAAGGTAAGTCAAAAAGTGGAAATGTCAATAAAGTAATTTTATAGTCCCATAGATAATATATTTCGAATTAGTATTTGTAACGTTGTTGAAGTTTCATAAAATTTAAGTTACTTTACAGCTAAATTTATTAATTCAGTTTGTGGTCCATAGTTTGCCTGAAATTAAAAATAAAGTAACGGATTTTGGAATGCATAACAATTTAGGGTATTATAGGGCCATAGAACATTTTTTTGTAGGGCCTTATTATAAAATAATCATTAACATTTATACGGTTACTTACTTACTTAGCTGGCACATCTTTGCAATCCAATTGGGTTATATACCGCACTTACTTTACTTACTTAGCTGGCACTTCTTGCAATCCAATTGGGTTATATACCGCACGTAGAAAAATATTATAAGCACCTCGATCTTCTGCGCTTCTTCTCCAGTTAGTCACAACGAGTTCTGTAAGGTTCTCAGTAACCTGGTCTTTCTAACGGAGTTTTGGCCGCGATATTGCTCTTTTTACATCTGCTTGACTTGGTGGTGGGCAATCTAAGCCATCGTAGACAAATGGCGTGATACCTTTACGTGCGGTGCCTTCTGGAGCCACAGTTGCTGGAAGTGTTCTCTCCATATATGCAGCACACTCTGCGTATCTGTAACCAGATTTCCATCTTTGCCCTTACAGGAGGGGAGCTCATTACCGTAGCCTTTTGCTTTTACTTTTCGGGAAAAAATTTTCGGGCCTCACCTCTATTCTTGTATCGTTCTATATCCTCGTTCACCCGTTCCTACATCTGACGTTGTTTTATTCGCTTAAATAGCGGTCTCGCCTGTTTTACTGCCTCCTTGTGCCGTTCCCTAACATCCCGTGCTACATTTCGGCTGTGGCGTTGCCCTATAAACTGCATGTTGTTCCTCAGACGTTATGCGACATTATTCATCGTACCAGGATTCGTCTGAGCGCCGTTTTTCATATCCTAGCACGGTTGTTGCGGCGGTTGCCATGCAATGCGCAATATGCTGCCACTGTATATCGGGAACATAAGAAGTAAGGGCGTTGTGTCGTAGTAGTTGGTAGAGCTAGTTGGAGTAGGTAGTGGCTTTCTCTGGCGTTTGCAGCTTTGCGATGTCCAGCTTTCTTTGTTTTTGGTTATGTGCGTTTTTGGAATTGCTCAATCTTGTGCGCACATGTACTGATGCATGCCTTCCATCAATTACCACATGATCAATTTGATTTGCGGTCACTACCATGTTCCTTCCCGCTCAATAAAACTGTTGTACTCCGTGGGGTATGATTTCCGTGGAATATTACTTATGATAATCGTACGCCACCACATAGTATTTATGTTCTGTCAAACAAAAGAATCTAAAACGTGACAAATTCCCTTATACGATACTTACTAACTTCAAATCGAAATTAAATTATCATGGCATGTAACTTGACAAAACGAATGATGAAGAACTTCTTCTTTTTGGGGCTACTTTCACGTGCAGTTATCAGAATTGAGTCCCAAAATCATGTGTTGTACTATGTTAGATTTGATTCCTTTTTCTATCCTTCTAAAATCGTTTTACGACATTTTAACCTTTTTAGCAGTCTACAGTAAAGGCCACAACAATCGTCAGCCGATAACATCTGATAAACTTGTTTAGTTTTCTTAGTACCCAATAATAACCTTACATTTACTATCGCATATTATCGCATACTGCCATAGATTAACCTTCTCCATTTCTTGTTGTGTTTTTTTGTTTCTTTCTATATTACCCACAGTCTGTTAAAAAGAAACCTTTCACCGAGGACGAACTAGCAGGTAAGTTCATGTTTCTTGTTTTAAATAAGTGTAAACTTTTCCTCTTATCGTTCAGGGCTGATCTTAAGTTTTCGTTTTGATGGCAATGAGAAAAAGCCTTCTTACACTATTTATGTATATTTTAACACTTCCTTTGCAATATACCGCAAAGGTAATTTGAAAACTACCCTTTAAAAGCAATTAATGGTCATAAATGTGTAGGAGGAATAGAACAAAAAAAAAAGAAGGGGAAAAAGATTTGAAATTGAAGATATTAAATTGCAAATAGAGTAACCGCCAGCCACTACGAATGTTGAAATGTTTAACCCAGTAAAAAAGTGGTTTGCAAAAGAGTGGTTGAAAGAGTAAAATAATCTGTAATCAAATCTTAAATGGCATCACTTCTCTGTTCGAATACATACCTCGTTTTCATATTATAATACCTTAGACTCCTTTACTTTCGATGGTACAATATAGAAATTCAAAAACCCAGTGAAGAAAGTAGTATGCAAAAAAGTGGATGAAAGAGTAAAGTAAACAGGATCATAGGAAAATGTTGAATGGCATCACCTCTCAGTTCCAATACATGTCTCGTTTTCATATTCTTAAAGCCAAGACTCCCCCACTTTCGATGGTACAGTATAGAAATTTATAAACCCAGTGAACAAAATGGTATGCAAAAGAGTGAATGATAGTATGAAGTAAACAGGATCATAAGAACATGTTAAATGGCATCATCTCTCAGTTCGAGAACATGTCCCGTTTTCATATTCTTATATCCAAGACCTCCTTTACTTTCGATTATTCTATATTTTACTTAGTGACGTCAGCTTTGCCACACGACCTACAAGTTTTGCTGGCATACTTTTTGCTTAGTTGTAATACATAAACATTTTTTCCCTTTTAAGCGTTTTAAAACTCATATTAAACTATAATTTTATTATTGTAAAATTCATCATTATTCTAACATCAAATTGTGCGGCTCCTAAAAAAATACGTAATACTGTTATTTATAAACATTCAACATTCACATGTAGGAGAAAAAAAAAACAACTTTCACTTATTTTCATTTTGTAATTGAAGCAATTTAAGACGAATGCAATTTATATGAGCAATTACAAGTAATTTTTTGTGTTTACTGATAAGTTTTTGTTTCTTAGCTATAAATCACAAACTTCCGTCCTCTGAGAATTTGCGGTAATTTCTATTGTTAGATTTAAGATTTTTTTTGTCGTTGCTCTAAAATTAACAAAAGAAATCAAATTTTTGTAAAAGTTGAGAAAATAATTCACATAATGCATTTAAATGTAGTTATTACATGAATTGACGTGTTTGCGTTATGCCAGACTATTATTTACATTCATACACTGAGAGGAATTTGAAGGCAAAATAGATTTTACGCAGTATTACAAATTAGCAGATCCTTTGTTCGTTAAAACTAAAAACTTTCTTTTGCCCTCGTCCACCTTAAGACCAACTTACTTCTTAATAACTGAAAAGGCTGAAGTCACATCTCGCAGTTTAAAATATTCAGCGGATTCTGTAAGTTCATCTCTAACAGAATGTGGATGACCAGGATTTGATTCCTGTCCCAGTCGATGTTGGCGACATTAAGATCGCAGTAAAAGTCTACTTAAAGCTTCTCAATCAGCTGACGTTCACATTCCTATACATAAATCGTCATAGGTGTCGTTGTATACGACTAGAAATAGATAGAGTGTGTTAATTTACAATAATGCGAGAAGCTCTCCCTGATCTCATTCATGGAGTGTAAAGGGAAAAAACTAGATGTTCACTATAAAAGTTGAAATTTATATAAAGAAATGAAACATTATTAAAATGAAGCATTATTATGGTACCAGAAAAACTGTTCGTTATGATTGAAAGTTCCTTTTAAACGGTGTTCGTTATAAACGAACTCTACTGTATATTATGTGATCTCTTTAACAACCTATAAGAACGACCACCAATGCGTCATATATACAGAATTGAGACCCCTCACATCGAACGGCTAACAAATGCATCCTGGGAACATCGCACCGACTGTGTGGTATCACGAGATATTTGATCAACACTGTATGGAACACGAACCAGATCACTATTGGATCTGGATAGAAGGTCCGTTAAACGAATAATTAGAGTAATCACGAAACACTGCGACGTCAGATCGTTTACATTCAACTGGGAGACGACACAGGAGGATTACTGTAGGCTTTGCGATGTTGAGGAGGAAATTGAGACCATTGAGCATTTGTTATGCCATTGCTAAGCTCTTCATAGAAGAAGGATGCAATTCCTCGAAAAATGGTTCTTTGATAATCTCACTGAACTGTCGTCATGCAACATGGAGAATCTGGTGAAGCTCACTGATGGTTTGAGCTTTGTTTAAACGAACAAAGAGTCAACTCGTTTGGCAAAATTTAGTTACAGATTTTAGGTACAACAACAAAAGTTTTTGGTACAATAAAAGCACTTGTAGGTATAATAAATAATAATGTTGTAATGTTTTTTTTTCAGTTAATGTACTTTTTGGTACAACAAAAGTACTTTTTGGTACAACAAAAGTACTTTTTAGTACAATAAAAGTACTAACAGCTATAATGAAAGTACTATTTGCCACAATAAAGGTACTTTTTGGTACAATAAACATACTTTTTCACTACATTGTGAAATTTAGTACAAAAAATAAAACTTTTTAGTACAATTAAAGTATTTTTTTTATTTTTAGTATTTTTAAATTTTACTAAAGTGACATTGGTACAATTTATTTTATTAAAAAGTAAAATTTTGGTACTATAAATGTACTTTTGGGTAAAAAAAAATTTACCTGGTACAGTAGATTATACCTTTTATTACAATAATGTACTATTTGGTACAATAAAAGTACTACTTGGTCAAATAAACGTACAACAAAAAAGAATTTTTTTAGTACAATAAAAGTACTTTTTAGTGCAATAACTTGTTCTACTTTTTACCATAAATGTCCTTTTTGGTTAAAGAAAAGTACTTTTTGATAAAATGAAATTTATTTTTGGTACACCAAAAGTGCTATTTGCTATTTACCATAAAATATATTTTGGTACAATAGAAATTCGTATTGTATTCCTACTTTGTAATACAATACATTGTAAAATTTGGCACTAAAAACGTACTTTTTGGTACAAAAAAGAAAGATTTTTTTAAGTACAATAAATCATTCTAAAGTACCATTGGTACAATTTATTGTACCAAAAAGTAAAATTTTGGCACTATTAATGTACTTATTATGTATTAATGTACGTACAAAAATTGTTTCTGGTAGAGTAAATTGTACCTTTTATTACAATTAAATAATAATAATGTACCTTTTATTAATTTTTGGCACAATAAATAACATATTTGGTATAATGAAATGTACTTATTAGTACAATAAATATTTATTGTATTTTTTTGGTACAATAAAAGTACTTTTTGGTACCACTACTTGGTGCAATAAAGGTACTTTGTAGTACTATAAAATATTTGTTAGTACAATAAAAGTACTTTTGAGTGCAATAAATTGTTCTTTTTTGTACAATAAATGTACTTTTTGGTAAAAATGACTTTTTGTTGCAATAAAAGTACTTTTTGGTACAACAAAAGTGTTATTTGCTACAATAAAATATATTTTGGTACAATAGAAATACATATTGGTACAATAAGCATACTTTGTAGTACAATACATTGTACAATTTGGTACAATGAAAATTAATTTTTAGTATAATAAATGATTTTTTTTATAACATTAAATTTTACTAAAGTACCATTAATGCAATTTATTGTACCAAAAAGTAAAATTTTGGCCCTATAAATGTACATTTGGGTACAATAAATTGTACCTGGTACAGTAAATTGTAAGTTTTACTACAATAATGTACTTTTTAGTACAACAAATAACCTATTTGGTAAAATGAAATGTACTTATTAGTACAATAAATTTTTATTGTTTTTTTTAGTACAATAAAAGTACTTTTTAGTGCAATGAAAGTACTTTTTGGTACAACCAAATACATATAATAGAAATACAAATTGGTACAATAAACATACTTTGTAGTACAATAATATATTGGTAGCATTTGGTAGCAAAAAACGTACTTTTTAGTACAGTAAAACAATAAATCGTACTAAAGTACCATTGGTGCAATATATTGTACCAAAAAGTACAATTTTGGTAGTATAAATGTACTTTTGGGTACAATAAATTTTACCTGGTACAGAAAACTGTACCTATTATTACAGTTATGTATTTTTCGGTACAATAAATAACCTATTTGGTAAAATGAAATGTACTAATTAATACAAATGTAATAATTAGTACAACAATAGGTTTGGTACAAAAAAAGTACTTTTTGCTACAGTAAAAGCATATTGTGGTACAATAGAAACGTACTTTTAAGTACAACAAAAGCATTTTTTTGTACAATAAAAGTACTTTTAGAAATAGTAAACTGTACCATTTGGTACAATTAATGTACTTTTTGGTACAATAAATTGTACTCATTGATACAACAAATTATGCTATTTTGTAGAATAAATTGTACTAATTGGTACAACAAATTTTACTATTTGGTACAAAAAATTGTTCTATTTGGTAAACATTTTTTTGGTATTTGGTACAGTAAATTGTACTATTATGTAAAATTAGAGGACTTTTTGGTACAATTGATTGTACCAATTTATACAACTAATTACTATTTGGTACTGTACTTTTTGATACTTACTGTACTATTTGGTAAAATATAAGCACCTTTTGGTACATTTAATTGTACTAATTGGTACAACAATATGTACTATTTAGTACAATAAATTTTACTAGTTGGTACAATAATTTTTAGTATTTGGTAAAATATAAGTACTTTGTGGTACAATAAATTGTACTAATTGGAACAATAAATTGTATTTTTATACCATCACCCTTAGGGATGAGGGTATATATCATTTGATACGACCCAAAAGTGTAACACATAGAAGGAGTCACTTCAGACCCTAGGTTTCTTAAAACCAAATTCTATTCATGATTTTTTAAGTCATTTGAGCCATGTCCGTCTTTCTTTCTGTCTGTCTGGTGGCTGTCCGGCTGGTTCGCACGATAACTTTCGAAAGACGCAACCAAATGTCTTGAAATTATGCACGAGTTAATATTTTCCCAAAACTACTTACGGTATTGCAAATGGGCTACATGGCTCCGCCCCTTCTGGTACCTCCCATACAAATACATCATTCCGCCCACTTTAGATATGGAGTAATAATATCAATAAATCCATCGCGCTCGTACCCTAATTCTTAATTTAGTATAGCTATAGCAGGATACAGTTTTTGAGAAAAAAACTGAAGTCTACCAACGCCCCATCTGGTACCTCCCACACACATCTGGTACCGCCCACTTTAGAAATCGATTAATATTATTATTAGAACTACCGCGATCGTGACCAAATTCTATATTTAGTAAAGTTCAAGCAGGATAAAGTTTTGGAGAAAAAAATCTGGAAGTCTAAACACGCCCATTCTGGTACATCCCATACAAATGTACCTTTCCGCCCACTTTAGAGATGGAATAATAATATCAATACACTTGACACGATCGTGCTCAAATTCTGTATTTAGTAAAGCCATAACAGGATAAAGTTTTGGAGAAAAGATCTGGATGTCTAGACACGCCCCTTCTGGTACCTCCCTTACAAATGTACCATGCCGCCCACTTTAGAGATGGAGTAATAATATCAATATTCTCGACACGATCGTGCCCCAATTCTGTATTTTATTAAGTTATAACAGCATAAAGTTTTGGAGAAACAATTGGAAGTCTAGCGGCGCCCCTTATGGGACCTCCCATACAAATGTACCTTTCCGCCCACTTCAGAGATGGAGTAATAATATCAATACATCCAACGCTATCGTGCCCAAACTCTGTATTTAGTAAAGCTATAACAGGATAAAGTTTTGGAGGATAAACCTAGAAGTCTAGACACGCCCCTTCTAGTACCTCCCATACAAATTTACCACTCCACCCACTTTAGAAATCGAGTAATAATATCAATATAACAGCAATTTTTTTTATTTTACTGAGGGTGATGGTATGTGTAAGTCGGGTCGCCCGACTGAAACTTTCTTACTGGTTTGGTACAATAAAAGTACTTTTGATATAATAAATTTTACTTTTTTGTATAAACATATTTGTGTTTTGAATCATTTACTGTCGTGCACAACATATTTCACATTTTCACTTCATTAAGCCGGGTCGAAGAAAAAGTTGGAAATTTAACCGCCTTATATGAACTAAACTTACTTAATTTCCCTTTACACCCCATGAATGAGGTATGGAATATCTTCTCGCTTTGTTGTGAAATTAACACGCTTTCTATTTTTAGATTCGCAACTAACGGTACCTACTTGTTTATCGACGAATGCGAACGTTACTGTTTGAGAAGCTTTTACTAGACATGCCGATTGACTCGACACTTATACTGCGAAGTTGCCGTCAACAACATTCGAGGGGAGCCGACAATGAAAGAAATTTTTTTTTTTTTTAAGGTGACTGGAGTTGAACCTGTGATCACCCGCATGGTAGTCGCGTGTTCTAACCACTATGCCACGGCCGGTCCCGCCTTATATGAACAGTGATGCCAAAAAGATTTAAGTTGCGCGAAAAATATTTTTTGTAGGCGCGACGAAAACCCGGATTCGTAACATCATTGTTTGTATACTGATTGTCAATTTCTATGCTTCGTTGAAGGATATTTACAATAGCTTTGCTTTGGGTAGAGGCTTAGGAGCTTAAGTTGATTTTTGTGCGGACTATAGTTGAGTTTTCGCATATGCCGTCTTCGACAAAGTTGTTTTAATTAAGTCAAGCTTATTCAAAAATCCAATTATAAAATCTATTTAACATCTTAAAACAATATTCAAAAAAAAACAAAATTTTTTTTTTGTATGAAACATTCATTGTGGCTCAAAAAACTAATTATGCAGTTCGATTCCTCGTATCCGAATTAGGATAAAAGCTTCGAGTCCGGCCTTGTCTTTTTTTTCGACTACCACAGTGTAATTTGTGCCTTTTGTCTTAAAAATTTTTTTAAGCTACGAAAAAATTTAAATTTGCCTATGAATTAAAATTGTCTATTTATTATTTAACAAAAACGTTTTGTTTTACCTATGATGATCTTTTTGATTACTGAGAATTTCTATTGAAATGTTATACAAATATTTCTCCCTGTGTTTGGTTGCAACGTTAATACAACAAAGACTTTGTTGAGGCATTTTGTGCTCAGTTTTTACTTTTCATCAGAAGGAAAACAATTTTAACGTCACTCTTTGTACTTTTCTTCCTTCGCTGCTGAATACCCGGGTATTTGTGCAATTTGTTTTCTATTCAAGTTCTTTTGCACAATATTTGCACATAAAGATGCAATCGTTTTGATGTTTTAGTGATTTCCTTTGGATTACAACGACCGACCGAACGACCATCTGATCGAATATTGAACTCAGAATGCGTCCGGTACCACACAAATGGCCTGTCACTACGCCAATGGCCAAAACAGCCTCGGCGGTGAGTGATTGCACTTGTTGTTTGTGCCGCCTTAAATATTCTCAAATGTTTGTGTTGTGTCAGAATCTAAATTTAGCATTTTGAACATTTTAAAAAAAGAACAAAAATACTACAATAAAAGCAGTGCTGATTACTTTTAAACGTTGAACGCTGAAGTGCTTACAAAGCTCTGTGAGCACCTCCGCGAAGGATCATATTAGAAACGCAGTTGTGTTTTTTTTTGTTGTACTGCGGCATTTTAGCAATTTCACTTGCGGCTATACCGTGCCGCATTGTAACGCATCATCTCCATACTCACTTGGCAGACAAATGATGTGCATCATCATCAAGTGCCACATCATCGTCTGTCTTGAGCATTTGTTGCATAGGGAAAATAGTAGAAGAAAAAAAAAGTTGTCGCTTTTATGATGGCTACAGTTTTACTTTGTTGCCGTTCATCATCGTCGCCGCTATTAATGTTGCAGAATAGTTTGAATTTTTTGTTTATTTGTTTATTTTGTAAACTTTTCATAAATTCTTGATAGTATTTGTTTGTGTTCGCACTGCAGTGGAAGACATATTTAGGTTCAGTGCGTTTCAGAAACAAAAAAAAAATATTTACATAACACAATTTTTACTTGGAATGCAATGACGGAAATTACTGAACTGCAAATGAGGATAAATGGCTATTAATAGGAAATTAATGCGGACCATTGTGCGACATACAAAATTTACATATTCTTAATTTTTGTTTTAGAAAATTATAAATAGAAAAGGGTAAAGGTGAAAAAATACTATATATCAGTCAAATTGACATCTGAAATGACTTGAAATGCCGTTTTTATCCTATTAATATTATAAATGTGAATGACTGTCTATTTGTTTGTTTGTATGTTTGCGGCTTAATAACGATTTCAATGAAATTTGGAAGACAGTTAGTGTACTATATAGACATTACCCTGTGGGCGTGGCAAAAGTTTTTTACGACCTAGAATGATAAAATTTGATACACAAATAGTACTCGACAACGAGAATATGTATATGCAGACGGAATTTTAATTTTGACCAGTGGGCATGGCAGACCAATTTTTTTGAGCTATAGAGATACAATTTTGTACACAGAAAATACTCGGCTACACGCATATGCAGACGAAATTTTAATTTTGGACCAGTGGGCGTGACAAAACTGTATTTTTGAGCTACAGAGATAAAATTTGGTACACAGACAATACTCGGCTACACGAATATGAATATGCAGACGAAATTTTAATTTTGGATCATTGAGCGGAGTGGGCGTGGCAAAACTGAATTTTAGCTCTAGAGAAATTAAATTTGGTACACAGATAGTTCTCGGCTACACGAATATGAATATACAGACGGAATTTTAATTTTTAATCAGTGGGCGGAGTTGGCGTTGCTAAACAAAAATTTGGTACACAGATAGTTCTCGGTAACATGGGATATCAAATTTGGTACACAGATAGTACTCGGCAACGCGAATATGAATATGCGAACGAAATTTTAATTTTGGATAAGTGGGATGAGTGGACGTGGCAAAAAAGTGAGCTAGAGATATAAAATTTGAAACACAGATAGTGCTCGGCAACATGAATATGCAGACGGAATTTTAATTTTGGATCATTGGGGGGAGGTGGTGTGGCAAAACTATATAATACCCCGAAAGAAATACAATTTGGTACACAGATAGTACTCGGCTACACGAATATAAATATTCACACGGAATGTTAATTTTGGATCTGTGGTCTGAGTGGGCGTGGCAAAAAAAAATTGTTGAGCAAGGGATATAAAATTTGGTACACAGATAGTACTCGGCTACACGAATATAAATATGCAGACGGAATGTTAATTTTGAACCAGTGGGCGGAGTGGGCCTGGCTAAACCCTATAGAAATAAAATTTGATACACAGATAGTACTCGGCAACACGAATATGAATATGCGAACGAAATTTTAATTTTGGATCAGTGGGCGGAGTGTAGGTGTGACCAAACTGTATTTTAGGCCCAGAGAGATACAATTTGATACACATAACATATAGTGCTCGGAAAAATGAATATGCAGACGGAAATTTAATTTAGTTTATTGTAATAAAAGGTACATTTATTATACCAAAAAGTATAACTTATTGTACCAAAAAGTGCTTTTATTATACAAAAAATTTAAATTTATTATGTATATCAAAATAACATTTATGGTATTAAAGAGTACTTAATTGGAACCCTTAAACGAGAATTTATTGCATTGAAAAATACCTTTATTGTATACAAAAAGAACAATTAATTGTACCACAAAGTACCTTTATTGTACCAAGATGTACTTTTAATATACTAATAAGTACTTTTATAGGACAAAAAATTTCTTTAATTGTGCCAAATATTATTTTTACTGTATCAATAAGTATATTTATTTTATATCAAAAATAAAATGTTATCATAAATAAAGAAAAAAAATTTATAGAATAAAAATAATTGTTCTTGAGTTTGTTTTTTGTTGATCTGTATTGAATTATGATATTGTCATAGTTCGGTTTGAGATCAGTTCTATTGGCAATTATTTATTATTGCCAATAGGTTTTTAGTCAAGAGTTTGTGAAATGTATTATGTTGACAGCAGGTTAGGCGTATGACGTCATTTCGACATTAACCACAATGTCTCGGCAGCGCCCTTTGCTGTGCCTTTTCCTCTATCATCACAATCCTTAAGGGAAGAAAGCATCTCAAAGTGCTTGTGTGTGTATTATGTTGGCATGTTGTGCGCTTCGAGGATGCTTTCTTCGCACCGTTGGGAAAAGTTCTCATTAGCTTTGAGATGTGTTCTTCCCTTAAGGTTTGCGATGATAGAGGAGAAGGCACAGCAAAGGGCGCTGACGAGACATTGTGGTTAATGTCGAAATGACGTCATACGCCTAACCTGCTGTCAATATAATACATTTCACACTCTTGACTAAAAACCTATTGGCAATAATAAATAATTGCCAATAGAACTGATCTCAAACCGAACTATGACAATATCAATAAAAATAATTTTTGACACAATTAAAAATCTCTTAGGTACAGTTAATTGAAACACATTGTACCTTTATTGTACCAAAATGTACTTTAAATGTACTAATAAGTACTTTAATTGTACCTAAGAGATCTTTTATTGTAAAGGGTGATTTTTTAAGAACTATAGGAAAGTTAAAAAATAAACACATAAAATTCAGAAAAATGCTTGAAATCTTTATTTTAATCGATAGTACGATCCATATTATTTAATGTTTGAAGATTATTTCAAGCAAATGTTGACCGTGACTGCGCCTCAAATGGTCCATCCGCTAAGTCCAATTTTGGCATACTCCTTCCAACATTTCGGCCGGTATCTCATGAATAAATACTTCAATGTTGTCTTCCAATGCGTCAATTGAAGCTGGCATGTGTGTATAGACATGAGCTTTAACATAGCCCCACAAAAAATAGTCTAAAGGCGTTAAATCGCACGATCTAGGCGGCCAATTGACCGGTTCCGAACGTGAAATAAAATGTTCACCGAACTCGCCTCTCCATAAGTCCATTGTTAAGAGTGCTGTGTGGCATGTGGCACCGTCTTGTTGAAATCACATGTCATGCAAGTCAAGCTCTTGCATTTTGGCCAAAAAAAGTTGGATATCATCTCACGAAATTTTGGCAATAAGTCGTCAGAAAAAGTATGTTGGTAAATTCTGACAAGGCAACCTCATTTACACGATGCTGACACATTTTAAAGGGAAATGCTGACAAACGTTATCGGTACGGTAAATGAGCATTTATAGCATACGCCAATGCAGACCTAAATATAGCGACAAAATATTTTTTTTCGACCGACGCACTGTGGCTAAAATTTTGATTTCATTGGCCAAAAGAAAATTTTTTTTTGTCACCGATTTTTAAAATTTTTACGCCGTTTTGTAGCTAATATATCCAGATTAAGGTAGCCAAGAAATTAGGTAAAAAAATTGATAATTGTGGGCGTGGCATGCTGTTAAACTCAACTGTTTTTTTAATTTCAGAAAAAGATTTTTTTTTGTTTTTTCCTTACAAATAAATGGTAACTACTCGCAAGCTAGCGATAATTGCCTGCGGTCTTTTTTATAATGTTGGCAGGATTATAGTCTTTAGTTGTTGTAAGTGGTCACAGCTCTAGCGTTTAATATTAGGGGCGTTATGAAACTTTTATGAAACTACTATATTTTTCTCAAATTTAAACTTTAGTGGAATAGAACTTCTAGGGAACAAAAGGGAACAAGAAACGTATACCATCCAGAGAAAGGTGAAAGTGTCCTCTTTAACACTATATATACTTTTGTACCCGGCACGGGCCGCCGGTAGAACACTTTTTTCATTTTAATGTAATTACTCTAAAAAAAATCAAATTACGCCCTAAAAGTAGCCCAATAAGTACTCCTATACATAATTCAAGTAAACCTTAACGGATCGGTATGAAAATTTACCAGTATAAATATATTTCAAAATGAACTTATAGGATTGTAAATGAGCAGAATAGCCCCACCCCTTCTGGTACCTCCCATACAAAATAACCTATTTTTGTATAATTAATATTTTTTTTATAACTGCCAAACAGACGATCGGAGGATATTTGATTTTGGTCAGTTTATTTATATTGCAAAATTTGAAAAACCCTAAGAAAACCGAAACCTTTGCCACCAAACCCCTTCTGGTATATCCCATACAAATGACCGAATTGACCCTCATAGTTTTGCATACATATCTTTTTGGTTAGCAAAGTGAATTCACTCAAATTTTGCTTATGAGGTACGCTAATCATTATAGACCTCAGGAATGAGTATGGACAATATCGGTTGACGCTTTCTGTTACCTCCCATACAAAATGACCTATTTTTTGGACAATTAATATTTCTCCCATAATTTTCAAACGGACACTTGGGGGGAATGAAAATTGGTCGGTTCATTTTTATTGTAATAGAAGGCCAAACCTCAGAAAACCTAACTATTTTATACACCCCTTCTGATACCTCCCATACAAATGGCCGAACTCATCGCTATAGTCTTACATACATATAATTTTTGTAAGTACACTGAATCCAGTTAAATATTGCGTAAGTTATACGGTTATGAAAAATTGGAAAATAAGAAATCTTCCCTTCTGTGCCTCCCATACAAAATAACCTTTTCTGAAAAATTTTTATTTCTCCTATAACTTCCAAAGCGGCACCTGGGGGATAATTTTAATTTGGTCAGTTAATTTATCTTGTAATATTATCAAATTTGACAGCGAAAATAATAAATTTTTCTGTATTAATAGCAAGATTTTAAGATAACATTATTAACGTTTTGTTTAAGATAACATTATTAACGTTTTGTTTTTAGTGTAAATATTCTTTGAGTGTACACAAATTTGTAAATTTGACAGCAAAAAATTTTTAATTTTTCTGTAATAATAGCAAAATCTCCAGTTGATTTGACTATTTTTTTTTTTGAGTGTATAAATTTTTTTGAGTGTAACATTAAAAAAATTCCAATATTACAAAAAATTTTTATAATTGTTATTAAGTTCCTAATATAAAATTTTTTAATGATTAAAAAAATAATATACCCATATTTCACTCTAAAAGTTGAAAAAAAATTAAAAGTTCAACTTTGACCCAGAATTCCTTAAAAAGTCCTGAATCAATTTAAATGTAATTAAATTGGAGTCAAGCTGAACTAAATATCTATCCATTAAAAAAAATGACTTCAATATTTTGATCGGTTCAAAAGTTACAGAATATTGGCCAATGAAAAACGACTTTCAGCCACTGTGCGGCGGGAATATGAAGGTGAACATTTTATTTCCGATCAGTGAGCAGAAGGGAATGTGGAAAAAATGTTTTTAGGACTATGTAAGGTAATATTTGTATACAGATGGTACTTGGCGGATGTTTTAATGTCGGTTAGTAATCCGTGTTTAGTTCAATCAGTTTAAGAAGTAATTTGAGGTAACGAATTGTTTACAAAGCGTACAAGATCGACGCTTAAGCTTAGCCCTTTAAGTAGGCGCGCCAAACATATTATAAGTATTCGTCAAGTAAGCAATAGTAAAGCATTGCCCGGGTCCACTATTAATGATATAATTGAAACTTAGTATTATTGGCTGATGTAAAATATTTCATGTCCATTTCTTTACCAGACCTCGTTAATGACAACATATTGTTGCACAGCATATCTTAATTTATTGTTGAACTGTTGTGACATAATTTTTTTGTTTATCAGATATTTTTCAGTTTAAAGTGCCTTAAGAGAATTTATATTCAAGGCGATCTGTTAAGTGTATGATTTTTATTGTTATCACTAGAGATAGATAATTTGGTATAATAAAACTTCACTAAATTTTCAAAATGTCCAATGTATAGGTGTACTAAACTAAGACGTTGGTTTTTTTTTTGCATATAATATAATATTCAGGACTATTAGTATTGGTAGAATTTTTCAGACTATTTAAACATAAACCAAACCAATTTTCCAATGGCATTCCATGTATTAACTGTATGACAGTTTCTTGCAATATATTGTGGTAGACTCACAAACGGCACCTGCAGTTTAACGATGATCCCGAATGTAATTTTTAGAAGTTTTTACTAGACTTGCCGATTGACACGGCTACTCGTTAAGTTGATGTCTACAACGTCAATGCCCCCGGTAATCTAAGGAATGTAGATGGGCTATGTATCTCCAGCCAATGCGGGATAGCCGTTAATGTCAGCGAAAAACTTTCCTGTTGGTTTGTGCTAGTTAAACATAAAATGTAATATACTGGCACGAAAAATACTTAACATGCTACAATGTTATCATACATATATTTTATATACTTTAGAATAAGTTCATGGTGTTGTCGGTAAAATGCTTTCAAGTTATTAAGGTGACATTAGAAAAAAAATTCGTACTCAGCATATCTTTTTTATCGTAACTATCATATTTATTTACTTTTACGCGTGGGTAGAATTAATGTGTTTTCTTGTGGGTTCTAACCATAAATCAATTAGTACAAATTAATCTTTAGTTTAAAATATAAACAAAGTAACCCAGTAGAAATTGAAAAATTGTTTAAATGTAAGCTTCCGTTGTTGTTCGAATTCTTATTGATATCCAACGCTCATCCACTATCCACCTAAACCAATTTCTCTCATTTTTTAATAGCTCTTTTACCCGCTGTACCACATGTGATCATATAATTATCACTTTAAATCGTGCGTCTGAACGTTATTGACTTTTTATGATTGTTAAATTTTTAGTTGGTTTTGTTCTTTTTTTGTTGATGTCTGGATAGTCATTGGTTGCGAAGCAAAATTTCAGTTTTTGCGCGTTGGTCTAAAATTATAGACGCATATTTGGTAACTCGGTCATAATGAATTGTTGTTTGTTTTTCTCCCGGTCGGTTCTATTTTAAGTGATATTACGCACTGAATTCTCATTGCAATTCCTATGAGTAAAGCTTGACCATTGTAAATTGTTGCAGCAAAATTGGATATCTGATTTTTTACATGGGTAATTAGTATTTATATAAAAATATAAACATATTATAAAAATACAAAATATACTACATAAATTAAAAAATAAAAAATTATAAAAATATAAAAATATAAAAATATAAAAAAATATAAAAATATAAAAATATAAAAATATAAAAATATAAAAATATAAAAATATAAAAATATAAAAATATAAAAATATAAAAATATAAAAATATAAAAATATAAAAATATAAAAATATAAAAATATAAAAATATAAAAATATAAAAATATAAAAATATAAAAATATAAAAATATAAAAATATAAAAATATAAAAATATAAAAATATAAAAATATAAAAATATAAAAATATAAAAATATAAAAATTTAAAAATACAAAAGTATAAAAATATAAAAGTATAAAACCATAAAAATATAAAAATATAAAAATTTAAAAATACAAAAATATAAAAATATAAAAGTATAAAACCATAAAAATATAAAAATAAATGTAAAAATAAAAAAAAATTTTGGAGAGGTTTCAGAATTGGTGTGGCAAACGTTTCGGCTCTCTGCAATTTTGCTTACTGTTACAAGATAATTTAACTGATAAAATTAAAATAACCTTCAGTTGGAATGTCATGGGGAAAGTATTAATTTTCCAAAAATTGGTTAGTATGTATGGAAGGTTGGGACCGGCCGTGGCATAGTGGTTAGAACACGCGGCTACCATCCGGGAGATAAAAAGTCCTGAAACAAATTTGGTCTTAAGATACTGGGGGTTTAACTCGTCTCATTTAATGCGTTACACTTTTCCTCGTATAAATGGTTATATACATTCATCCCTATGGGTGATGGTTAGGGTGTTCAAAACCGAAACCGAAAAACCGTAAACCGGTTATTTTATTTAAAACCGTATGCCGGTTTTTGCAAAAATTCCATTTTCGAATAACCGGTTTAACCGAGTTTTTTCCTTCGGGTACTCGGTTTTTTTTAAATTAGTTTGAAATTGAATTTTAAAATTTTACAAAGCTTCTGAAAACATTCTTGATTATAAAATGTAAAAAGTTTTTTCTAAATTAATTTGAAATTGAATTTTAAAACTTTAAAAGCTTCTAAAAACATTCTCGTGTACAAACATTGAATACCCTAATTATATGTATTAGGACCGGAAAATATCCTACAAGCTAATCCTGTGTAAAGTAGTCTAAAAAAGCGGAAACGATTGAATTTGCTAACGAGCTTTTTAAAAGACTTTATCCTGCAATTTCCCCAACAACGGCAGAGTCTATTAACAGTTCAGACTGTGAGATGGGGGAATCTCCTAATGGTAGTCTTTGCAACGATTTAAACATGATAATAAATAACATCCAAAATCCACCAGTGAAAACAAATTGCAATGACACACGCCTATATAATGATTTCAACTATTTCGATAGATTTAATAAAAGGACAGAAAAGCTCAACATCCTTCTAAACGCTCTTTTGCCAATAAATCCTACTTCCACAATAAGTGAGCACGTGTTTTCTGTATCAAGCTTTTTAAAAACGAAACAGAAGAATTGATTCAAAATTGAACACTTAAATTGCATATTATTTCTTAAATACTATTTTAACCAGTAAGAAAGTTTCAGTCGGGTAAGTCGACTTACATGTACCCTTACCCTTAGTAAAATATATAATTTTCTAGTATATTGATATCATTACTCGATTTCTAAAGTGGGCGAAGTGGTACATTTGTATGGTACCAGAAGGGGCGTGGATAGACTTAAAGTTTTTTTCTTCAAAACTTTATTCTGATTTAGCTTTAATAAATACAGAATTTGGGACCGATCACGTTGGGTGTATTGATATTACTACTCCATCTCTAGTGTGGGCGGAATAGTACATTTGTATGGGAGGTCTCAGATGGGGCGTGGCTAGACTTAAAAAC
The DNA here is from genome assembly GCA_964034835.1 of Muscina levida. Classification (NCBI taxonomy): domain Eukaryota; kingdom Metazoa; phylum Arthropoda; class Insecta; order Diptera; family Muscidae; genus Muscina; species Muscina levida. Next base: position 40,469,086 of record OZ035883.1, read on the forward strand.
TTTATCCTGATTTAGCTTTACTAAATACAGAACTTGGACACGATCACGTTGGGTGTATTGATATTACTACTCCATCTCTAAAGTGGGCAGAATGGTACATTTGTATGGGATGTTCCAGCAGGTACGTGGCTAGGCTTCCAAATTGGTTCCCCAAATTTTTATTCTGTTTGCGCAATACTAAAAATGGGGTATGGGAGGTACCACATGGGGCGTAGCTAGACTTCTAGTTTTTTCTCCTAAACTTTGTCCTGCTATAGTTTTACTAAATGTAGGATTTGGGCACGATCGGATTGGGTGTATTGATATAACATACTAAATAAATGCATTTTTTTAAACCAAATTTTTTTTATAAGTATTTTTAACTTTTGAGGAAAAACCGAAAAAAACCGGTTAAACCGGTTTTCTTTAAAAGCTGTATTCGAAATCCGATTTTTCTAAAAAATCAATTTTTCGAATAACTCGGAAACCGGGTTTCTAGAAAAAGGAGGTATTTGAACACTCTAGTGATGGTATAATAATAAAAAAATTTTATAGATTCCACTCTATAAAGTACTATATCGAAATTATCATAGGCAAAATTTTTGCTCTTATGGGCGGAGTGGACGTGGCAATACATTACAATACACTCCAGAGATCATATTTGGTACCCTGTTAGTATTCGGTGGTTCAGGTTCAAATTTGCAGACAAATTGTTCATATTTTATATTAAGTGGGCGGAGGGGCATGGCCAATCTGTATTTAAGTCTAGATAAGATAACATTTGATATCCTGATAGTACTTTGCAACACAATTCTGAATATCCAGACGAAATTTAATTTTCAATCAGTGGGTGGATAATTCGTTGAAAACTTTATTGTAGCCCTAGAGAGATAAAACTTGACATATAGATAGTACTCGGCCGCTCTTTTCTCTTTTCTTTATAAACTTAAATCTCTATTTTTTTTAAATAAATTTGGGCCACTGCAGTTAACTTTACAACTGTACGCAACAAATTTTCTCTTTTGCAATATATTTGTATATTATTGATATTATTCGTATTAAATAGTTAATCGAATTTTCTTTATGAAGATTGAGTTTCCTCCAAACTATTATGAGACATTGACCGCAATGGGTTTACTTTACTCACATCTATATTAATTTATTAGAGTGATTTTTATTTTCTTTTTTGTTCGGGGATTTTTTGTTCGCCGATATTACGGGGAGTCCAGCGAAGTTGACTAAAATTTAAAATTATCAACACAACAGCCGTTCGTAAATTGATGATTGGAGCGAAATTATTATTTATTTTGGGTGGTATGGTTATAAAAAACTTTCATTCTCATTACAAGGAAATGAGTTATCACTGATAGATTCCAAGTACCGTTTGCTTTATTGCAACTTATTTCCAAACAACACACCTTTCCGCCTGCTGACTTGAAATATTGTCATCTGGCGGTCTTTTCCGGAGTGATTGCTGTATATCATTTGTCACGGTTTATTTTGCTAGTTTATCTTATCGTATGACATTATGGACAACATACAGAGCATGTGAGTATACACATTGTCTTATCAATTATTTTTTCGTTTTTTTTTTTATCAAGAAATAACTTTGATTTATCCACCCAATTAATAAAAATTCTTACGCTCTTGAGAGTTTTTTTTTAATACATTTGAATTAAAATTAAAAACAAACTGAAGAAATTGAGAAATCCTAGATACTTGAAAACAAAAAAACCGATACTGATATACTTTAATGTCCGGTTATCTGATAAGACAAACAGTCCAGTCAAAAGCGGCCTAAACTCAACTGAAATGTGCTATGATAACTTGGTCAAAAATATCATCGCATGTTGTGGCTACTAGCTTGAGTTGGTAGGCTGATTAACACTATGTATGTGTTTTATTTTTTTGGTTTGGTTCCCAAACAACTGACGACAACGACAGTTAACCGGCGGCAACGGAGATTGGTACTGTTTGTAGAGCGCGACGCGTAACGTGTAACATATTGAGTTTAGTAAGTTGATTATTAGCCTCCAGTCCCCTACCGAGAAAAAACCCAAACTGCCACCATAGGAATGTTGGGCATATTATCATCTGATTGTGGTTGATAACTAATCGCGAGTACTCGTATATCTGTATAATCCCGTTATTAATAAAAATAAACAACACTAGGAGCAACAACAGCAGCAGCAGCAGCAGCCCTATTTTCTGGAGTCGCTGGCAAAATATATTTTTTATCTTTTCATTTTGTATACGTGTATAAACAAAATATAAAGATTATAGAGCCCAAATGTCTGATAAAACGCCCAATTAACGTCAGATATGGCAACAAGTTTGAGGGATCCATTGTCAAATCACACCAAATTATAACGGGACGTCATTTAGACCTTAACGCTTTTGGATACGAATACGTTTAAACGGCCAACAAGATATATAAGAGAGCAAAAAGTAACGGAACTTCGGTGCAAAAAAACCAAAAGAAAAAAGAAATAGAAAATAAATTGTCATTTTAAAAATATACCAAGAATTGGAAGAAAATAAAGTTTTACGAAAAGTTGTTAATAATTTATCAATGCTTCGTGTTTAGTAGCACATTTCTACAAAAGTTTAAGTGATTCATTAATTGTTGTTGTTATTGTGTTATTAGTTACTAAAGTTTTCGTTATTTAAAGTGAAGTGTGTGTATGTTTTGGCGTTGTTTGTATTTTGTTCTGACAATTATCGCTGTTTTTTTTTTTGATAAGCGTACAGCTATTTCATCGATTTGTTTGACCGGTTTGCTGCGACCATTGATTTGAGAAATATGAGCAATGATGATATTTGTAAGTAAACACTGTTATTTATGTTGTATTTGTTGATATAGCTCTTGCAGCGGTAGCACGTTGGAGAGTTTAAGTGCCGTTCGTGAAATTTATAGTTTTCTTCATATACCAGCCCACAAAATTTTCGACTTTTCTGTAGATAGGAGCATGACCATAGTAAATCGTTGATGACATGTAGGGGACCGTCCAAAGAAATCGTCGACGAAATTTCCGTATAAGTGTCCGCTTTGTCATGCACGACCTGATGAGCGACAATGTCGGTCAAATTTTCGTTGATGCCTATATAAGCGACATGTGGCCCGCACAATCATGCAAGACCTTATGACCGACAATGTCGGTCAGTCTGTCGTTACCAGTGTTTAATAATTTAAAATAGTTTTATAGAAAACGCCCGATAGAAGATGTTCCCCGAATGTTTTGACGACAAGTACATCAATTTTTCACATTTTGTCTTGAAGACAGTGTAGACGATAAAGTCGTGTATGACGCTTCTTACTAATGGGTCTGAACACGAAAATGATTTTTAAAAAATTTTCTAAGGTGCCTTTTTTTGTATAAAGTTTTGAATTTTTTTTTTTAAATTTTTAATGGTACTCTTAATATTTCGGTAATATTTTGGATATCTCTTACCTGATCTTCATATATAACCACTTAAGTTAAAGACAACAAAACTCTCCACAAGTTCTACCTTGAAAGTTTTCAAATAAGTAATGTCGACTCGACTCTTCAGGAGAAAAAAACGTGAGTTAAAGGAGCGGAATAATGTGTGCATTGAAGAATACAGGAACAGAGGTGAGGCCCGAAAATTCTACCAGAAGATAAATGGTAGGGTACATGGAACAGATCTTCCATCCTATAAAGATGATGATGGTCATCTCGTCACTAACTCCGAGAGCGTACTGAGAGTATGGAAAGTTCACTTCTGCTGCCTATTGATGTCTGAAAACTCGGCAGCTGAAGATTGTGTACCAATCCGAGACGATAACATCGAGTGTCCCCCTCCGAGCCAAGCTGAGATAACAACTACCATATCCCGCCTAAAGAACAACAAAGCCGCTGGGGCTGATGGTCTTCCAGCTGAGTTGTTTAAGGTGGGTGGATATGAGCTTGTTTTAAGCATGCAATAGTTCATAGAGAATATTTGACTTCAGGAGAGCATGCCAGAGGATTGGCATCTCAGTGTGCTATGTTCTTTTTACAAAAAAGGTGACCGTAGTGAGTGTAAAAACTACCGTGTAATTAGCCTCTTATCGATTTCTTATAGGGTATTCTCTAACATACTGTTTGAACGTCTAAAGGCTATTGTGGAAAACCTGATTGAACCTTATCAGTGCGGCTTTAGTCCAGGCAAATCCATGACGGATCAAATATTTATACTACGGCAGATTCTGGAGAAAACCCATTAGAAACAAATCGACACTTAACACTTCTTTGTCGATTACAAAGCTGTCTTCGATAGTCCCATCAGGCATCGACTATACGAATCCATTTCTGAATTCGGTATCCCTGCGAAGTAAATTCGTCTCTGCCGGTGTCCCCTTTCGAATACCAAATCCTCTGTTCGGATTTGTAAGGAACTATTTGCGCCATTCGATACGACGACTGGTCTTAGACAGGGTGATGGTTTGTCATGCATTCTGTTCAACACAGTGATGGAGAAGGTGTTAAAGAAAGCAGCGCTTAATATGTCTGGCACCATATTTTTTATAAGAGCCACATGCTGCTCGCATATGCCGATGATATGGACATTATCGGTCGAACGATGCGAGAGGTAACAGCTGTCTTCTCATCAGTTGAAAGGGAGTCAGCGAAAATGGGTTTGGCAGTGAATGAGGACAAGACGAAGTTTATTGTATCATCAAACAAAGTGTCCACCCGCTGGGGACGCAGCGTGAACGTTGAGAACTATTACTTTGAGGTAGTAAATAAATGTATCTACCTCAGATCCGTCATGAATAAAAACAACAGTGTCAGCCTTGAAATAAAACGGAGAATAGTGCTCGCCAACAGGTGTTTCTTTGGACTACGCGAGCAGTTCATTAACAGCACCTTTTCTCGAACCACCAAAGTCCAACTTTACCAGGTACTAATTTTACCAGTCCTGTTGTATGCCTCCGAATCTTGGGTGGTTACACAGGCGGATGCAGTTCATCTGGCTGTTTTTGGAAGTAAAAATACTCCGCAAAATATATGGACCCATTTGCGTAAACCGCGAGTTCAGGATTCGGATGAACCATGTACGAGTTATACCACGACATTGGTATGGTCAAGCGAATCAATGTGCTACAATTACGCTGGCTAGGCCATGTTGTGACGATGGATGAGGAAACTTCAGCGCGAAAGGTATTCTATTAAGACCTCGAAGGACGGTGCAAAAGAAGGAGACCACGACTGTGTTGGAAGAACCAGATGAAGGAATCACTGACGCTGCTTGGTAGTACTGACCTGAGACGGTAGTGCTCAAATCACTGTCTATCAATATATATTAACATATATTGATATATTATCACATATTGATTGACACATATTGGCACATTCTGTCAGGTAAACTGACTGATAAATACCATCACCCAATATATGATATTGTTTAAGGCTTGGGAGGTAGCAGAATGGGTGTGACAAATAGTTAGGTTTTCTGAGGTTTTGCCTCATTACAATATAAATTAACAGACCAAATTTCTTTATACCCCGTGCCCGTTTGGATGTTATGGGAAACATATTAATTTTCCAAAAATAGGTAATTTTGTTTGGGAGGTACCAGAAGGGGTTTACTGATATAGTCCATATTCATTCCGGATTCAAATTTTCATAACACAGTACAACGTTTTTCTGCTCATTGATTTGGGACTCAATTCTAAGAACTGCACGTAAAAGTAACCCCAAAAAGAAGAAGTTCTGAATCATTCGTTTTGTCAAGTTACATGCCATAATAATTTAATATCGATTTGAAGTTAGTAAGTAACGTGTAGGGATGCATTTATTTTGTAGCAGTTACAATAAAACTGTTGTACTCCGTGGCGTATGATTTACGTGGAATATTACTTATGATAATCATACGCCACCATATAACAATATAGCAAAAGAGCCTAAAACGTGAAAAATTCCCCTATGCGATACTTACTAACTTCAAATTGATATTATATTATTATGGCATGTAACTTGACAAAACGGATGATGCAGAACTTCTTCTTTTTGGGGCTACTTTCAAGTGCAGTTTTCAGAATTGAGTCCTAAAAGCATGTGTTGTACTGTGTAATCGTACAACTTACTCAAAATTTTACTGAATTCAGTGTACTTACAAAAAAGATATGTACGTAAGACTATAGGGGTGAATTCGATCATTTGTATGGGAGCTACCAGAAGTGGTGTGTCAACTAGTTAGATTTTTCGAGGTTTGCTTCCTATTATAGGATAAATTAACCGACCAGTTTTCATTACCTTCCAAGTGTCCGTTTGGAAGTTTTGGAAGAAATGGTAATTTACCAAATATAGGTCATTTTGTATGGGAGTTTCCATAGGTAGCAAATTTAAAAAATAAAAAAAATTCCATGGGTGCACCTTTAGGGCGTGAAGATATAAGGTAGGTATGTTTGGGGAAAATGTTGGGAGGACAAATCAGGGGTGGAGGTCTGTCATACATTTTATCCCTCTAAGAGTTACTTCGGGACAGTTGCGGGGCTTGTTGAGGATTTTTCACCTTTCCCACTGTACAATAAAGCCAATGTGCAATGTGTTCTGGACAGAGAGAAACTAACTACGGCGTATACCAGATTTGTTCCGTTCTCGCTCTCTCTCTGCTGATTTAACATTTGCAACGAATTTAAAGGCCTAAGCTGGTATCACAAGGTCAAAGTTCGTGCGTCACTATATGTGGCATTTTATGTTTTTGGGCAATATTTAATATTTATTTTTTGGACTATTTTTCATATATTTTTACCTCCTACTTTTTTTGGCGATTTTTCGAGGAGCCGTAATCCATCCATACTTTGATAGTATCAGCGTGTCTCATCTTTCTTTTATCTTTACCCAAATTCATTTTTTCATAACTTTTTCCCAGACACTGATAAAAAACAATGTTTTGTAGTCCCCAGGGAACTCTGTAGTCACACACATCCTTTCTGCGTCCTTTCCTCTGTTATACGTTTCCACTTTAGATTTCTATTCAAAATGACGCCCAAATATTTCGCTTTAGAAGAGAGCTTTAGTTCGACACCTTCAGTTATACTGTGGAACATTTTCTTTGTCTCATGGTCATTGTATGGGGGATAAGAAATTCCAAGTCAGGTTAAAGATACTAGGTCAGTATAGTAAAACCCTCAAAGAGGTTGGTCTTCTCATGCTTTTTTATGAACTTTCATGTTTTTTGCTTAGCATCACGAAAATTGAAGTGTACATTCTTCCTATATTCTTCTTCGTACTTTTAGGGGGTGAAAAAAGATGCAAAAGGGATAAAACTGGTACCGGACCTATTTTTAGTGCCGAATTCTGCTTATTTATCAAATTTCTTCTTTAAGGGACTAAAACACTTTTGCCTAGCCTTCCGATGATCAAAAATACAAAACTGCATATTCCTATCGGCAGCGCCGAATACTACTTGTGCATAAAATTTTATTTCTTAGAGCTAAAACATCGTTTTGACAAGCTTCCTCAGCCCACTAATCAAAAACTAAAATGTGTATAAAATTATATTATATATCTGTATATCAGTACGAGGTACACTATGACTAATATACCCTCCAACTGCAATCATGTATTAACCTCTATAATTTACAAGTAACAATCCCATTTCATTTATAATTTCTTATAACTTTTCTTTTGAACGTCGTAGAAAAAACCCCAAAAATATGTCACACTTTTAACAAATTGTTGACATACAAAAGCAAAGTTTTTTATACAGCGTTAGCTTTAGTTGACTCACGCCGGCTCAGATCCACTATCATAAACAAACTTAAACTTTAAAACTCTCCAAACAAACAAACAATCAAAAATGTTTATTATTTAGTTTTTGTTATCAACACCCACGTGCACAGTGTTTCTCCGATGTCAACATTTGACATTTTATGTCTATCTTCATCAACAAGAAACAAAATCTACGTCATAATAAAACGAGTTGGGAGATACGTAAAGTTGACAATAAATATAAACTTTGATAAAGAAAGTAGATTGTTATGAGATAAACTTTAATGTGTAATATGAGAAAAATAAACTGAATTTTATGAAATTCATTTAATTAAACTAACAATTCAGGCATAACAGAAAACTCAACATCATCTGGGTTAAGCAAAGAATTGCTTGTGTCACCCTCGCTTCCGTTGAAAACGTGTTGATATCATTTTATGAAATCATTAAATCTTATTCATATTATATCAATATTTTGCCATTCGTTATATAAATTTTTATTGCATAAATAAAACAGTCGTCTGCCTTGCCTTTTGTGGCTTATCCTTTTCACGTCCTGCAGTTGACATTATTTTCTATTTGACTGCATGCGTGTGTGATGGGACAATAAGCTGAGGCTGAACGATTGAAGTCGTAAAGTAAATAAATGAAGTCACGCGCCCATCTATGTTTGTAGTAACCGCAATGCTGACGCAGCAATTGCCAACACTTGGGTCCCCTCTAGAAGGCTGTCACATCTGCTGCTAGTGTTTGTTATGGAATTAAAATATAAAAATATAAAAATATAAAAATATAAAAATATAAAAATATAAAAATATAAAAATATAAAAATATAAAAATATAAAAATATAAAAATATAAAAATATAAAAATATAAAAATATAAAAATATAAAAATATAAAAATATAAAAATATAAAAATATAAAAATATAAAAATATAAAAATAGAAAAATATAAAAATAAAAAATATAAATATTTTAAAAATACAAAATATATAAAAATTCAAAAAATAAATATATTAAAAATTTTGAATTATTTCAATATTTAAAATGTATAAATGTTACATATAGTAATTTCTATAATAAAATTCCTATAATTTCCTGGTGTAGCAATTATTACAATATATATGACCGCTGCCCTGCACATGACATTAAAATTGTTCTGGGAGATTTTAATGCAAAAATAGGAAGGGAAGTTGCTCGTGGTTCAGTAGTCGGAAAATTCAGTCTACACAACAACACCTTCGATAACGGATTCAGACTGGTAAGTTTCACGTCTGCAAGAAACATGGTTGTGAGTGGAACCAGATTACCGCATAAAGATATCCATAAGGCAACCTAGATATCTCCCGATCAAAATACAAGGAATCAGATTGATTACGTGGTAATTGATGGATGGAAGGTAATTGATGGAAGTTATGGACGTGCGTGTGATGCGCGGTGCAAATATCGATTCGGATCATCGCCTAGTTGCAGCCAAGGTACGCACACGATTAAGTAGTGCTAAAAACACTCGTAATCAAACACAAAGGAAGCTAGACATAACAAAGCCGCATACCACTGAGATAGCCAATGCCTAATCCAACCAACTCTCTCAAACCAAACAAACCCCCCTAGTTCTGATGTTCCCGACATACAGTGGCAGCATATTGCGAATTCTATGACCACTGCCGCAACGACCGTCCTGGGTTATGAAAAACCACGCTCAGACAAGCCCTGGTACGATGATGAATGTAGCGAAAAGTCTGAGGAAATGGATGCTGCATACAAGATAAAACTGCTGCCAATGGCAACGCGTGTAGTGACGCAGTCTTATCATGAGAAGAGGAGGGAGATGAAATGCCTATTCAGGCGGAAAAAGTGTCTGTGGAAGAAACGAGGGAGAACCAGGATATCGAAAGCTACAGGGATAGAAGTGAAGCCCGAAAGTTCTAACAAAAGGTAAAATGCAAAGGTTTTGGAACAGAAATCCCCGACTGTAATGACATAGACGGAAATCTGATCACGGACACTCAGAGTGTGCTGCATATATGGAGGAAACACTTTCAATCTCTTCTCGTTCTCGAAGGCAGCATAAGTGACAAAATCGCACCAATCATCGACGATGGAGTAGACTGCCCACCACCGAGCCAAAACGAGATCATGCGCGGCTTGAAAATAATAAAGCTGCGGGAGCCGATGGACTGTCGGCAGAGCTTTTTAAAGCCGGCGGCGATGACCTGGTAACATGCATGCACCAGTTTATAAACACGATTTGGCTCAGGGAGTGCATGCCCGATGATTGGAATCTGAGTGTCCTAAGTCCCGTGCTTATGAAAGGCGATCCTAGTGTGTGAACCAATTATCGCGGGATTAGCCTTTTACCCTTCGCATACAAGGTCCTGTCTAGTGTGTTATGTGAAAGACTAAAGTCCATTTTGGCGAACCTGATTGGACCTTATCAGTGTGGCTTTAGACCTGGTAAATCCACGACCAACCAGATATTCACACTACGTCAAATCCTAGAGAAGACCCAAGAAATGCAGATCGATTCCTATCTGTTCATCGATTACAAAGCTGCATTTGACAGTCCAATACGACAGTAATTGTTGGATGCTATGGCTGAGTTTGGTATCCCCCCAAAGCTAATTCGACTCTGCGGGATGACACTGACTGACACGAAGTCTTCAGTGAAAATTGGCAAAAATCTGTCAGAGCCATTTTCTACCAAGCAAGGCTTTAGACAAGGCGATAGTCTGTCCTGCGATCTCTTTAACATCATAATAAAGATGATCATACGGAAAGCAGCAGTTAACAGGAATGGCACCATATTTAACAAAAGCCACATGTTGCTCGCGTATGCTGATGATATAGATATTATTGGACGTGGATTGCGAGATGTTACTGCGGCTTTTTCGAGCATTGAAAAGTATTTGGCTGAAGGAAAAAACCAAGTTATTTGTTTCACCGAACTAAGAGTCCACTCGTCTGGGACGCTGCATGAACGTTGACAGCTATAACTTTGAGGTGGTAGATGATTTTGTCTACCTTGGCTCCGCCATAAACAAAAATAATAATGTCAGCCTCGAAATCAAAAGACGAGTATTGATCGCAAACCGCTGCTACTATGCGCTAAGCAAGCGATTTAACGACAAAGCGCTCTCTCGAAGAACAAAGATCCAGCTCTACCAGACTCTGATCCTACCTGTCTTGCTCTACAGCACAGAATCCTGGGTAATGACACAAGCGGATCAATCTATTCTGGGAGTCTTCGAGAGAAAAATACTCCGCAAAATATTTGGACCCATTATCGATAACGGGGAGTACCGTCGTCGAATGTATCATGAGTTGTATGAGCTGTACAACGACATCGACGTGGTCAAGCGCGTTCAAATAGACCGAATGCGCTGGCTTGGACACGTTGTACGAATGGACGAAAACGCTTCGGCTCGAAAAGTCTTCGGCAATAAACTCGATGGGTGGCGCAGGAGGGGGCGACCAAAACTCCGATGGATGGACCGGGTGACGGAACTGATAAATAAGCTTGGTATGACGAACTATCTACGGAGCGCAAAAGACCGAAGCGCTTGGAATACTTCTCTACATGCGGCTACTGATAGATGCATTTCTGTTGTTGCTGCCAGTAAAGAAGAAGAAGAAGCAATTATTACAATCCTTTCGGAAATAATAATATTCAAGTTTTTTACTCCATCGCTGTTTTTTTTATTTTCCTGTTAGTTTTATTTTTCTTTTTGTATTCGTGCTTCTTTAACTGTTAACATTTCTTAATCTCCCCTTTTCGCTCTGTCCTCTTCCCTTTCCGTTGCCAGTGGTTTTCCTAGGCGTTAGATTTCTGGTTGCCCGGGGATATGGCGAGATTGAGGGCGTTCATCTGTTTTCTTCTCTTCATAAAAATGATTCATTTGTGTTTTGCAACCGCAAAGCATGGATGCTTGTCCTTATTGTGTGTGTGTGTCTCGTGTAACTGATAACAACGGCTGCTAGGGAATTTTTGTTTGTTATTTAAATTTGAGTTTTATTTAATTTATACATTTTGTTATTTATTACTTTAGGTTTTGCTTTCTCATCTTCGGTGTTCGCATTAAGATAATTAACAATTAATTATAAACCTGCAACACTTTCTGTTGGTAACAAAATCCCTTTAAGAATTTATTTCGTACATTTTAGGAAGTGATTTATTATGATAAGGAGTAGGGGGTGTTGGGGGGTGAGGGGCGTACAACAAGAAGACAAATTCTTCGGTTGTATTTGTTGAACTGAAAAATCGCATTTGTTGTCTTGGTATGATTTGTGGTTGTGTAGGAGTTGATTTTTTGATGAAGAGCAGAGTTTTTGTATGTTGATTATGTGTTTTTTTATGTGCAGAGAAATAAGATATAAATTTGGTTTTGTGTGGGATATGCTTTATGATTTCAATCAACCGTTAGATTGGTTGTGATACAAATTTTGAGGATTATTATTAGAATAGAAATATTTTATGTGAGTACATATTGTATTAAGTGATTCAGATTGATACTCGTAAAATTTTAAATACAGGAATCAATACATAATAAATTTCTAGCTGTTGCTGTAGCATCCAATAATATTGTGTCATATAAATTTTAAAATATTCTGCTAATAATTAAATCAATATTACTCATACGTCTCGATACAATAAAATTAACTCATACGGGTCTATAGTGCGTATAGTTAATATGATCTATTACATACATCACCATAAGGGTATATACACCTTAACTTTAGTTAATTTTTAAAGAATTTATCCAGCATGTGTTATCTTTCCCTCTCTGCATAACTGTATAGTTAACTCAAATAATTAATATTAATTTTTATAAATTAAATAAAATCCTTAAAATTTATATTACGACCTGTGATTGCCTACTTGTTCGGCTAAGATACAACTGACGCTCTTTGCTGATACCAAACTTTGTCTAACCGTCGCTAACGTGCAAATGTTGCCCTTAACAATAAATGGCAGAATTGTAAACACAACAATTTTTAATTAACTTAGATATGAACTGCAGACGAGCGCTTGATTAGGTCAAAGGATTAAATAATCACGGTCACAATTTTCTGTTGATTCACGAATTGTTTGTTCTTCGCAAGGTAAATTTTAATTGTAAAGAGTTGCTAAGATATAAAGACATAAACAAATTAGTTGCGTAGGCAATGATGTTTAGTGTTATTAAATTTAATAGCAAAGCTAAGTCATTTAGCAAATTATCTTCTAATGTGCTAAGGGCCAACACAGGACCACTTTGTGTTATTTGTGTATACAGTAATAAAATTTAATGTTACCTACAAGGCAAAAATTAACATTTAGCAGACTCAGCTGACATTAGCAAGTAAATCTTGTTGCCTTTAAGAATAAAACAATGAGAGTACCACTCGTATTTTTTAATGCATTAGGACGCAGTAAGTTCTGGAAAGTTTACTAAAAAGTAGTTTTATAATAAAAATTATGACTAAGTGTGGCTTGGCAACACTTAGAATATCTCGCAGGTAGCACAGGAGGATTGGTATAGGTTTGAAGGTAGTAGTTAAAGAGGACCTCTCCAAAATTAGGCGGCTAAAGGATTTTATGTTATAAGATATGGGGATATTACACAGAGCAATAGCTAATGGGGGGGGGGGGGGGGGTAAAATATCGTGCTAGACTAATTTTATCGAATGAAATTTTCCAAAAGTTGTGATTTATCGTCTCTTTCATATCATACTGGCTACAACTTATGTATGTATGAGTGTTCGACATATGGATAATATACATTTTATGAGGATTTTATATTAATCATACGCAATTTGTTCCAATATTCCGGATTTATAGTTTATGCTGAAGAATAATACGACAAATCATTAATGATTCATGAGTTATAGCTGAAAAACAAAGCAAACACATTAATATAAGTGAAAATATAAGAGGTTATACGAAAAGTTTGACCTGCGAAGGCCAAACTCTTATGGGGGTTTTACCATACTGACCTAGTACCTTGACCCTGACTTGGAGTTTATCACCCTCAGACAAGGACCCCGAAAATGTTTCAAATTATTATATACCGTTGAAAGGGTAAAGTCCTCTTCTCTAAAATATTGTCCAAAAATATCCACTTTTCTTTAAGATTTTTTGGTAAATTAAAAAAAAAAAACTATAACTAAATAATTACACAGTACAACACATGATTTTGGGACTCAATTCTGAGAGCTGCACGTGAAAGCAGACCCAAATTTAATATAGATTTGAAATTAGTAAGTATCGTATAGGAGAATTTGTCACGTTTTAGGCTCTTTTGTTATATTCGTTATATGGCGGCGTATGATTATGATAAGTAATGTTCCATACGCCACGGAGTACAACAGTTTTATTGTAACTGCTACAAACTAAACCCAGTTCAAAATCATTTGATGAGTGGAAAAGTGAAACTGTTGCTTATGTAGGGAAATGTTATAAGAACAGATTAAAGGAATTGTAATTTTTAATTTTTTCCCCTATACGAAACTTACTAACTTCAGATCGAGATTAAATTATTATGGCATATAATTTGACAAAATGAATGATGCAGAACTTCTTCTTTTTGGGGCTACTTTCATGTGCAGTCCTCAAAATTGAGTCGTCAATCAATAAGCTGAAAATTGTTGTACTGTGTAATTATCCCTTCCCTAAGTCTAAACATTTTTGTAACCGCTCAAAAAGTGTAGCAGTACAAAGCTTTGAAAACTTCCAATTTACCAAAAGTGGTCAACTTTGACATGCTGTGGATTCAACTGCGTTGACACAGGGTGCCTCTGGAAGAAATATTCAGATAACCAGACTCCTCCCCTATATATGTCTAGTAAACTCAAAAATTATCAGACCAATAATTTAAAAGTTGTGATATTACTACACATTTTTTCTTCAATTGGTCCCACTGTGCATTGACTTTTTTTGGCAACAAATTAATCTGTGTGTTGTGTCTTTAAAAATATGACTCGAACATTTTAAGAGCTGACTCTTATGTTTATAAGGTGCTAAACTACGGCCAATAGTTGGTACGTTTATAAAAAGGTTGACGAAAATCACAATTTGAAACCGTTAATAAAAAATTACGATTGATGTGATTAGAAGCAAAGAAATGCAAGTGATAAAAAGTTAATTTCAAGATATTTGGCTTCAAAGTTTTAAATTGTAGTGCAAAAACAGGTATTATTTGAACTGTTTTTCGACTAGATATCAGCACTGGTGATAAAAATTGATATCATTCTCATGATAGTAGACAGAGATGGTGTCAAGTAACACAACTGCACACTTATCTCAATTTGTATCAATCTGTCAACTTTGCTTCTAACCCCCTTAAATATTTTCAAAACTTAATAACTCTATTAGATATTTACTGTCACATTGCTCTCCAATGCCATCCGAAATGTAATGTTTCATCGTTACGCTGCTAGAATCAATCGCTGTTAATGTCCATTTCTATGTTTTTTTATTTTACTAAAGATCATATGTGTAAACATTTGACATCTGTAACTATAAAACTTTCACTTACTTCCACCGAAGCTGTTTCACAATACCTCTTTTCATAGCTCAAGTTATGCAATGCACCCCCCAGCGGCGTATTGTTTAGACTACATACTAATAAGAACATATTGTGCATATGCCTCCTAAAGCTACAGTAGGTCGTATACTATATAGGAAAGTATAACACATAACACTCATACGCCCTTAGGGGTTGTTGGAATCATTCAATTTAATGCGTTACATTTCAAAAAACACACGCAATTCTCAAACATGTTGTTAGTTCTGCAAATCCCAACCACATGTTTCGTAATGTTGAATGATTACCATGCTCGGGAGTACTACGCAGACTCCAGGCATATTACTCACACTCTCAGAGAGAAACCCACAATCTTTTTTCTATCTCTCCCTCTCTCATTTGTTGTCAACAAATTTCTTGGCATGCAAACATGGCCATTGGAAACATGTGACAGAGAACTGTTATGTCTGTGCTCAACACCACTCTTCTCCCCAGTCGCTATGCATTCACGGAAAATCGTTGGAATTTCAAAGAAAATGCGTTTTCACCGACTTGTGCATGCACTCACAACTGTTCATAGGGTTAAAAGGTCATTTCCAGTTGCATAAACTTACACGGAGAGAGAGAGAGAGTAAGAGATTCAAGACACCGTATAGTAGAATGTAAGGGAGGAATTGGAATGGTATTTCCCACGACAAGGTCACGGGAAATTGTTTCATAAGGGGGCTTGGTTTTGTCGGTGTGATAATTTGATTTAATTTATATTTTTTTGCGTTCTTATTCTTTGATTGTCCATTTGTAATGGTATGTGTGTGTGTGTGCGAGTATATGTTTGCCTGCTAAATAAAATAAATAATCTCTTACAATGGATGTTCAACTATTCATTCGAAATTGAATTTTTAAAATGATGTAGGAAAAGAAGAGATAATGTATAGCAGCTCTGGCATTTGATTTTCTGGTAATTGTTTATGGCATATTTTAGACAATCTTAAGATTTTTAATTGCATTATAAAATAATTATAGAAATTTAATTATGATTGCAATAGATAATCAGCCATTGTGCGAGTTCCGAAACATGTATCTCCCGCATGATAATCGCGTGTTCTAATCATCATGCGAAGGTCGGCCCATCTACTATTCCTACTATTGTCCTTATTTATTCCTGAGTCCAGTTGTTAATGTTAAATTGTCCAGTTGGTAAAAATTAGTTTAAAAATATTAAAAATAAAATATTAAATTGTCTAATTGGGAAAAATTAGTTTGAAAATTTAAAAGTATTGAAATTATTAGAAATACTAAAAATTTTAATTATTTAATATAATATAACATTTTAAAAATTAAAAAATATTACAAATTTAAAAAAATATTAAAAATATTATAAATATTAAAAATTTTTAAAATATTTAAAATATTAAAAATATTGAAAATATTAAAAATATTAAAAATATTAAAAATATTAAAAATATTAAAAATATTAAAATAATTTAAAATATTTAAAATATTTAAAATATTTAAAATATTTAAAATATTAAAAATATATAAAATATTTAAAATATTTAAAATATTAAAAATATTAAAAATATTAAAAGTATTAAAAATACATAAAATATTAAAAATATTAAAAATATTAAAAATATTAAAAATATTAAAAATATTAAAAATATTAAAAATATAAAAAATATGAAAATATTAAAAACATTAAAAATATTAAAAATATTAAAAATATTAAAAAAATTTAAAATATTAAAAATATTAAAATTATTAAAAATATTAAAAACATAAAAAATATAAAAACATTAAAAATATTAAAAATATCAAAAATATTAAAAAAATTAAAAATATTAAAAATATTACAAATACTAAAAATAGTAAAAATATTAAAACCATTAAAAATTAAAAATATTAAAATATTAAAAATATTAAAAATATTAAAATAATCAAAAATATCAAAAATATTAAAATTTTAAAAATATAACAATTGTTGTATGTGAATAGAAATTTAAAATTTTAGTTAAGCTATGTTTTAAATATACAACCTGTGATCGGTTTAATATGGCATAAAAGATACGTTACGTTAACCTAGGCTGTAACTTTTGCTACCTCTTTTATTGGGTTTTGTGTTCCTATTTTATTTTACATATTTAATTTACTGCATCATTGATTCTCTAACACCTTTGTATTTTATTTTTCTTTGCAGGTAAGTTTTTGGATAATCTCTTAATGGACTTTCGTTATAGCGAAACATTTGTTTGTTTTGTCCGTATACGAAGGGCAGCCAGTTGATGGTGTGTTTGTATGTATTATTTTTTTATCATCTTTAATTTTATTAAGTTAGAATTCCAAAAAACAGTATTTTGATGGTTTTCCAAAAATGTGACATTTGACCTCATTGGGGCACGTATAGGCACCATCCGATCAACGTGAAAATTTGATACATCGATTTTGGCATCAAATCGCATATTTTAATCTTTACCCACATTTAAAATTCCAAAAAATAAAAGACCCCATCTTAGGTGTGCCAGGTCTAATATACATATGTTATGAATCTTTTTCCAAAGAGCTCAGACTTTGATAAGACTCATATCTGACAAAAGGAGAATTTCTCTTTTAAATAGAAAATTTCATTTTCATTGCAATTCATCGCCTTTGCAAAATTTATTATGTGGCCTTATTTTATACGTAGTGAAATGCACACACCCAAAACCGCAGAATTCAGTATAAACCCAACTAATTTCTATCAAAAACAATATTAAATAAAAGTCAAAACAAATATCTATCACCCCTTGTGAAAATATGCATTTTAGGTAATTCTTAATGAGGGCAAGTGTTGAAAACGATCACATACCGCAGTTCGTATTGGTATGATTATTGTTATTTACTCGCAAAGTTTTCTGTATAAAACCCACCATTCTTAAACAGTTTTTGTATTACAATTATCTTGGAAAATGTATTTGGTTTATAAATCGAATGATATATTGTTAAGTTTTGTTTCCATCCGTTCATTAAATACTTACATTCTTCTATCACATCACTGCTATACATTTCTTATCAACTACTAAACACTTTGTACCACTGTACGTATGAGTGTTATGTAAATTGTCAAACAATTATACACAGCGCCAAGTTTGGTGTTGCTACGCATTTGTGTTTTGTTGTTACCATTGTAACCAAATGAAAACAAAACTGCTCAACAATAACAACAACAACAACCGCAAAAAAAATCAGTTCCATCACGTGTATCCAACTTATCAAAACAATAACAAACCGAATATGTTAGTAAGAAAAGAAAGAGCGAGAGAGTGAGAGATGGTTTAAATAATTTCCAGTCCAACAAACGAGAACAAGAGCACAAATATAAAGCACACAAAAAAGAGAGCATAGAACCACAAGAGATGAATGCATTTGTTTCGTCTCGAAAAAAAAACAATAACAAAAACACAACTACAATAACAACTCCATCAGCCAAATAGGCTACAGAAACATTAGTTGTTGTTGCTATTTCTGCACATTCCCTACGAGTATGCAGATTTGTTCATTGCCTCCACTAACAGGACACGACAGGGTGATGGAAGAGCACCTCAAACACGAACATGTTGCTTTAGATCTTAAAGCAATGAAAGACGCCACAAGAAACAACGAACCACAGGGCACAGTGCAAAACAATACAACAACAGCAAGCGATAGTAAATCGGCTAAATAACACTAGCATTGGCAACATGGCAACATGGAGATGAGGACGAAGAAGAACTTTTAGCAAAGAATGAATGAAATGTTGTTGGCTACATTTGATGGTGATGTTGTGTGTGCGTGTGTCAGTTTCAGTGTGTGTGAGATGGTTTGACATGGAAGCGGTCACACACAACAATTTAGTTCTACTCAAGCAACGCGTGCGAAAACAACGAGTTTAACGCTCTCCCCTTCTAAACAGTTACAGGCTTAACTAAACTAAAACTTAAAGAAAATTCTTTGATAACTTAATTAATACTGTTTACGGCTTGTCGCGTAACTTGATAAACGTAAAGATAAACGTAAATTTAAAACGTATTGCAAAATAATATAGAAAAAAAATCATAACTAACAAACCAACTTACAGCAAATGAATATTTCGAACTGTGTTAAAGGGCAAACTTCTTTCAAACGCTTCTTATCTGTAAAACATCAATTACTAAATATTGATTACATATCAAAAAACAAACAAATATTTTTTATGAAAAAAATTTAAAAATGCGAATAAACAAATTATAACTGATAAATGAGGCAGATTACCAAATAATTAACATGTCCAAAGAGATTCCATATTTTGTGATAATCGCTTTTTAGCGGTTCTCTCTAAAAAAAATATATATATAAATGAAAACAAAAATATTTGTGATATGTTAAAGAAGAGAACAAAAATAAACAAACATAAATTAAAAATATTGTGTGAAAACCTATAGAAAATTTTAAGCAAATTATGTAAACGTATAAAAATTATATATACATATAATGCATTTTTTCAATATAGAATAAAATGTTTTGGAATGTATTTAAAAAAAAAAAACAAGTGATCTACCAGAATGTAGTAACAAAATTTCAAAATTAATTAATTTTTAATAAATACCTATAACTAATTTGAAAAATTAGGCTCTATGAAAAATGCCCCAAATGCAAAATGCTCAAAAAAAAAACGAAAAATTACCCAAAAAAATTTCCATACAAAATTGGGGAATTTTTCATATGAAAAATCCCCCATAAATTTTAGGGAACTCTTCATTTATTTTAGGTAAAATTTCGTTTTTAATTTTGGGTCATTTTTCATATGCAAAATGACCCAAATTTGCAGGTATGAAAAATACCCCAATTTTTTTCCATATAATAAAAAATAAAAAAGCATGGTGCAGATGATAAAGAAATGGGGGGGCGTGCCCCCCACCGCATTCGCCTTTTAATAATGCTAATAAGAGAGTATAGAAACTGATAACGACTTATGAGGCGGGCGTGCCCCCCACCCCATTCGTCTTTTAATAATGCCAGATTTGTTTCGAGGAATATTTTTTTGGGGTATTTTTCATAAATTTTGTGGGGTATTTTTCATAATTTTTGGGGAAAATTTTGTCTTGAGTTTTGGGTCATTTTTCATTTTTTTTCGCCCAATTTTATTTTGGGTAATTTTTCGTTTTTTTTTTTTGGGCATTTTGCATTTGGGGCATTTTTCATAGAGCTGAAAAATTACTTACCGCCGATTTGGCATAATTTTATTATGACAAGGCCGTAAAGAATGTTTTTGCTCAAATTTGGCTACGAGGAATAAAACTGCATTATTTTTATTAGTTCATGAATAGTTAAGTAATAGAAATCACAATAAATATTAAAACAGGATACTCACATTTTGAAACGCAATTTTCATTTCTTTTCAATAGACTTGTAATTTTCAAAGGATATATAAGTGAGAATTATTTATTTCTTATTTAGTTTTTTATAAATAATTTCTTCTCCTAGTTGGTCTATTTGGTCCATGGTGATGAGGACATAAAATGAAAGAAGACAATCTCAGCTTTTTATATGTTTTAATAGTGGGCCCGGCAATGCTTCGCTATTGCATATTAACTTGTAATATATTTCACATTTAGGTCTACAAAGTACTTTAAAACGGTACTTAAGCTCAGCAATAATATGTTGAGTTTAATAACTTATGTAACTAATTTTAAGTAACTCCTTAACATGGTAGTTAACTAGTTAAGTTTTATTGTTTTAAATTCCAAATATGATAGGCTCTATGACGATAGTAAAAAGTTCAACATCAAAGTCATATCTATAGTTTCGACATGTAGATTAAGTTTTGTCTGTATGTGGGCAGAAAAAACACTTCTTTCACAAAACGGAAACAGAAATTCCTCTAAAGAAATATCTTTGGGCGTAAAAATCACGTTTGCTATGCCTTCTCCTCGTATTGACCGCAAATGAAAATTTCGTTTGAAGCTTCATGCCTTTAGCCATAATAACCTCATTTGCCATGTCTTCTTCTCATACGCACCAAGAATATACCCAAATACTCTGTATATATTGAACTCGTATTACCATTTTTTGAGATAATTCGGTCACTAACGTTTGGCTTAGCAAAGTGATGATCTCACGCTCTGCATGGCATATTACGCCGTCGTGTTGGAACCATTTCTCCTTCAAATAATGTGCAATGACATGATAAATAAAAAAAATCAATTGATCGTACACTTGCTCTAGTTCTTCTACCAGTTGGATTTTTTATGAATGTAGACCAAGATCTTTTCTCAGCATTAGCAGAGATACAGCGTCGATGGCTTCTATTAGCTGCTCAGATGGATGATTATATGTACCCTAAACTTCATAAAGGGCATCATAAGTTTGGAGAACAGAACGCGCATTTTATCTATAGGATTTATTACCGACTCGCTCTTCTGAAAAGAAATTAAAAAATACATATCTGTAAAGTAAATTAAAAACAAATCACTGTTTTAGTCTGCGCAGCTACCATGTGTCCTAATATGCCTGGTGTACGGACCATTATTTGATACAGTTAAAAAGTTAAATATTGAAGTGCGTGGGCATAGCCTCGGCACTTTTTACTTATTAATTTCAAAATAGCCTGTTCATTAGAGCGGATCAATTTTTTCGCGTCGAAAAAAACGTGGTAATCGTATACCAATATCGGAATCTATGATGAATTCTTAGATAATTTCACTAAGAAACAATATGTATAAAATCAATTCCTAGTTCGCGCTGAGAAGCATAAAGATTTCAGGTAGACACATTTTTTTTAAACAATGAGCAGCTATTGAAACCTTCAGACCTATGGGCCACGGCACTAATTTTTACCTACTATTCCGATGCTTGAAGACCAAGACGAATGAAGAATAGTATATTTTTGACATTGTTTTCTGTATGTCAACACTCAGAGGCCATAACTTTTTAACCAATGCATAGATTTGCTTCTGTAATACTTTATTTATTTATTTTGTTGGGAAGTCAGTTTTACGCATTAGTTTTCGGTTTGTGCTCATTTAAAAACAAAAAAAATCTCTATTTGAAATCTTCCTGCTTCCCAGCGCGAGCTAGAAATTGATTTTAGACCTCAATTTTATTGGTGAAATTTTCTAACAATTCATCGTAGATTCCGATTTTGGTTACGATTTTTTCGAATAAAAAAATTGGTTCACCTTACAATTCATATCTCTCGGCAAACTGCAATATACTGTGGAATTTTGACAGTTATAACTACTTATTTAAAAAGGGTGTAGCACAGCCCACTTCCACCCTTACTGTTATTCATACTGCAACAATAACATATGTAACAAATCTCGTCTTCATACCTCTGATAGTTCATGAGATATAGCTCTTTTTATCTAATCACAACCAAATATAGCCAGGAACTATCTACAGGTCAACAGTACCACTTGGTAAAACTTTCGTATCAATCGGTCTATTAGATAAGCCGTCAGAGCGATTTTAGAAAAAAAGGGCGTGGCACCGCCCACTTCCACCCTGGCTATAATTAATACTGCTCCAACAACATATATGTATATCAAACCTCATCTTCATACCTCTGATAGTTCATGAGATATAGTCCTTTTGATTTTCAAGTTGTATGGGCGGTGCCACGCCCCTTTGTTCAATTGGACCGAATTGTAAATCTAAACCAAGGGCGCCACCCAAACGCATACGAAAAAATTAATGCTAATCGGTCCAGTCGTTTAGGAGGAGTTCAGTCACAAAACACGTACAGTAGAATTTTATATACAGTCGAAACTCTCTATTATGAACTCCTATATAACGAAGTTTTGTTTATTGCGAAGCAATTATAAGAACACTGTGTTTTGGGTCTACTTTGAGTGTCTTATGATCTCCATATAACGTATTTCCCTATAGCGAATATTTCCTTATAACGAAGCATTTTTGCTACCGTAACTTCAAAATTGAAGCGTTTTTAATCTCCATATAACGAATTTAGGAAAAACCGAACGCACACACACATAAAAGAAATCGACGTCGCTTTGTTGTGTGTTATTGTTGCTCTGTGTGTACTTTGTTGCTTTCACAAGACACTAGTAGAGACTGACGCTTTGAATCGTTAATTTACCATAAAATTGAAAGTGTATTTTGGGGAACCACCGAACTATGCAAGTGACAATTGGAATCATTACATCTCTCACATTTCTTGCAGTCATTATCAGTTTGCCTTTGCATATCGCGATATGTATGTACTGTGTTTACTTCTCTAAATTTATTAGAAAATTTTATTGAAGCAGAAAAGTGAAAAATGTTCTTTAAATCAAAATAACTGACTACAAAAAATTAAAAAAGTAACAAAATTTTTGTTCTTTTCTATATAGCGAATTTTCTTTATAGCGAAGTAAATATTCAGTTCCTTGAAATTCGTTATAGAGAGTTTCGACTGTATATAGATGTGTTATCAGGTGAAAAATGAGCATTCCTTTTGAAAATTTGCTTTAAAAATGAAAAATGATAAAAAAGGTAGAATGCAGTTTTACTATTCATTGCCACTACTATTACTTGTATACAGTTTCGTTTATGGTTTAAAAATAATGTCGTACGTTGTAACATACTTTTACTGGAGTTCTGAATTGAACCTGGTTTAAGACTTAAGGTTTGTTTCTTAAATATGAAGGCTAAATGTGTGGAACAATTTTGAACCACGTTTGGAACAACCTGCTAAAATATTGTCAAAAGTGAGTCGATATCGTAAAACCAAAAAATTCACGCTATGTGCAAATCAAGAAAAATTCTATAAAACCGTAATTGTAACATAGAAAACTAATGATGCAGTTTAAATCCTTTTATCCAAATTAGGACTAAATCGTCTTTACCGTCCTTTCCTATCTAGTAATTCAACTTGCGTACTATTTCGAATTTTGTTTATTTTTTATGAGAGCACAGCAAACTCGACTTACGCCACCGATTTAGTTGATTTTTATATTTGGTATGGCTGTATTAGTAGTAACAATAACTATAGGGATTTTTAAAAATTTATACATAATTCACGCAATAGTGATTACGATATTTTTGCACGTTTTAGAATAATTTTTGGTATTACGTGTTGCCGAATACTATATTTTTGTGAAATTTTACCTTGCTAACACTAAAAAATGTTGCCACTCCTCCTCCGCCCATTAGGTCAAAGATTAAAAAAATATATATTTCTTACGATAATTTTCATACAGTATTGTCTACAAAATTTCATTGGAATCGGTTCAGCTCAACATTTTTCAGCTCATGATCTGGGACTCAATTTTGAAAACTGCACGTGAAAGTAGCTCCAAAGGGAGGAAGTTCTGCATCATTCGTTTTGTCAAGTTACATGCCTTAATATTTTAGTATCGATTTAAGGTTAGTAAGTATTGTATAGGGGAATTTGTCACGTTTAAGTCTCTTTTCTTTGACATAACTCGAGAATGACTAGTCCGATTAAGCTGAAACAAATAAAAAAATTAAGAATTACAATTCCTTTAATCTATTCATATAACGTTTCCCTACATAAGCATCAGTTTTACTTGTCCATTCATCAAATGATTTTGAACTGGGTTTATTTTGTAACAGTTACAATAAAACTGTTGTACTCCGTGGCGTATGATTTACGTGGAATATTACTTATGATAATCATACGCCACCATATAACAATATAACAAAGAGCCTAAAACGTGACAAACTCCCCTATACGATACCTACTAACTTCAAATCGATAATAAATTATTATGGCATGTAACTTGACAAAATGAATGATGCAAAACTTCTACTTTTTGAGGCTACTTTCACATGCAGTTATCAGAATTGAGTCCCAAAATCATGTGTTGTACTGTGTTATATTGTTAATGTAGGCGAAATAGATATGCAATGATCATTCTTCAATATTCTTGTCACCACAAACGAAAAATTACTCTATTTTCTGCTACGTCAGTTGAATCTTGTACAGGAGCTGAAAGAAGCTTTATAGCTAATTATAAAGTTGAAGTCTGCTAAGTTCTGGAGCACGATAAGGAATTGACTGTCTTGAGTTCTTGACCGCATCTGGCGTTCCTTCGATGTATGGGTATTAGATGATTGTTTACGGAACAGATTGCTTCGAATTTGGCCGCCAAACGTTGGAGAGTCGACTTTGAAGGGCGCAATGTTTGCTCTAGCGAACATTTACTTTGTTAAAAAAGTTTCATCATTTAGACGTGTTGCTCAATCGTGTAACCTGTCCTGATGATTTGGCATAACAAACTTAAAAATCAACAATATGTTAGACGGACGCGGTCAAAACAACATAGCTGCCACAGGCTGCCAATATCGACCCGTACCAAATTAAAAACACCTATAAGAAAGTGTCGATTTTGGGGGATCAGATTGTCCTTTTCTTATTTATGATTCTATGGAATATTTTGCTGTTGTTTTTTATTGTTTAGTAATATGCTTATAAACATTATATTTAAAACTAACATCGGAAAATAATCTAATTTTTTCAATGATACCACACAGTCTTATCTTTTTTCACCTTACGGTCGTAATTTTTCTATTTGGACCCCCGGCCCTTTGTATTTTATTTCTTCCTAGTATAAAATAAAGCTCTTTTTCTAAAGCCCTTCTTAAAAATTGTATAAAACAAAAAACTTAAATTAATCGTTCTTGTATTGGAAACGCGCCATCCTGTCTTCCGCCTACCATTCAGCCGACACTTTGTGTCTTTTGTAATAAAACCTCCTGTTGTCACATTCTTAGGAGCGGCTAATTGAATATTTATTATTATTTTTTTTTACAAATCATTTCCTTGTATCGACAACAACATTAGTAGATCTCCTTCATTGATGTGCAATGAGAATAATGTCCTGACAAGAAGAGCCTTTCATGGTTTTATTATAAAAAGCTTAAGACGAAGCTGTCCAACAACTCAAGGACACTTAAGAATATCATTAAAGTCTTAAGGCATGACAGTGGCGACACATTGCCACTCGCCCGCCGACACAGTATTAGAAATATAGACCACCCACACACAAAAAAAAAACACACTGTATATCTTCCTATGTGTGTGTGTGTTGCTCTTAAGCTTTACAGGCGCAATACACTTTGAAGTTTGCGGAGACAGAAAGATGTATCAGAGGGGAAGAGAGGTAGGAATAGAGAGTGTTGGAAATTTAATAGCATTGGTCTAAAATATGACTGAGTTCAACATTACTGTATTGCATTGACACGTCAAGCGACGACATTGTTGTATTGCAAATCGCCGTGGCGTCAAGAAATAATGTGTGAATGCAAACAGATGACAGCCAAGGTGTGTTCTAGTGGCCGGTCTGTGTCTTTGTGTTGCTTTTATGCGCTTTTGTCCCCCCTCATTGATAACCTTACAGGTTATGGCCCCGTCTAAAAATAAACTTCATTTATTCATTCACTGATCTCTAGCGTCGTGATGTTGCTCCCTCTGTTGCACATCTACATAATAAATTGCAATGTTTTTGTTTCCAATTTTGTACACTTTCAAATTCAAGTACTGTTCTCCATGCAGAAAAACAAAAACAACAATAACAACAAAATATTATAGATGAATATTAAAGTATTATTGTGTAAAATTGTATGGTGCACTTTTGTGGGTCAACGCTCTACAATGAGGTCAAATATGACGAAATCATGAGACACACACACACATGTACACCAACCCAAACAATGCCCTGTGTATGGTTATAACAATGAACAATCACATACACGCGCGCAAATACACGCACACAAACCTACATGCCAAATCACGACATCAACAGACTTCAAGGCTGTTTAGAGGTGGGGGGATGGAAGATATAACGTCTCGAGGACACTTGGAATAATGGTGGTAACAGATGTGTTGAGAATGTTTTACAGCTTAAGGTCCTAGTACCTGTTAAAGCTTT
The DNA here is from genome assembly GCA_964034835.1 of Muscina levida. Taxonomy (NCBI): domain Eukaryota; kingdom Metazoa; phylum Arthropoda; class Insecta; order Diptera; family Muscidae; genus Muscina; species Muscina levida. The sequence goes on from OZ035883.1 coordinate 40,496,180, forward strand.
CAATTTTTAAATTAAAATATTCATGATTCAATCAGAAAAAAAACGCTAAGTTGGCAAAGGCTTTTTATGTCAATAGTAGTGAAGAATAAATAAGAAAAGTAACAATTACACAGTACAACATTTTTCAGCTCATTGATTTTGGATTCAATTTTGAGAACTGCACGTGAAAGTAGACCCAAAAAGAAGAAGTTCTGCATCATTCGTTTTGTCAAGTTACATACCATAATGATTTAATATCAATTTGAAGTTAGTAAGTATCGTATAGGGAAATTTGTCACGTTCTAGGTTCTGTTGTACTCCGTGGCGTATGATTTACGTGGAATATTACTTATGATAATCATACGCCATCATATAGTATTTATGTTATGTCAAACAAAAGACCCTAAAACGTGACAAATTCTCCTATACGATAAATTATTATTAAATTATTATGGCATGTAACTTGACAAAACGAACGATGCACAGCTTCTTCTTTTTGAGGCTATTTGCACGGGCACTTCTCAGAATTGAGTCCCAAAATCATGTGTTGCACTGTGTTGAAAATAAAATATGGGTAAAATTAGGGACTTTTCCCAAATGGTCCGAAATCTTATCAGCAAACCAACGGCGTTGTCTATGGCCATTAACTTTGAGCTGCTGGAGCAGTTGAATTTTGTGCGGGTGCTAAATTCGCCAACTTGAAGTCTGAACCAGAACATAAATTTCAGTTAGGTGAACTTCTTATTTGGCAGCAACGGCAATTCATCCATCAGTAGCCGCACGTAGAATAGCTTTCCATGTGCTTCGGTCTTATGCGCTGCGTAGTTATACGCACGAAAGCTTAGATAACAGTTCATTCACCTGGTGTGCATCTAACGAAGTTTTGGTCGTCCCTTCTACGCCGCCCATCAAATTTATTGCCGAAGACTTTTTAAGCTGGAGCAGTTTAACCTATTCGTACAACGTGCCCAGGCCAGCGCATACGGTTTATTTAAAAGCGATTGAATACATCAATGTCGTAGAACAGCTCATGATTCATTCGACGACGGTACTCGCCGTTAACGATTATGGGTTCAAATATTTTGCGAAGTATTTTTTTTCTCGAAAACTTCCAGCATGGATTGATCCGCCTGCGTTATTACCCAGGATTCTGAGCTGTAGAGCATGACAGGTAGGATTAGTTTTTGTTACAGTTGGATCTTTGTTCGTCGAGAGAGGGCTTTATCATTAAAACGCTAACTCAGCGCATAATAGCACCGGTTTGCGATCAATACTCGTCTACTTATGGCGGAGCCGAGATAGACAAAATCATCTACCACTTCCAAGTTATAGTTATCAACGTTCACGCAGCGTCCCAAACGAGTAAACTTTTTGTTCGTTGAAACAAATAAATAGGTTTTGTTCTCATTTATCACCATATCCACTTTTGTCGACTGCTTCTCAATACTCGCAAATGCTGCAGTAACATCCCGCAATTCACGGCCAATAATATCTATATCATCGGCATACGCGAGCAGCATATGACCTTTGTTGAAAATGGTACCATTCCTGTTTACTGCAGCCGTCCGCATAATCGTCTCCATTATGATGTAAAAGAGTTCACATGACAGACTATCGCCTTGTCTAAAGCTTCCCTTAAGTAAATGGCTCTGTTAGATTTGTGCCTACTTTCACTGAAAACTTCGTGCCTGCGCGGGGATGCCAAACTCAGCCATAGCATTTAATTGTTTATGTCGTATCGTACTGTCGAATGCAGCTTTGTAGTCGGTAAACAGATGGCAGATGTCGATCTGCATTTCTTGGGCCTTCTCCAGGATTTGTCGTAGTGTGAATATCTGGTCGCACGTGGATTTACCAGGTCTAAAGCCGCACTGATAAGGTCCAAGCAAGTTCGAGAGCGAATAGGGATCGAAAGTGTTCCCTCCATATTTGCAGCACACTCTGAGTGTTCGTGATCAGATTTCCGTCTCTGTCATTACAGTCGTTGCATTTTACCTTTTGTTAGAACTTTCGGGCTTCACCTCTATCCCTGTAGTTTTCGATATCCTGGTTCTCCCTCGTTTCTTCCACAGACGCTTTTTCCGCCTGAACAGGCGTTTCATTTCCCCACTCTTCTCATTATAACGCTCCGTCATCGCACGCATTGCCATTGGCTGCAGTTTTGCCTTGTATGCAGCATCCATTTCGTCAGACTTTTCGCGACATTCCTCATTGTACCAGGGCTTGTCTGAGAGTCGTTTTTTCTAACGTTGTACGGTCGTTGCGGCAGTGGTCATAGAATTTGCAATATGCTGCTACTATGTGGTGGGAACATCATAACTAGGGCGCGTTGTTTGATGTAATTGAGAGAATTGGTTGGAGTAGGCATTGGTTATTTCGGTGTTATGCAGCTTTGTGATGTCAAGCTTCATTTGCGTTTTATTACTAGTGTTTTTAGCACTACTTAATTGTATGCGTACATTGGCTGTAACTTGGTGGTGATCCGAGTCAACATTTGCACCGCGCATCACACGCACGTCCATAACGCTTGAGACATGCCTTCCATCAATTACCACATGATCTATTTGATTTTTTGTGTGTTTGATCGGGGGATAGCCAAGTTGCCTTGAGGATATCTTTATGTGGGAATCTGGTGCCACTCACAACCATGTTTCTTGCCGACTCGAAACTAACTAGTCTGAATCCGTTATCGGAGGTGTTGTTGTACAGACTGAATTTACCGACTGCTGAATCAAGAGCATCTTTTCTTAACATTTTAGCATTAACATCTCCCAGAACAATGGTATTGTCATGTGCAGGGCAGCGTTCATAAAGCTCCTTCAGGCGCCTATAGAATGTATCTTTAATGTCCTTATCTTTGTCTTCAGTCGGGGCGTCTACACAAATTAGCGTATTATAAAAATATTTCGCCTTGATGCGAATAGTGGCTATTCGGTCACTTACAGGGTTGAACAGCAAAACACAATATCGAAGTCTCTTGCCGACTATGAATCCACATCCAAATTCGTTTCTTTCTACATAGCAGCTGTAAAAGATGTCACAGTTCTTTGGTCGTGTGCATCCCTGTCCCGTCTATCTCATTTCCTGTATGGCGGTTATGTCAGCCTTGTATTTGTCGAGGACATCCGCCAGTTGGATAAAGGCACCATCTATGTATAGAGTTTGGACATTCCAGGTACATATCCTTAAATCAATGTCCTTATAGCGTTTGCGGGGGTCGTCAACATTTTGGGGGGTTCTTGTGTTTTCTTTTCTTCGTGTTTCCATAATAATTGTTTAGTTTAAGGAGAGTGGCTTATGAGGCCATCGCGCCTGATCCTAGACTTTTGGGGCTGCCAAACCCACTAAGAGAGAATCTGTGTTGTGCTTCAGTAACTTCTGTTTCCTACATTGGTGGTAGCATGTCGATTAGGTTACTTAACATTTCGCCTTCTCACATTTCTGCTGTAAATTCGTAACTTTTTTGTTTTTGAATTAAACTGTATACTTCCAAAACAAAAGGTTTTTGGTTTTTAAAGGGCTTTAATCCTAGGAAAAAATATTTTTAAATTTAAGGGGTAGAAATTGCTCTAAATGAGGGCATCATTACAAGATGTTGTCGTATGTCAGCGACATCTATAGGACAAATGTAGTACTCTTCGAAACCTATACACCGATGCCTTTGATTTAACGATTGAGCCACAAACAAAAGAGCAGTGAAAAAAAAAACGATTTTGGCTGTTTTTCAGGGGGTGGGGGAGGAAAAAATTTTTTTTTTTTGAAAATGTCTCGATTTGATCTTTCTATTTGCCCTCGACTTTGGAGAAAAAAAATTTTTGTATGGGGACCGACCCGGTCTAATAAACATCATACTCTTAAAGGAAATTATCAAGCACCCAAGAAATTTCTCATTTTTTATTTCTTTATAAAACAATTAACAACTTTCCAATTAAATACTATATCAATTTTAACTTTGTTGCAAAACTTTTCGGCGAAATATTATAAATATACGGTTTTCACACAATATAACCAAAAAAAAAATTGCAGCAACAATAATTTGACAACCATGAAATAACATTTCCTACAAAAAGCGTGAGTCGTCAATCAGCTAAAGTGTAAACAAAAATAAACTACAAACAAAAACTAATTAAAAAAAAAGTCCAAAATAAAAACCGTTGTGAATTTGTTGCTAAATATAACGCCATACAACATGCCAAAAATAAATCAAAAAATTTTTGGGTCTAAATTTATGCTCGACAAGAAGAAAACAACAAGACAACACACACACACACAAATGCCTCTCAGGGCCCATTTGTATTTACTTATTTCGTCTGATGAACTCCTGAGAGTATTTTTTTCGTTTTCAATTTAATTCAATTATGAGTAAAGATGAAGAAAACAACGTTTATTTTTCAAGTGGTTGTGCATTGTCTATGTTGTTGTTGTTGTCTATAGTTGTTATATAAACAACTGCTTAAAGTGTTGGTTTCTTTACGTCTCGTCCTCTCTATCCGTTCATCTCTGCACTGGTTGCTGCTGTATAATGATGCCATTCATTGGTTTTTAACTTTTAAAATAAACAATACGAAATGAAACTGAAATAAAACAACAAATGAAAAATATGAAATAATATAAACCAAAAACGATAAAACAACAGAAGCAAAGTTAAAAAAGAGTAACACATAAAAGAAAACACAATTGTGTGCTTGTGTTTTACCAAGCAAAAATATTCTCTTTCAATCAAATTGCTATACGAAGGAGAAGGAGTACATTGTCCGCATTAAATGTAAACTCTGTGGATCCTTTGTCCTCTCTTCTTCCCTCACACGCACACACACACACACACACACACACCTACCCTAACTCCTCTGCTTGGCCTCCGTTGCTGTTGTCCTACATGAGTGTGTGTGCAACATTTGTGTAAACAACCTTAAGTAAAGTGAACGAGAAGCAAACAACTAAAGCTGACCCCGATATTCTTGGTATCACATTCCCCGACCATTCCAACACCCCCGCCCTTTAGCCCCACCACCAGACATCCAACAACCATCAACACGTCGTCCAGTCCAGGCGGAAACCAGAAACCTACAATGGATCATAAATCTATAGCCAGTCAAGTGCGGGGTAAGCAATTTCTTTTGGTATATTATAAAAAAATCGTACATTTGTTATGGTCACATCATAAAAGGAGCGGAGGACGAAAACTGCAGATGAAGAAACAAATTTTGAATATTAATTAAGGAGTATAAGTGATGTGACAGAAGACTTTTACTTATGAGGGATGCCTTAGCATAGGGGAATGTAGTTTTTATGGAATTTTTATGGAATTTTTTTCAAGATTTTAATTAAAGTGTGTAAATTAGCATAGATAATAATCTATTGTTACGCAGATGTAACAATATAGTGTTATGTATGGTTATATGTATGAGTAAAAAGGAATGGTTGAAACACGCAACTATACTTGAGAGGATCGCGATTCGAACCCTATCAGGGACATCTACAACTGCTAAAGTGTTGGTCATCTTACTTAATTTATACTCTCTCAGATGTAACAATGTAGTGATATGTTTAGTAATATGTATGAGTAAAAAGGAATGGTTGAAACACGCAGCTATCCTTGAAAGTATCGCGATTCGAACCCCTTCTGGGACATCTACAACTGCTGAAGTGTTGGTCATCTCACTTTGTTTATACTCTCACGCATTAAAGAAGACGAGTTGGACCGCAGTGCCCTATTCTGTAACTCCTAACGGTTGCAGTTACCGAGCCATATTACCGATTTGACGTCACTCTGACATCACTCTCACCTGAAATGTTCCTGTAAAAATCTGAATCGATTTATGTTGAATTCGCCCATTCCAAATCGGTAAGCTATCATATGTTCCAATTTCACTTCATAGAAACACTTAAATAAAGTTTTTCTGTAAGAAATGTGAATCGATAGTTTTCTCACTGACTTTTTGGCAAGTGAGTATTTTACCGATTTTCATAAATGTAGATAATGTTGTGCATATGTAAAATAACTAGTACTCATAATTACATTTTACTTTACTAAAGCACATAAAAGATCTAAAAACCCTTTATACTTAGATTCATAAAGGATTATTATCACTGTAATAACGGAAAACCAATAATATGTCCCGGTGTCATGAAAGATTTGATCGGATTTGATTCCAATTGCAATTCAAACTAAATTAATTGACATTCAAAAATTATATTTGATATCTAAACATTACATTTGAAATATAAACTCTTTAATTGATATTCCAAAATTCCATTTGAAATTCAAAATACTCAAATTCAAATTTTCTATTTGATTTTCAAAAAATATTAATTAAAATTCAAAACACATCAATTCAAATTCAAAACTCATCAATTTAAATTCAAAATTCGCCAATTGAAATTAGAAAGTCGTCAATTGAAAATCAATTCTCATCAATTAAATGCATTTTTGTAAGTTTCAATACAAGTTTTGAATTCGAATTAATGTGCTTTGAATTTCAATTGGCGCGATTTGAATATCAATTGGTATTTCTTGAATAAAAATTTATATTATTTTATTTTATTTTATTTTATTTTATTTTATTTTATTTTATTTTATTTTATTTTATTTTATTTTATTTTATTTTATTTTATTTTATTTTATTTTATTTTATTTTATTTTATTTTATTTTATTTTATTTTATTTTATTTTATTTTATTTTATTTTATTTTATTTTATTTTATTTTATTTTATTTTATTTTATTTTATTTTATTTTATTTTATTTTATTTTATTTTATTTTATTTTATTTTATTTTATTTTATTTTATTTTATTTTATTTTATTTTATTTTATTTTATTTTATTTTATTTTATTTTATTTTATTTTATTTTATTTTATTTTATTTTATTTTATTTTATTTTGGTTGGTTGGTTGGTATGCAGGCATCTCCTTCTTCAAAGGAGAACACTTAGGTCCCTATGGACCCATTGTGACACCCGTTGGGCATTTGTGCCATCCCTTCAACCTATGCTATCAGCGCGTGTGCTGACTGATCGCGTTGCCAGTTGTCGATTGGGAATCCGGAGTTTCGATCCAATCCGTCCAGTTGATAATTTTACAAAAGTTGTTAATCCTTCCGATGTCCAACGATGCAAGTTCTTCTACACCATTTAAGAAGGGTTTACCCAGGGTTTCCAGTCTCCTTCTGTATAGCGCTGGGCAATCACAAATAATGTGGTCGGTGGATGGTTCACTGCTACTGTTTCCGCAGTAGTAGCATTCGCTTTTCGTTGCGAATCCCATTCTTCTCGCATGCTTGCCTATGGGTCCATGTCCCGTCAGGAAGGCAATAATCTTCCTTATCTGGTCCCTCTCAAGACTTACCAGGTACGATGCACGTTTCGCGTTGTATTCTGGCCAAGTCATTTTGGCCTTTCTACAGGTTTCTTCATTCTTCCATCTGTCGTTTGCAATTCTAAACGTTAGATTTTCAATGGTACTTTTACAGGTGGATATAGGGCGAAGTGCTACGTGTTCAACGTCGCTTTCCAGCAGGGCTGAGCCCTGTCTGGCCTCTTCATCCGCTCTACAGTTGCCCTCGATTCCGCTGTGTCCGGGAATCCACGTAACCAGAACTCTAATTAAGCTTCCTGTCTAATATAAGGCCCAGGTAGTTCGCCGTATCGGAGAAGTTGAGTTGTTTGTTGCCCAGATAGATGTTGGATGTAGCGGGCGATTTCTGTTTCCGACTGAAAAGTACCAGTTCTGTTTTGTCCGGGTTCGCATTGAGCCCTCTACTGGCACACCAGTTTGCCAGGATGTTGATATAGTCCTGCATCCTTTGTTCGAGACAAGATAAACTTCCCCCAGATACGCAGAGTGCTATATCGTCTGCATACGCTACTACTGTACATCCTTCCGACTCCAACCGTTTGAGAACGTCGTTGACGGCAAAATTCCATAATAGCGGCGATAATACTCCCCCTTGAGGGGTGCCTCTAGTCACTCTTCTAGTGAGGGTGTGATTTCCCAGCTTTGAGGTGATAGTTCTCTTTAATAGCATGTTGCGAATCAGCTTGCTAATATGTGAGTTGATATTTAGGCTGTTGAGCTCTGTCATGATGCAGAGGGGTTCGATGTTGTTGAAAGCTCCCTCTATGTCCATAAAGGCAACCAGAGAAAATTCTTTCTTGTCTAGCGATTTCTCTATGGAATACAATAGTGCATGGAGTGCGGATTCTGTCGATTTCCCCTTTGTGTAAGCATGCTGAGCATTCGAAAGGAGACCCGGGCCAATTGAATTTTTGATGATGTCGTCCATGATTCGCTCAAGGGTTTTCAAAAGGAATGAAGTAAGACTTATAGGTCTGAAGTCCTTCGCTTTGGTGTGTGATGGCTTTCCCGCCTTTGGGATGAAGACCACCTTTGCCGTTCTCCATCGTATTGGTAGGTAGGATAATTTCACACAGCCGTTAAAAATAGCCTCCAGCCATGGCAATAGTATCTCCAGTGACTGTTGAAGTTCGGCGGGTATGATGTCGTCCGGACCGGGTGATTTGTAGGGATCAAAGTCGTTGATGGCGTCTTTGATCATGTTCCTTTCAATTACCGGTATTCTATCGCATAAGTCGGTAGGTGCGACGGTTATGGAGTTGGACTCTCCCCTGGGGAAGTGGGTATCCGATAGGATTTCCAAGGTTTCCTTTGAGGATTCAGTCCAGGTACCATCATTTTTCATTATGTATGCCGGGGCGCTGGTTGTCGAGGATAATACTTTCCTAAGTCTACTTACCTCTGCGGTTTTTTCGACATCGTTGGTGTATGTCCTCCATGAAGATCTTTTCGCCTTCTTTAGTAGTTTCTTGAAGAGTCTTAGATTCTCCTTGTACTCCTCCCATTGGCCTGTTCTCTTGGCCTTGTTGAAGGATTTTCTGGTAGAAGCACGGGATCTAGAGATATCGTCGTTCCACCATGGAGGCTTCTGCTTTTTCCCATCTTTTCGTCTTGGGCAGGATTTCCTGGTGCATAAGGCCAAGGCTTTTGTAACTTTACCTACCATGCTGTCCAACTTTTGTGGGCTGTCAATGGTGAGATCAGTTGTATTCGGTAGGAGTCTTGCAAGGTGTTCCCTGTAGACGTCCCATTTCATCCGTCTCTTGTTGAAGGTTACTATCGGCTTCGTTATTTGAGCAGATATTTCAAAGGAAATGTATTGGTGGTCGGAGAAGGAGTGAACATCCTCCACCCGCCAGTTTGATATCAAGTCGTTTTTGGCATTAGAAATTGTCAGGTCTATGACCTGCTCAGTGATCGAGTTAATAAAGGTGGGCGTATCTCCCTGGTTGTGCACTACTAAGTTTCTACTTAGAATATAATCAAAGAGTAACTCACCTCGTTTGTTGATCGTTTTACCTCCCCACAGCGTGTGGTGTGCGTTTGCATCCATTCCGACAATGAGGGTGGTCTTGTTGTGTTCCGCCGTTAGTACTGCTTTCTTCAGTTCCTCTGATGGGGGGTTTTGGTCTTCGTAAGGAAGATATGCCGAAGCTAACCATAGGGTTGATTGTTTCATTTCTAAACCTATAATTGTAAGATCTTCGTTACCGAAAGTATTTAGCAGGAATGCGTCAAGCTGTTTCCGTACTAGGATGCACGCTCGTATTTTAGCATTTACCTTACCTTGGTAGAGTCTATAATTTTTGTGGTTTAATCCACAGACTCTGTTTTGATTTATCCAGGGCTCCTGGATGAGAAGTACGTCCTCCTGGAGCTCGGAGAGACGTACCTGAAGTGCTGCTGAAGCACTCTTAGAGTGGTGGAGGTTTATCTGTACCACCCGAAGAATGCTCAATGACGGTGTTGTTGGCGTCGTCGTCATCGCTCATCAGTAGGTCATCCTCATCGGCCTCCTGGAAAAGCCCTCCTAAGCTGACCATGGTAGATGCCATGGATTCAGCATCTGAGCAGTGCTCTTCATCTGCCGGATTGTTGCTTGGCGCTGCGAGGTTGTCCTCAGCGGGAGCTGCGGTTATTGGTGTCGGAGCGACGGATGGTGCTGTAGCTGCGGGAGTTGCAGTTGTTGATGTAGCTGCGGGAGTTGCAGTTATTGGTGTCAGAGCGACAGATGGTGCTGTAGCTGTGGGTGGCACGTCTGCGGTTACAGTCTGTGTGGCATGTTTTGTTTTATATATCCACATCATTGTTTCGGTGAAGCCGCAGAATATTAGGTTGTTCATTTCCTTTATTAGGTCACTGCTTTCATCGGTGATGAGGAGGGTGACGTGAACAAAGGTGTCCCGTGATTCCGATACCTTCAAGATTTTCCAGTTTTCCACATCGAGGCTGGGGTTGGAAATTTGCAGAAGCTCAAGGATTGCCTTTCGGTTACTAGCCATTATATCTGGGATTTTTATACGACCTCTAGGCCTGTTGGGGATATCGCACTGCTCTACCAGACAGAGTTTAGCCCCTGGCCATACTTCGCCAATGACCGTTAGAGCCTTTTCGAATAACTCTAACGAGCGTTGGTCGTGGAATGCCATGAGCTTTACTCTGTTCAGATGCCAGCCTGCGTCAGTACATCTTGCTGGAGTGCCAGGATTGTCCCTTATTACACTCGCGTACGCAACAAGCAGCTTAGCGTTAGCTTTCCTCCAGTTATCAAACGAGATGCTACCGCTGGGATGTGAGTTGTCTACGACGGCGCGTGTGAGACTGTTCCTGGCTATGTCGCTGTACCGGACTCTTTCTTGGATCTTTGATCTTTTATGTGAACTGGCAATGCCAGGCTCATCAGCGGATCGCTGACGTTTTATGTTAGCAGTCCCTTGTGGGGTCTGAGATTGGTTCAGTTGGTTTTTGGCCTTTTGAACCAATTGGTTTTGCTCCGTGGATCTTTGAACCTCAGGGATTTTGCCAACAGTTGAAAGGATGTAGTTGGCCCTTCGACGGTCACGGTAGCGTCGATCATGAGGTCGTACCCGTTTAGCTGGCTTGCCAGCGCGAGGTGGGGAGGCATTGCCCGGCGTCGGCTTGCTGGTCCCCGAAGTAGATGCTGCCGTATCCCCATTAGGGGGGGCTTCTTCTGCCGCGTTCTTCCTGAAGAAGGAAGATAGGGTACTAGTATTGTGCCTCTTGGCTTCTTGTGACAATTTAGTCGAGCCGAGAGGTCTGCCTCTTTTCGAGGGAGTTGGGGTGGAGGGTCCGTTACCAGACTTCTCCGAAGTTGTTGTTTGTTGTGGTTTTGTTTGTTTAGTTTGTGTATTTGAGTTCATGTTTATGGTTCGGTCCTTAGGCCGCCGTAGAAGCCGTCGGGACCTAATGAGATGAAGAGGGACAAAAACGGTCACTTACGCCAGAGCCCTTTAGCGCAAGAAGGCATTGGATTGAAACAGGTGTGCGCCCTCACCTGAGTTTGACATAGTAACGACTAATATGTAACCCCTATAGCCATACATCCCTCGGCCTATGCAGCCCACCTTGGATTGGGGGGTTTTGTTTAAAGAGAGTCTCTTTCTCTCCCGCAGAAACGCACTTTTCACCGTCCCAAAATTGAGGCCAATGCCAGAGACATGACCGTAACATTAACCTCTCATTTAGGCCGGTATCCAGTTCCTACACTGGGAAGTCCTAGGGTAGGAGGCGTTCTGCGTGCTTCTCAGGTTTTTTATTCCCCGATCGGCAACTGGAACTAGGTTGGTTCGCGAGCGGGCTTTTACCGAAGCTATGACCCGCTTCACCACGGAAGATAGCCGTGGCTTTCACTATCCACCACCTGTGACGCGCCCGATGGATAACCCAACCACACGGGTTATTTTATTTTATTTTATTTTATTTTATTTTATTTTATTTTATTTTATTTTATTTTATTTTATTTTATTTTATTTTATTTTATTTTATTTTATTTTATTTTATTTTATTTTATTTTATTTTATTTTATTTTATTTTATTTTATTTTATTTTATTTTATTTTATTTTATTTTATTTTATTGAGAGTATCAAAATACAAAGAATATCAAAATTTCAAATAATTTGATAATAGTATTATTACAATCCGTATTTGTTTGTTTTTTAACCCCTACGACTATCCTGCCTTCTCTAATCGTAACCAATTGTTACAGGTAGCAAGAAACAATCTCTTAAACAACTAAATTAAAATTAATATATTGTAGCAATTTCCCAGTGCACACTTAACTCGTTAACTCATGTTTTCCATCTCTCTTTCGCTCTCCCTCTCTCACTCTCTGTCCCCTAGTACATTTTGACACTTTGTGATTAATATGAACAAATTGTACTTCCTCGACCACAAAGTATCCTTAGCGGTATCCACACAGCATAGGTGCAAATCACAAGACCGTGTGGCCACGTGTGCTGCTACCTTAATGGTTGTAAACTTTATACCAGAAGTGAAGAAATGCCACCCGGTGCACTTATTTTTCCATTAAATGTGACAAAAACAGCCAAAGCTATAGACGAGTGGAAAAACGACAAAACTTTTGTCATTAATGTCCAACATAAGTTTTTATATAACTGGGGTGACACATACAGTCGCACAAGCACATTTGGTCACACACACATGCATACACATAAACACACATTGATACAAAAACATAGCATAGAGCTGCTGCAGTTATACGCGCCTAGAAGACTAGAAACATTTCTTGTTGCTGTTGTTGGGTTGTGCTTTGTTTTTGTTTTTTTTTTTGTTGAGGTGGCCCAGTAAAACTTTTAATTGCAACATCAAACAAATGAAATGCAATGTGATTGTGTGTGCGTGTTCGTAAGTGTTTGTGTGCGTGTTGTTGTGCCAGTGTCAGCCACTGTCATAACCATATCCCCCATGTTGCAGGAATTTTTTGTTGTTGGTGCCACAAAGTTTCTTGGGGTGCCGCTGCAATTGGGGACAACGAGGAGTTGACAGAAAGGGTTTCTGGCATGCTATGATGATGATGATGCTGATGTTAATGATGATAACTTTAACTAATTGCATAGTTGCGATAATGAAAGTCTTGACAGAAACCACAAGAATTGCTTAAATATTTTCTTGCATTTCTGTTGAATGAAAAAAAAAATTAGATGGCATCACATATTGGCAGTTGTCAAAAGAAAGCATGTATGGAATTAGAAAATGGTCCCAGAGATAATTTTCCAAAATGTCTAATTACAACAGAGAATGCAGTGTAAAGCGTTTATAGGTCGAAAAATGTTTTAATTAAAAAGGGAATCTGTGTAGAATTACTATAAAAGTGTAGGGCATGTACAGGTTGGAACAAGTCGTTTTATTTTTTAAACAATGACAGAAAAACAACAGAAATTTCAGTGGGATGAACTGACTGATTAGTACCCTCACTATAACACTATAACAATTCGGGAAATGTGCTAGCTTTTATGAGAGGCGCGGTACAACGCACAGTGGAATTTTGCTGTAAAAAAAATCTAATTGTGCAAATTCTACATATAAAAATTTTTAAATATGAATTGGGCATTTACGATTGTTTAATATTTACAAAAGTTTTGTAGTTAGGCTGTCATAAACCGTAAATCATCAATAACTCAGAAACGCACTAAGTGGACATGCGATCGTATTGCAAAAGTGTCCCAAAATTCAAACACAGGGAGAAGAGACAAGAGGCAACTCGTCTCTTTAGACGGAAATAGAAAGAGCTGAAGAAGAGGCAGGATGAGTACACAGAGTTGCTCCGCAGTAAAAGGGAAGCCAGAAAATTCTACCAGAGATTTAAGGTGAGAATGCGTAGAACAGGGTTGCCCTTCTGCAAGGATAGCGGTGGCCCGCTAGTGACGGACCTGGATAACGTTCTGAAGATATGGAGAGATCATTTCAAAAATCTACTGGATACGGACACCACCCCAGGAAACCTCGCTCCAAACCATTACGATGGTATTAATTGTCCACCTCCGAGCCAGAGCGAGGTACGTGTGACAATATCCCGCCATAAAAATAACAAAGCAGTTGGAGCCGATGGTCTTCCTGCTGAATTGTTTAAGGCTGGCGGAGAGGAGCTGATTAGGAGCATGCTGCTTCAGCTCATGGAGAACATCTAGCTAGAGGACAGCAAGCACGGGGATTGGAGTCTCAGTCTGTTATGTTCCATATACAAGAGAGGAGATCGTAGTGAATGTAAAAATTACCGTGGAATTAGCATATTACCAGTTGCGTACAAGGTCCACTCGAGCATATTGAGTGAACGTCTAAAGCCAGTTGTAGAAAAACTAATTGGACTTTATCAGTGTGGCTTTAAACCTAGTAAAACTACGACGGATGTCTGAGTTTGGTATTTCTGCAAAGCTGATTCGACTTTGCAGATGTACGTTGGATTGGTAAGAATTACTCTGAACCATTTAACACAAAAAGTGGTATCAGGCAGGGTGATAGCTTGTCCTGTACACTATTTAATATAGTTATGGAGAAGGTGATGAGAAATACTGGTGTCAACATATCTGGAACCATATTCCACGAGAGCCACATGCCTCTAGCCTATGCCGATGATAGAGGAGTCAGCAAAAATGGGCTTAGCGGTCAACGGGAACAAAATCAAAATAATGATTTTGACGAACAAAGAGGCCTCTCGATGGGGACGCACCGTCATCTTTGAAAATTATTGTTTTGAAGTAGTAGTGGAGCTTACTTACCTCGGATCTTACATTTACAAGAAAAATAATGTCAGCCAAGAAATCAAGCAGAGAATAGTGCTTGCCAAAAGATATTTTTTTGGACTTCAGCAGCACTTTAGTAACACCACCTTATCTCGGGATATTAAGATACAGCTATACCAAATGCAAATTTTACCCGTTCTGCTGTATGCTGCCAAATCGTGGTTGCTTTCGAGAGAAAAGTCTTCCGAATAATATATGGACCTATCTGTGTCGACGGCGAGTTTCGCTGTATGAGCTTTACTACGACATCGACGTAGCTAAAAGAGTCAGAATCCAACGACTTCTATGGCTGGGACATGTAGCCAGGATGAATGGAAATGCTCCAGTGAGAAAGGTGTTTGAAGGCGAACCTGACAGACGGCGCTGAGCAAGGAAATCCAAATTTCGTTGTAAGGATCAAGTGGTTGCCGACGTTCCACCATCTGGTAGAACTAACTGGAGAACGCATGCAGAAGACTGAAGCGCGTGGAATTCTTTTATACTTCAAATCTCATATATATGAACCAAGTTCGTAAGTTGTTTTGGGCCACTTAAGTTTTGTACTTATTGTATTAAAACATACTTACTTACTTACTTAGCTGACACTGCTTTGCAATTCTATGGGATTATATACCGCATGTAGGGGATGTAAATTAAATTTTGCATCTCAAGCCGACTCACAACCTCCTTCGTGGTGGCACCTAGGCAATGATGTTTGTGATATTTTTATCATTAACAGTGGCAAATAATGAGCGACGAACCCTGATGGTTGGGCTAGCCACCCGCCTTCGGGTCCTTTATTGGCTATGAAAACACGAAAATGAAAAGTAACCAACGGAACACCCCAAATGTTGACGACCCCTGCAATCGTAATAAGGACCATAATTTAAGGATATGCACCTGGAACGTATGGACTCTCTATAGGTTCTACTACTACAACCGGCTGGCGGAGGTCCTCATAAAATATAAGGCTGACATAAGTACCATCCAAGAGATTAGATGGACAGGACAAGGATGATTGCGACGTACAAATTGCGACATCTTTTACAGCTGCCATTCGCAATAACATAAAAATGTATGTGGACTTGTAGTCGGTGAGAGACTTAGACATTTTGTCTCGCTGTTCAATCCTGTTAGTGAACGAAAAGCCACAAACCGCATCAAGGCGAAATATTTCTACATCACGCTGGTTTATGCTCATGCCCCGACGGAAGATGAAGACGATGAGATTAAAGATGCAGATTTACAAGCTTCTAGAGGAAATATACGACCGCTGCCCTGGCCACGACATTGATTGATTGAGGGAAGATGTTATTGACCCATCCATCAGTAAATTCATCCTGCATACCGTCACGTCAGACAACGGGATTAGGTGGGTTAGCTTCGCAGCGGGAAGGAACATGGTAGTGAGTGGTACCAGATTCCAGCACAAAAATATCCTGAAGGCAACTTGGCTATCCCCCGATCAAAACACCAAAAATCATATTGATCATGTGGTAATTGATGGCAGGCATGCATCTAGTGTCATGGACGTGCGAGTAATCCGTGGTGCTAATAATGGCTCGGAACAAAACCTGATTGCAGCCAAGTTGCACACAAGATTGAGCAAAGCGAAAAACGCACGTAACCAAACACAAAGAAAGCAGGACATCGCGAAGCTGCAAACCCCAGAGATAGCCACTGCCTACTTTAACCAGCTCTTCCAACTACTACGATGCAACGCCTCTGCTTCTGACGTTCTCGATACACAGTGGCAGCATATTCGCAGCCCAAAAATTTGGCGATCTGCACCTTATAGGTCGTTGAAGTGTCATCTCTTGCTTCATCCAATACGGTAACCACTGAAATTTAATAGCACTGGAGCAGAAAAATTAAGAAGTGATAATCATGCTTCATGCTGAAAAAATGAGCCAATACAGCACTGTACAGACTGTATAGGTAACTGTGAAGGTAACTTGACTCTTCGCCTATATTCTAATCAATTGAATCGATGGAGCTTTATGTCTATGCCGCAAAAATTTCTTTGAAATATAGTCGAAGAATCGTATTGCAGTACGTCCCACCCTCCGCAGAACATTTCAACATTGCCAACATGACCGCTTAATGAAATTCCGATATAAGCCCTACTTATGCGTTATTCACGTCAAAATTATTATATTATTCATAGAACTCTATACCTAACATTTTGGACCCTTAACACTTTTCTATTGTCATTCTTTTTGTACAGTGTATAGCTCACTGTTGCAAATAACGAACACTGAAGCCCTTCATAGGAAAACACACATGTTACTGCATTGTACGTTACATGTTTGTTAGTCTTACCATATTGGCTTATGTTGTATCTTTAGTACAAGTTGATGTTTTTTGCCTCAACACAAAACACTACATTTAATTGCGTCTTAATGTTTTAATAAACAACGAATTAAATGTTATACAAACTACGAAACAAAAGATTCATTGAGAACTTTTTACTCTTAATGACTTAACTAAGTTACTAAGGGCTGTCTTGTCAGGGTGGCCTACAAACAGTGGAAAATAACTCAAAAGAAATGGGCCATGAATATATAGTTTCACTATTATTGAGCACATGAAATATAAACTTTAAGGAACCACATCCTTTTAAACAACTGTAATGACATTTATGATAATAACACAATACAACATTTCTAAGGTCATTGTCTGGTGCCACCTTGGTACCCAGCCATTTCTGAAGTATATACTGAAACAAAAAAAATCCCCAATGGACTTGGCCCCATTACATCGAAACTTTTTTATGGATACTCCAATATTTTCACCCTAACACTATTTTTTGAAAAAAGGATCATTTTTACGTAGTCCATATTTCATAAATCGTTCAAAATTTTTTCTTTTTGTCTTCGGCAAAGTTGTAGATCTAAACCACAGCAAAAAAAAGCCTCAAATAGACCGACCCAAAAAAATTGCATCCAGTGCATGAAAATTGCAAAAATAAGGGAAAATGGCTCTTTTTTCATAATGTTCTCATAATGTTCAATACGAAAGTGATTTTTAAAAAATTTTGAGATCACAGGTTCAACTCCTGGCTCATTTTTAATTCACAACAACGCGAGAAGCTATCCCGTACTATAACTTTTATCTTAAATCAAAGTTATCTTGTTATCTTCATATGCATGAACATGACTGAAAAAATCTCTGCGCCCAGTTAAATATGCTTTTTCCATACATAGACTTATATGCACGGAGAAAGAAAACAAAAGTCTTCGCACACTCACACACCCGCCTGTAGACTTCATTACTAATATGACCCGAGACATATTTTGTCTTTCATCTTCTCTTCTATGCCACGTCTCCGAAATTGTTTTCGCGAAAAGTGCAGCATCTCTTGAATTCGCTACACACACAATGGTATTATATTGTTTGCTATCATTTATTTGTAAATGTATCTGCATTCATGTGTTCCTGTGTGCGTGTTTGTGAGATTGAATGTTTGCGTGTGGGTGTAAATGTGTGCGTGCACATATACGCCTCAGTGCATTTACATGAATATTTACTAACGTTACTGAGACAAAAGAATACACAAGAAGTAGAGCTATGCGACTAAAACCACCGGATACTTTTGCTGTTACATGTCTCCAGTGAATGTAACGCACAGCACGATACTGTGTTTCTGTGCGATTCAATTTCATTGTTTACATCTGGCCAGGAGAGAGAAAGAGAGACCACAGTAACGAACTATAGCAGCAGCAACAACTATGAAGCCATATGAAATTCAAGGATATTTTGATGTAAACCCAAGATAAAACAACACAACAAAGTCAAATGACATTTGCAAATTTTACATCTGCCTCTGGTGGATTTTTAGTTGTCTTGCAAGTGTTACATGGCATTGTTTATGCGGGGTCTTAAGGGAAAAGACAAATTCTTTTCTTTAGATTTTCTAAAAACCGAAAACTCGAAAGATCTCTTTAAAAGGGAACATATATAGATGTCACTAGTAATACACAAATCCGTGGCGTAAGAAGAAACTTAAAAGGAAACAAAAACGTATTGTGTGATAAATCTTCGCTTAAACACAATACGCCTAAGTCTGTTTAGTATGAAGAGCTAACAGCATTAGTATAAGTCATGGTTAGTATACAAATAATTAGTGGTTTATAAAAACTGATTTTCTTCCCCAAAAATTTTACATATTATGCACATTTAAAATGTATAGACTATTAACGATAGTAGTAATATAATAAAATAAAATATTTAAGATATGTGTATTATGTAAAACATTTGCAATATATTTATATGTTTTTACACTTAAGTTTCCAAATTTTCGCAATTGTTTCATTATCATTGTTGCACTGCTGTAAATTGATTTGAGATTGTTTTTTTTTTTTTTGGGGAATTCAGTCAAGCTCATTATCAGGGCAACCGGAAATATGCAAATGCATTTTTTTGTTTGAATGAGATATTAACAAAGGTTTAAGGTATTTATATGTTTCATACTCTTACAAGTGTTTTTACACCTATTTGTTAGAGCATATTTTTGCATATTTTACCTTAAAAGTTATATTTTAGCATATTTTGGTTTTAAGACCAAAATTTTTTTAAAATTACCCATTAAAGAAGAAGAGTTTTTGAACAACCACCGATTTCGATCTTAGACATAATGCCTAAAGCTAAAACGGCAGCAGCAGTAAAACTAAAGGCGCTAGCAGAAGAGTTTATTGCAGCAGACTTCAAGTTAAGCAGAAATTGGAAAGAAGAAAACATACACTGTACAACACATGATTTTGGGACTCAATTCTGAGAGTCGTGAAAGTTGCCCAAAAAGAAAAAGTTATGCATCTTTCGTTTTGTCAAGTTACATGCCATAATAATTTAATATCGATTTGAAGTTAGAAGGTATTGTATAGGGAAATTTGTCACGATTTAGGCTTTTTGTTATATTCTTATATGCTGGCGTACGGAGTACAACAGTATTATTGTAAGTGCTACAAAATAAAGCCAGTTCAAAATCATTTGATGAATGGAAAAGTAAAACTGTTGCTTATGTAGGAAAACGTTATATGAACAGATTAAAGGAATTGTAATTCTTAATTTTCTTATAATTTGTTTCAGCTAAATCGGACTAGTGGTTCCCGAGTTATGTCAAACAAAAGAACCTTAAACGTGAGAAATTGTCCTATACAATACTTACTTACTTTAAATCTATATTAAATTATTATGGCATGTAACTAGACAAAACGAATGAAATATTGAAAATATTTTCGCTTCGAGGATGCTTTCTTCGCACCGGTGGGAAAAGTTCTCATTAACTTTGAGATGCTTTCTTCCCTTAAGGTTTGTGATGATAGAGTTAAAGGCACAGAAAAGGGCGCTGACGAGACATTGTGGTTAATGTCGAAATGATGTCAAACGCCTAACCTGCTGTCAACATAATACATTTCACAAACTCTTGATTAAAAACCTATTGGCAATAGTAAATAATAGCCAACAGAACTGATTTAAAACCGAACTATGACAATATCATATTTTTAATATTTTTAATATTTTTAATATTTTTAGTATTTGTAATGCTTTAAATATTTTTAATATTTTTTATATTTTTAATATATTTAATACTTTTAATATTTTTAATATTTTTAATATTTTTAATATATTTAATATTTTTAATATATTTAATATTTTTAATATTATTATTATTTATAATATTTTTAATTGTTTTTAATATTTTTTAAATTGGTTAGTTTTTAGTCGATCTTACTGTGTATTATATCAATTTACGTTAGTGTACTAGGATCCTAGTGCGTGACACACTGAATTTGACCAAAAATATCAAACAATAAATAAAAAACATTTTTCTGATCTTGAGCCGAATTTGATGTATCATACGATACACTAACGTAAATTGATATTTTTTAAATTTTTAATATTTTTAGTATTTTTAATACTTTTAATATTTTTCTAATTTTTAATATTTTTTTTTAATTTTTTATATATTTAATACTTTTAAAATATTGTAAAATTTTTACTATCTGAAATATTTTTAATATTTTTATATTTTTAATGGTTGGTTGGTATGCAGGCATCTCCTTCTTCAAAGGAGAACACTTAGGTCCTTATGGACCCATTGTGACACCCGTTGGGCATTTGTGCCATCCCTTCAACCTATGCTATCAGCGCGTGTTCTGACTGATCGCGTTGCCAGTTGTCGATTGGGAATCCGGAGTTCCGATCCAATCCGTCCAGTTGATAATTTTACAAAAGTTGTTAATCCTTCCGATGTCCAACGATGCAAGTTCTTCTACACCATTTAAGAAGGGTTTCCCCAGGGTTTCCAGTCTCCTTCTGTATAGCGCTGGGCAATCACATATAATGTGGTCGGTGGATGGTTCACTGCTACTGTTTCCGCAGTAGTAGCATTCGCTTTTCGTTGCGAATCCCATTCTGATCGCATGCCTGCCTATGGGTCCATGTCCCGTCAGGAAGGTAATAATTTTCCTTATCTGGTCCCTCTCAAGACTTACCAGGTACGATGCACGTTTCGCGTTGTATTCTGGCCAAGTCATTTTGGCCTTTCTACAGGTTTCTTCATTCTTCCATCTGTCGTTTGCAATTCTAAACGTTAGATTTTCAATGGTACTATATTTTTTTAATAATTTTAATATTTTTTATATTTTTAATATTTTTAATATATTTAATATTTTGAATATTTTATAAAAATTTTACTATGATTAAAATTAGTAATATTTTGATTATTTTTAATACTTTTAATATTTTTAGTATTTGTATTATTTTTAATATTTTTATTATCTGTCATATTTTCAATATATTAAGTACTTTTGGTATTTTTAAATTTTTTAATATTTGTATTCATATTTTTAAATTTAATACTTTCAGAATTTGGAAATATTTTTAATATTGGGATTTGGTTCGGCTATAGGGTCTGAATTTAAAGACAATTTTTATGTTGTACTTTTATTGCATTTATTTATTTCCGATATTTCGACTAACATCGTTAGTCATCATCAGGGTTATCTATTATTCACAAAGATACAAAAATGTTACAAATTAACACACAAATAAACATATTTTTACATTGACAGAAATTCTTACAAAAATCGGCAGCTACAATGATACTGTCTTGAGTCAGCTTCTGTAAACTACTAGCTATTTGGTCGTCTGTACTTGTCAATAAGATGTCTATACATCTGAGAGCAATTTGAAGTGTCGCTCTTATAATTTAGTCTCTGGTCCAACGGTGTATCAATTATGTGCAGCATTTCTAAAGTATATCTCTGGGCGTAATTCCTCTCTTCCACAAGTATCTCTACGTCGTCAAAATTTGGTTTATGTCCTGTTAGAGTACTGTGGGCTGCAAGTGCCGTTTTCTGTTCTAATGGTTTCACAGTCGCTTTCTGGTCAGTTTTGTGCGAAGCCAATCTCGCTTTTAATTTTGTCCTTGTAGTTCCAACATATACCTTTGGGCATGTGTCGGATCCGTCACCATTGCATTTTATTTTATATACTAAGTTGGACCTCTCTTCCTTTTACACTTTAGCTTTGGTATTGCTGAACAATTTGTGCGTCGTGTTGTGTGTTCTATGAGCCATTTCTATTTTATTCTTATCGTAAATGTTCGAATATTTTAGTCTGTCAGAAAATCCAGGTACATATGTGATCGATTTATATGTCTTAGGCTCTTTGGTAACATTTTCAATGTTATTTGTTTTGCATGCCTTGCCCAGTAATTCGGTTATTGTTCTATTTGGAAAACTGTTCATTCGTAATATGTTCTTAATTTTGTTTATGTTCGTTTTATGATATTCCTGGTCACTTATTTTTAATGTTCTTTTTATAAAGTTTATTGCTTAATATACTCAGTATTTTTAATATTTTTGGTTTTATAAAAATTTTTGTAAATTGTAAATTTTTAGAATTTTAATTATATTTTTTTTTTTAATTTGTTTGCATATGTTTAATATATTTATAATTATACAAATTTTAAATTATTTTTTAAATTTTTTTTTTAAATGTTTTAAAATTTAATATTTTTATTATGTTTTATTTTTTTTATATTTTCAATATTTTGTTATATGTTTAGAAATTTTAATATTTTTAAAAATATTTAAATACGATTTTCATGTGAGTTGAGACGATCAGAAAGGTTTTTATTGTCAACATTATTGCCAATTCAATGTCACTCACAAGGATGACGTGTTTCGAACTCCGTCACGAGTTCATCATCAGAACCCTTTGTGACGAATTGTTGGATTCTTGTACATCATCAGCTATGTATTTGAATATGAACGTTAACATTCAAACATGAGAATGGAAGATTTTTTTCCCCACAAAGTGCCTTTTTTTTCACATCTAAAGCTTAAGTTAAGCTTTGTTCTGAGGGGATTTGTTATTTTGTTTTCTACGCTTACTTCAATTAAGGAGAGCATAGATTTTTATGCGGAGGTCAATGTCATTGTATTTTTGATACAGAGTTGTTCGTGAGAGTCACGATGATCGCATTGATTATTTAACAATACACCAAATTGCTGATCAGAATGTTTTCTATTGTTTTTGACTAATTTTACTTTTACGAAGCACACTAGCCTCAGAGTTAGAGACACAGTTCTTTGTTTTATATTTTTCAAAATTATTCTGCATTGAGTATTCCTTCCTTTTAAATATTTGCAAATCACTGTGCCACTATGTGTAATACTGATTATTTGATAAGGAAATCTTAGTTAATAATCTACAGTTAACAATAAAAGCCGACGGGAAATACCTGTTCAACGCCGATAAGATAGTGACTACTTCCAGCTGCAGCAAATCGTAAATAAGTCAACAAAAAATTTTCATAAATTATTTAACAAAACTTTCAATTATTTGAATTGGAATTATAATTACTAGAAATACTAAACATTTGCCAGAAAAAATATGAGTTGTAATGTTTTTAAAATATGACTTTACACTATCATTTGATATCAATTCATTCATTGTAGATTGCGAGAGAGAAAATCAGCAACAGCCTATTCCTCAATACCTAGAAGTTTATTTGGCGTCTGTATATGATAGATTAGGAAAAAAAATCATGAATATTATAGAAATGGCAATAGTTTCAAACATATAAGCAACGATGTAAAATATATTTTTGTAGAATATCGTTTACATGTATTTATAACTATCATGTTAGAAATTAAATAATAAATCTTAAAAGATAGCAGCTGAATTCTTGCCATCTAGTTTCTTCACTTCCTTAAGAAAACCCAAAATGAAAACTACCAGTATTACGTACCCAGTCTACGTTAACATTCATTTGAGCACTTTAAAATCCAATTCACAGTGTGATGTATCAGTTACATCTCTCATTTAATGCTGACATATCAATAGATAATTAAATTACTGTTTAACTTGTTAATTGTTTTATTCGAGTATTACACATTGGCCCGACCTCTCCACTTCACACACATCAACCGCATCTCACACAGTCATGTACGGTGATATTTATATAAATTTGTACAAATCCACAACGACAAAAATTTCAGCATTACTAAATATGTACATACATAGATATCACAGGAAATGACAATGATTGTGGTAATTGTGAGAAATTACACAAATACAATTTAAATACAAAATGAAAAGGACAATGGGTTATGTCATTATGTCGTTAGCACTCAACTTGGTAATAATACACTTAGCAGCACTTACACTGGAAACATTTGATTTAACGTTAAGGGCTGTAATGGGGAAAAGAGCTCAGCTGAAAAGGTAGAAATGTAAATGTCAAACACAGACATTGTATGGTTAGGAAAATATTGCACCCAAAACCGCATAAATTATTTTGAAATCTTTATGATTTATGGTTACAATTACTGTGTGTGTGTGTGTGTGTGTGCATGTAAATGTATTTGACAACAAGAAATTTTTAATGATATTCTGTAAATATGAATATATTAACATAATGTCATTCCTATGCAGAAGAAAATAATACTAAATTTTGTATAAAATTATGTATATATATGTACTAGTGGACATACTTGACGAATATTTATATTATGTATGATATGTTTAAGCGTCAATCTTGTACGCTACAACGTTTTACTAACCGATATTTAAAAATCCGTCTGCAAATTCATATTGCATATTAGCAACATGTAAATGAGGTTGTTTTGCCTGTGTTACAGTTAATTGTTCTTTTTGTGTACAATAAATGTGCTTTTTTTAATAAATTGTAATTTTTGATACAATAAATTGTACTCGTTGGTACAATAAATTTTATTTTTTGGTACCATGTACCATTAATACCATACCAAATGTACTTTTTGATAAAATAAATGTACTTTTTGACACAATAAAAGTACTTTTTGGTACAATAAATTGTACTTTTTGATACAATAAATGTACTTTTTAGTACTATGAATGTACTAATTGGTGCAATAAATTGTACTTTGTAGTAAAATAAATGTACTTTTTGTTACAATAAATTGTACTTTATAATACAATAAATATACTTTGTGATAAATTGAATTGTACTTTTTGGTATCGAGTATTATCTGTGCATCAAATTTTATCGCTGGAGCTAAAATACAGTTTATTTACGCCCCACAGTGATTTGTCCTTATGCTAGAAACTAGTGACTTTTGGTACTAAGCCTAAATAAAGAAAACCTCAAAGTTTGAACTCAAAACTGCCACGCCTTGCTAGACAAAATTTTGCGAAACGTATTTTTCTGACTATTATCTTATTCTACGTAGTTTGAGCCGAATCGGAACACAATTTTTAGTACCCCCATATAAAGAACAAATACCATGCGAGAGATCCCAGGTTCAAATCCTGGAATTTTTCTTTCATTGCCGGCTCCCTCGATTTTGTCGTCAGCAACTTCGCAGAATAAGTGTCGAGTTAATCGGCATTCGTCGATAAACAAGTAGGTGCCGTTCGTTGTGAATATACAATCGACAGCGTGTTAATTCACAACAACGCCAAAAGCTATCCCATACCTCATTCATGGGGTGTAAAGGGAAATTAAGTAAGTAAGTAATTCTTGCACAAAATTTTACCGAAATCACACCATTATATCAGGTACCTCCCATACAAGTGGTTGGATGGGACTTGAAAATTCTTCACACAATAACACCCTATTGGATTGATCAATTTTGACCAAATTTTGCAAAACTTAATTTTCGGACTATTAATTTCATTGTACATAATTTGAGCAGAATTGGTCCAATTTTTTTAATGTTGTGGCAAAACTTGTATGTTTTATTTTATTAGACCTCTTAGCAACACTATAAACTAAATAAAAACAAAAAAAAATTCGAATTTTTTCGGTTTTTTTTTAATTCCATCAAACTTTTGTAATTTTACTATTTTTTTAGAAAAAATATATTTTTTACGAGCGATTGAAAATAATTTTAGTTAACTTATTCAACACAAATTTAATTTTTTCCAAGTTCTGAACATACTGGTAAACAGAAAAATCGAAATTTCAAGCTCTTTCTTAAAAATATATATTTGGGAAAGTACTGTGCGCCTCTCCGCCCACTGCTCCACAATTTAAATTTCGTTTGCATATTCATAAACGTGTTGTCGAGTACTATCTGGGTGTCAAATTGTATCTCTTTGGGACTAAAATACAGTTTTGCCACACCCCCTCCGGCAACTGCTTCGCAATTTAAATTTCGTTTGCATATTTATATTTATATTATATTAAATTTATATCTTTAGCGCCAGAAAAAAGTTTTGCCACGCCCTCCTCGCCCACTAATTCGGAATAACAATTTCGTCTGCAAATTTCCACCTGCAATGCCAAAAGCTATATGGATGTAAAATTGTATCTCTCTGGGGCTTAAATACATTTTGGTCACGCCCACTGATCCAAGATTAACATTTCGTCTGCATATTCATATTCGTGCATCCTTGTACTATCTGTGTACAATATTTATCTCTCTGGGACTAAAATACAGTTTTGCCACACCCCTCCGCCCACGGCTCCACAATTTAAATTTCGTTTGCATATTTATATTCGTATAGGCGAGAACTATCTCTTTACTAAATTGTATCTCTCTAGGACTAAAATGCAGTTTTGCCACGCCTCATCAACCAACTGATCAAAAATTGAAATTTCTTCTGAATATTCATATTCGTGTTGTCGAGTACTAATTGTGTACCAAATTTTATATCTTTAGGGCCAAAAAAAAGTTTTGCCACGACCTCATCGCCCACTGATTGAGAATAACAATTTCGTCTGCAAATTTCAACCTGCAATGCCAAGAGCTATCTGGATGTAAAATTGTAACTCTCTGGGGCTTAAATACATTTTGGTAACGCCCACTCCGCCCACTGATGCAAAATTCAAATTTCGTCTGAATATTCATATTCGTGCGTCCTAATACTATCTGTGTACCGAATTTTATTTCTGAAAAACTAAAACCTACTTATCCAAAATTAAAATTTCGTCTGCATATTCATATTCATGTTGACGAGCACTATCTGTACATCAAATTGTAGCTCTAGCTTTGAAAATATGTTTTGCCACGCCCACTCCGCCCACTGATCCGAAATTAAAATTTTCGTCTGCATATTTATGTTTATGTTGCCGTGCACTACTTGTATACCAAATTTTATCTCTCTGGGGCTAAAAAAACATTTTGGTCACGCCCACTTCGCCCACTGACTCAAAATTACAATTTCGTCTGCATATTCATATTCGTGTAGCATAGTTCCAGCTGTGTACCAAATTTTAATTCTCTAGGGCTTAAATACAATTTTGCCACGCCCACTCCGCCCACTGGTCCAAAATTAAAATCTCGTCCGCATATTCATATTCATGTTGCCGAGTACTACCTGTATATACAATTTTTAGCTCTCTAGTTAAAATAAAAGTTTTGCCACGCCACTCCGCCCATTGGGTCAAAAATTTTAAAAATATATAGAAAAAAAATTTTTTTATTATTTTTATTAGCCTTTAAAACATCTTGACACATATATATATTTATATCTTAGTGCCTAAGTCAGAGGCTGAAATGATCAAAGACTTCCATTCGCTTCGATCTTGTGCGCACCGTCTCCAGTCAGTCCTACCAAGCAGCGTCAGTGATTCCTCCACCTGGTCCTTCCAACGTAGTCGCGGTCTCCCTCTTTTGCGCCGTCCTTCGAGGTCTTGATAGAATACCTTTCGCGCTGGAGCTTCCTCATCTATTCTCACGACATGGCCTAGCCAGCGTAATCGTTGCACTTTTATTCGCCTAACGACATCAATGTCGTGGTATAACTCGTACAGCTCATGGTTCATCCGAATCCTAAACTCGCCGTTTACTCAATTGGATCCATATATTTTGCAGAGTATTTTTCTCTCAAACACCGCCAGATGAGCTGCATCTGCCTGTGTAAGCACCCAAGATTCGGAGGCGTACAACAGGACCGGTAAAATTAGTACCTGGTACAGCTGAACTTTGGTAGTTCGAGATAGGGTGGTGTTTATAAAGTGCTCGCGTAGTCCAAAGAAACACCTGTTAGCAAGCACTATTCTCCGTTTTATTTCGATGCTGACACTGTTGTTTTTGTTCATGGCGGATCCAAGGTAGATAAATTCATCCACTATCTCAAAGTAATAGTTTTCAACGTTCACGCTGCGTCCCCAACGGGTGGACACTTTGTTCGATGATACCATTAACTTCGTCTTGTCCTCATTCACTGCCAAACCCATTTTCGCTGACTCCCTTTCAACTGATGAGAAAACAGCTGTTACCTCTCGCATCGTTCGACCGATAATGTCGATATCATCGGCATATGCGAGCAGCATGTGGCTCTTATTAAATATGGTGCCAGACATGTTAACCGCTACTCTCCTTAACACCTTCTCCATCACTATGTTGAACAGCATACATGACAAACCGTCACCCTGTCTAAGACCTCTCGTCGTATCGAATGGTGCAGATAGATCCTTGCCAATCCGAACAGAGGATTTGGTATTCGTAAGGGTACACCGGCAGAGACGAATTATCTTCGCAGGAATACCGAACTCAGACATGGCTTCGTATAGTCGATGCCTGATGGGACTATCGAAGGCAGCTTTGTAATCGACAAAAAGGTGGTAAGTGTCGATTTGCTTCTCATGGGTTTTCTCAAGAATCTGCCGTAGTGTAAATATCTGATCCGTCGTGGATTTGCCTGGTCTAAAGCCGCACTGATAAGGTCCAATCAGGTTTTCCACAATTGGCTTTAGACGTTCACACAGTATGCTAGACAGGACCTTGTACGCAATCGGTAAGAGGCTAATTCCACGATAGTTTTTACACTCACTACGGTCACCTTTTTTGTAGATTGGACATAGCACACTGAGATTCCAATCCTCTGGCATGCTCTCCTGAAGCCAAATGTTCTCTATGAGCTGTTGCATGCTTAAAACAAGCTCATCTCCACCCGCCTTAAACAACTCAGCTGGAAGACCATCAGCCCCAGCGGCCTTGTTGTTCTTTAGGCAGGATATGGCAGTTGTTATCTCAGCTTGGCTTGGAGTTGGACACTTGATGTTATCATCTCGGATTGGTGCACAGTCTTCTTTGCTGCTCTAAAATTGTCTTTAAAGAATCTTTAATCGTAGGGGGTGTCCACCTCCGCTTATTTTTTTTTATGAGGATCGACTCATACTACTGTATACTAACTACCTTCAAAATTTCATTGAATTCGGTTCAGTCGTTTTGGCGTGATTGAGCCACAAACATTTTTAATAAATGGAAATATGGGAAAATTCTCAAGAACACTATCAATTAATAAAAAACGTATGCATATCAATTAATCCTTCTATACAATTAACTATTCCATCTTCGTATGCAATTCGAGTAATGTTTCTTATTTTATAAAATTTTAAATATTTGTCTTATCCTGGTTAGCCATTGTAATGGCTAACAACCATCAACTGTGCCAACATAAAATTGTATATGTAATTTAATTAACTTAATCTAATGTATAATTTTGTCAAATTAACGACAAACAATTCGTATTTCTGCAAACAATACAATATGTTAAGATATTAATCAGTCTGCCCTTTTGGCCTTACATAAAACTTGCTCAACTTTATGCCATTTGTCGCTTGGTAATTGGTCGCCACCCTTCCCTCCTCCCCTCAGCTTTCCATTGATAGCAATTCACATTCACGCAAACTTTTGCCATATCTTACAACAAGTGTAAGTTTGTCGGGTAATCGTATCTCTTAGAAACATTTTGTTGCAAATTGCAAAAGTACAAATACAATTCCTTTTTGGCATTATCCAATTCTCATTTTCTTTTCTATATCGTGAGAATTGTAATGAAATATTATTCACTTCAACTATACATTATTTTAAATTAAAATGAAAAGCAAAAAAAAAACGTAGAATAAGAAAAACTTATATTTATTACGTTTGTTTCTGTTTTGTGCCCCCTGACAAAGTGTTTTTATTACTTTGGGTTATATTGCTGGGGTTTGCAATGATTACACGCAACAATAACAACTGGATAGTAGCAAAGGAAAGCGAGAAAAAGAATTGATATTAAATGAAGTTGTATTGCGTTACTGTATCATGGATTCGAGGAAAATGAGAGTATAAAGTAGAAAAATTTTACAATTGTGCGAGAGAATAGGTATAAGATAGGAAGCAGTATATGTCTGGGGAATCCTCCTATAGAGAGAGAGGTAAATGCAAAGGCTGTTATATAGAAGTTGTAACATACTCAGGAAATAGCAGTACCTATTCTTTAAGGTGTCATTCCGTTCAGGAGTGACACCTATAAAAGGCTGTGTCTTAAAAAAATTCTTTGGAGCGTATGAGTAATATTATTTAGTAGTCTATAACTTATACGTAAACATCTTGTCAATAGCGAGGGAATTCATTTCTACGAACGTTGAAGAAACCTTTTTGAAACATTTGTACTTTTCAAAAAAAACTGTTGGACGCTTTATTTTTTTTTTGTGTATTAGTGACTTTTATATTAACTTTTGCTTGAGTAATCTTTATCAGTTTTTCATGTTATAAAAATACAATTAAATCAATGTATTGTATGTGTATTAATTTTTTCTAAATTTTCACATTTTGTTTTTTTTTTCAATAGACCATTTTTGTGAACCACAAATTCACAATTTCTGTTCCAGTCTCTGGTTTAGGGATTCATTCCCTGTAACTATTACGCTTGTTGCATTTGTAATATTATTGAAGTTGAACCATAAAATACATCACAAAACGAAGCTACAGCAGAAGTAATGTAATAAGAAAATATTACAACTTGTGGTTTATTTGTTGCCAACCACAAACTGATTCCATTGAGTGGACGGAGAGCATTATAAAGACTTACTTCAAAACTAGTTATAATAAATCGATTTTATAGCAAATACTTATGGGATTTAAAAGCCCAGCAAAAACAGAACTTACCTTGAAGTAGTAAAACGGTAAAATTACTGATCTAGAAGTACTTTACATTTAAATAAATCATCAATCATTTTATGATTGGCTTGTCATAGGAAGGAAGTGGTTCACGTTTGCATACCTTTTACTCAAATTTGCGTAAATGCGTAGCAAATTTGATACCTGGAAGTTGTTCTATATTGATGAAGTACTTACTTTACTTACTTACTTAGCTGGTACTTCTATGCAATCCCAGTGGATTATATACCGCACGTAGAAAAATATTATAAGCGCCTCGATCTTCTGCGCTTCTTCTCCAGTTAGTCACACCGAGTTCTGTAAGGTTCTCAGTAACCTGGTCTTTCCAACGGAGTTTTGGTCGCCCTCTTCTGCGCCGTCCATCGAGTTCATTGTCGAAGACTTTTCGAGCTGGAGCATTTTCATCCATGCGTACAACATGACCTAGCCAGCGCAGCCGTTGCACCTTAATGCGTTTGACCACGTCAATGTCAGTGTACAGCTCGTACAGCTCATGATTCATACGACGCCGATACTCTCCGTTAACGATGATGGGCCCATATATTTTACGGAGTATTTTTCTCTCGAATACCGCCAGAACCGATTCATCCGCTTGTGTCATAACTAGGGCGACCAATTTTCAGCATATGCTGAATATTGCTGATGCTGCTTAATTTAACGATTTCAAGCGATCATGCTTATTTAAAAGGTTTGTGCTTTTTTATGCTGTTTTTGCCCTTATTTAAATTTTTTTGATCCATTTTGATAAGATATGTTTCTATCAATTGAAAATTTTTACATATCACAAGCCCTTGCGGTTCATAAAAATATGACAGATAGTATTAAATTTGCAAACTATCCTCTTATTTTACACACAGCCTGTGTTCAAGATTTTGTAATAGCCCTGTTTTTATCGATAGCTTAGATCGTTCGATTCGTTATATTCCTATAGTTTTCAAGCGCCTTATCGAAAACATAAATTTAAACTAATGAAACCGAATGTGCCTCTTTAATCTAAACCAATAACGACACCATGGGGAACGTGGTTGGAAGCAGCGGAGTATTAAACTAATTATTTGGAAGACATAAGGGAAGTCATTTAAGAGTTTAACGAAAATGATTCTGAAGCATTGCGATAAAGCAAATAGGTTCTTTCTAATGAAAATTTGTAATCCGACTTTTCCTTCATAAAAAATAACTTTAAGTGCATCTGGCATGCCATCACAAAAATTGAGTCAAGCGGATTGCCATTGAATGAAAGCTTGGAAACAATAAAATCAATTCAACATGCTATAGAAAAACATCTCATAAATTTTTTTTTTATGAAATCACTAAAATCAACAATATTATTTTTAAAAATTCCAAAACAACAAGTGCGTTTATCGGAAAATATTCGCCTGCTGAATCAACACTTTTTAAATATGCTCCCGTTTCATCGTGTGACGTGGGACGTGTTTTTTCTATATATGGGAATTTTTTTACAAACCAGCGTAAAAGTATCACCTTGGAAAATTTACAAATGCACTTAGTGCTTAATTGTAATCGTGACATTGACCAAGGTATAATCTCACTTTAAGATTTTTTGTTTTGGTTTGAAAATTAATTTCTTTGTATGAATACCCGACTGAATAATTTTGTTAATTAACTTATTGTTTTTTATTACTTCTTTAATAGATGTCAAATTGTTTTTTGTTTGTTTTTCAATAAATAAAAAAAATTATAAATACTGAATATAAAATCTATCGTGCTTATTTCAAGGGTTTTTCATGCTGTTTTAAGTACTGAAAACCGTTTTTTTCGTGCTGAAAAATGGTCGCCCTAGTCATAACCCAGGATTCTGAGCCATACATTAAGACAGGTAGAACCAGTATCTGGTATAGCTGGAGTTTTGTTCGTCGAGAGAGGGCTCTGTCATTGAATCGCTTGCTTAGTCCGTAGTAGCATTTATTTGCAAGCAGGATTCTTCTCCGGATTTCTAGGCTGACATTATTTGCTTTATTGATGGCGGATCCTAGGTAGACAAAGTTATCTACCACCTCGAAATTATAGTTGTCAACGTTCACGCAGTTTCCCAAACGAGTAGATTCTTTGTTCGTTGAAACTAATAACTTCGTTTTGTCCTCGTTCACCGTTAGGCCCATTTTCGCTGATTCCTTCTGTATACCTGAGAATGCTGCAGTCACATCCCGCAGTTTTCGACCGATGATGTCTACGTCATCAGCGTCCGCGAGTAGCATGTGGCTTTTGTTGAATATAGTGCCACTCGTGTTTACTGCAGCTTTTCTCATTATCATCTCCATCACAATGTTGAAGAGATCGCACGATAGGCCGTCGCCTTGTTTTAGGCCTCGTCTGGTATAGAATGGCTCCGTAAGGTCCTTGCCAATCTTCACTGAAGACTTCGTGTCAGTCAGCGTCATTCCGCAAAGACGTATCAGCTTCGCTGGAATACCAAACTCAGCCATGGCATCGAGTAATTTCTGCCGTATCGGGCTGTCGAAGGCAGCTTTATAGTCGACAAAAAGATGGTACGTGTCGATCTGTTTCTCTTGGGTCTTTTCCAGGATTTGCCGAAGTGTGAAAATCTGGTCAGTTGTTGATTTTCCGGGTCTAAAGCCACACTGATAAGGCCCGATCAGGTTGGATAACACTGGCTTTAGTCTTTCACATAGCACACTCGACAGGACCTTATATGCGATGGGTAGAAGGCTGATCCCGCGGTAGTTGGAGCACACACTTGGATCACCTTTTTTCAGCACAGGACATAATACGCTTACATTCCAATCGTCGGGCATGCACTCTTTAAGCCAAACCGTGC
This sequence comes from Muscina levida, assembly GCA_964034835.1. NCBI lineage: Eukaryota > Metazoa > Arthropoda > Insecta > Diptera > Muscidae > Muscina > Muscina levida. Next base: position 40,529,962 of record OZ035883.1, read on the forward strand.
GCAGGAGCTGGTGCATGCTCGTTATCAGCTCCTCGCCACCGGACTTGAAGAGCTCTGCGGGCAGACCGTCGGCACCGGCTGCTTTGTTGTTTTTCAGCCGCGATATTGCTCTTCTTACCTCGGCTTGACTTGGTGGTGGGCAATCTAAGCCGTCGTCGACAATTGGCGTGATAACTTCACGTGCGCTGCCTTCTGGAACCAACAGTTGCTGGAAGTGTTCTCTCCATATGTGCAGCACACTCTGCGTATCCGTGACCAGATTTCCATCACTGTCATTACAGGTGGTGAGGCCATTACCGTATCCATTTGTTCTTATTTTCTGGTAAAATTTTCGGGCCTCACCTCTATCCCTGTATCGCTCTATATCCTCGTTCTCCCGTTCCTTCATCTGACGTTTTTTTCGCCTAAATAGCTGTCTCGCCCGTTTTGCTTTCTCCTTATGCCGTTCCCTAACAGCACGGGTTGCAATTGGCTGTAGCGTTGCCCTATAAGCAGCATCCAGTTCCTCAGACGCTATGCGACATTCTTCATCGTACCAGGATTCGTCTGAGCTCCGCTTTTCATATCCTAGCACGGTTGTTGCGGCGGTTGCCATGGAATGCGCAATATGCTGCCACTGTGTATCGGGAACGTCAGAAGTAGAGGCGTTGTGTCGTAAAAGTTGGGAGAGCTGGTTGGAGTAGGCAGTAGCTATCTCTGGGGTTTGCAGCTTCGCGATGTCCAGCTTTCTTTGTGTTTGGTTACGTGCGTTTTTCGCTCTGCTCAATCTTGTGCGCACCTTGGCTGCAACCAGGTAATGATCCGAGCCAATATTAGCACCACGAATCACACGCACGTCCATGACACTAGATGCATGTCTGCCATCGATTACTACATGATCAATTTGATTTTTGGTGTTTTGATCGGGGGATAGCCAAGTTGCCTTGTGGATATCTTTGTGCTGGAATCTGGTTCCACTCACTACCATGTTCCTTCCCGCTGCGAAGCTAACCAGCCTAAACCCGTTGTCTGACGTGTCGGTATGCAGGCTGAATTTGCCGATCGATGGACCAAGAACATCTTCCCTTCCTATTTTTGCATTAAAGTCTCCTAGAACAATTTTAATGTCGTGGCCAGGGCAGCGGTCGTATGTTTCCTCTAGGCGCTCGTAAAATGCATCTTTAATCTCATCGTCTTTATCTTCCGTCGGGGCGTGTACACAAATCAGCGTGATGTAAAAATATTTCGCCCGGATGCGAATGGTGGCTATTCGGTCACTTACAGGGTTAAACCGCGAGACCAGGTGTCGAAGTCTCTTGCCGACTATGAAACCACATCCAAATTCGTGTCTTTCTGCATGGCAGCTGTAGAAGATGTCACAGTTCTTTCGTCGTGTGCATCCCTGTCCCGTCCATCTCATTTCCTGTATGGCGGTGATGTCAGCCTTGTATTTGTCGAGGACATCCGCCAGTTGGATAGAGGCACCATCTCTGTATAGAGTTCGGACATTCCAGGTGCATATCCTTAAATCATGGTCCTTATATCGTTTGCGGGGGTCGTCAACATTTGGGGGGGTTCTTGTTTTTTCTTTTCTTCGTGTTTTCATAATAGATTTTGTTTAAGGAGAGTGGCTTATTAGGCCACCGCTCCCGATCCTAGTTTCTTGGGGCTGCCAAGGCCACTAGGAGAGCCTGTGTTGAGCTTCAGTAACTTTTGTTACCTACTTCCTAAGACGCATCGGTGGTAGCATGCCGATTAGGTTACTCAACGTTTCGCCTTCTAACTCTAGCTAACTTCTAAGCGGTTGCTTTGAAGTCATTGCCCAGGGAATACTTGGTCTAGGACCGGAAGTAGTTAGCTGCTTGGACAGTGCCACAAAGGAATCGCTTCTGGTCACTCCCAAGTGAGTGACAATCAGTAGTTTTCAGCCTCTGGGCAAAGTCCCATTCCCCAATGATGAAGTACTAATTTTTAATAACATAAAATTTTTATATGAATTTGTTTTCTTCGTTCGGTTGATGATCATTTCTATTATTGCTAGTAAAATTTGTTTTACAAGAGTTGTGCGAAATGGATTATGTTGACAGCTTGCAGGGCTAATAGCTATTACGACAGTTGCCAACCTATCTGATCAGCACCCTTTGCTGTGACTTCTCCACTATCATCACAAACCTAATGTGTTAAAAGCTCCATCAACGAATTGAGAAGCCAAAAAACACCGGTGCGAAGATAGCATTAACGAAGACACGTGTGGTTTTCGTTGATCCACGCATAATTCACACAAGCTTTCTTTATTTGTATGTACTTAGAACGAATGGTTTAAACACTGGTCAGAAACAGTGGTTCTTAAGCACAACAAAACTTACTTTATTTCCCTTTACACCCCATGAATGAGGTAGGGAATGCGTCACGCGTTGTTTTGAATAAACACGCTTATTATTTTAGATTCACAACAAACTGCACCTACATTTTTATCGACGAACGCGAATGTGATTATCTCGGCACTTATACTGCAAAGTTGATGTCGACAATATCGAGGGAGTCGGCAATGAATGAAAAATATAGATGTCTGGAGCCGGGAATTAAACTACGGATCTGCCGCGTAATAGTCTCGTGTTCTTATCACTATGCCACGGCCGGTCCCAATGACAACAAAAACATCAAAAGTACCTTTTGGTAAAAAAGTCACTTTTGATAAAATGAAAGTAATTTTTTACAAAAAAGGTACTGTTTGCCATACTTACTTAATTACTTACTTAGGTGGTACTTCTTTGCAATCCCAGTGGATTATATACCGCACGTAGAAAAATATATAAGCGCCTCGATCTTTTTGCGCTTCTTCTCCAGTTAGTCACACGAAGTTCTGTAAGATTCTCAGTAACCTGGTCTTTCCAACGGAGTTTTGGTCGCCATCTTCTGCACCGTCCATCAGTGTACAGCTCGTACAGCTCATGATTCATACGTCGCCCATATATTTTACGGAGTATTTTTCTCTCGAATACCGCCAGAACCGATTCATCCGCTTGTGTCATAACCCAGGATTCTGAGCCATACATTAAGACAGGTATAACCAGTATCTGGTATAGCTGGAGTTTTGTTCGTCGAGAGAGGGCTCTGTCATTGTATCGCTTGCTTAGTCCGTAGTAGCATTTATTTGCAAGCAGAATTCTTCTCCGGATTTCTAGGCTGACATTATTTGCTTTGTTGATGGCGGAGCCTAGGTTGACAAAATTATCTACCACCTCGAAATTATAGTTGTCAACGTTCACGCAGTTTCCCAAACGGGTAGATTCTATGTTCGTTGAAACTAATAACTTCGTTTTGTCCCCTTTCACCGTTAGACCCATTTTCGCTGATTTCTTCTGTATACCTGAGAAGGCTGCAGTCACATCCCTCAATTTTCGAACGATGATGTCTACGTCATCAGCGTACGCAAGTAGCATGTGGCTTTTGTTGAATATCGTGCCACTCGTGTTAACTGCAGCTTTCCTCATTATCATCTCCATCACTACGTTGAAGAGGTCACACGATAGTCCGTCGCCTTGTTTTAAGCCTCGTCTAGTGCAGAATGGCTCCTTGCCAATCTTCACTGAAGACTTTGTGTCAGTCAGCGTCTTTCCGCAAAGACGTATCAGCTTCGTTGGAATACCAAACTCAGCCATGGCTTCGAGTAATTTCTGCCGTATCGTGCTGTCGAAGGCAGCTTTATAGTCGACGAAAAGATGGTACGTGTCGATCTGTTTCTCTTGGGTCTTTTCCAGGATTTGCAAAAGGGTGAATATCTGGTCTGTTGTTGATTTACCGGGTCTAAAGCCACACTGATAAGGCCCGGTCAGGTTGGATAACACTGGTTTTAATCTTTCACATAACACACTCGACAGGACCTTATATGCGATGGGTAAAAGGCTGTTCCCGCGGTAGTTGGAGCACACACTTGGATCACCTTTTTTCAGCACAGGACATAACACGCTTAGATTCCAATCTTTAGGCATGCACTCTTTAAGCCAAACCGGGCGCAGGAGCTGGTGCATGCTCGTTATCAGCTCCTCGCCACCAGACTTGAAGAGCTTTGCCGGAAGACCGTCGGCACCGGCTGCTTTATTGTTTTTCAGCCGCGAAATTGCTCTTCTTACCTCGGCTTGACTTGGTGGTGGGCAATCTAAGCCGTCATCGACCATTGGCGTGATAACTTCACGTGCGCTGCCTTCTGGAACCAGCAGTTGCTGGAAGTGTTCTCTCCATATGTGCAGCACACTCTGCGTATCTGTTACCAGATTTCCATCCTTGTGCTTACATGTGGGGAGCCCATTACCGTAGCCTTTTGCTCTTACTTTCTGGTTAAATTTCGGGCCTCACCTCTATCCCTGTATCGTTCTATATCCTCGTTCTCCCGTTCCTTCATCTGACGTTTTTTACGCCTAAATAGCTGTCTCGCCCGTTTTGCTTTCTCCTAATTCCGTTTCCTAACAGCACGGGTTACAATTGGCTGTAGAGTTGCCCTATAAGCAGCATCCTGTTCCCCAGACGCTAAGAGACATTCTTTATCGTACCAGGATTCGTCTGACTGCCGCTTTTCATATCCTAGCACTGTTGTTGCCGCGGTTGCCATGGAATGCGCAATATAAAGCGCTGCTTGGAGTAGGCAATAGCTATCTCTGAGGTTTGCAGCTTCGCGATGTCCAGCTTTCTTTATGTTTGGTTACGTGCGTTTTTCGCTCTCAATCTTGTGCGCGCACCTTGGCTGCAACCAGGTAATGATCCGAGCCAATATTTTCACCACGGATCACACATACGTCCATTACACTAAATGCATGCCTGCCATCAATTACCACATGATCACTTTGATTTTTGGTGTTTTGATCGGGAGATAGCTAAGTTGCCTTGTGGATATCTTTGTGCTGCAATCTGGTTCCACTCACTACAATGTTCCTTCCCGCTGCTAAGCTAACCCGCGATCGTGTGATTACTTTTATTAAGTTTGTTAAATTTAGCCAATCGATCAGAGAGGTTTTTATTGTCAATATTAATGGCAATCCATTGTCACTCACTAGGATGACGCGTTTCCATGACGAGTTCATCATCAGACCCCTTTGTGACGAATTGTTGCATTCTGGTACATCATCTGCATGCGAAGTAGATATCAGCCGAAAATGTACATGCACCAATCCATGAATTAACCATTTTTATATTGACATGAGAATGAAGGAAAGTTTTTCCCCACAATATTTCTTGAGATTTTCAGACAAGAAAATTGCAGTTAATCTCAAAAAATTTAACAAAAATTGGCGCCAGACAAATATCCAAGAATGGACATCATAACTAACATTCCTTAACTTAACTCTCGCTTCTCTCGCTTCACTAAATTACCAGTTTTGATTACACGCAACTATCAACAACAAAAGATTACATGTGTATTTGAGCTTATGTATATCAGTGTAATCCTTAGCCATTATATGCTTATACCTCTCCAGTTACATCTATCTGACTTAATTGCAGATTTCCAGCGAAATTAAGAAGAAAACACCCACACGGACGCACTCACACAGAAAGCTCTATACACAGATTACATTTATCCTTGACCTCTTAAGTGACAAAAAAATGTGTTTGTTTCAGTTTCTTACCATAGCTGCTGTTGTTAGCATATATTGCTGCTTTCTTAAATTGGTAACACACCCCCTTTACGGTTAAGTGGTATTAGAACCAACCAAAACACCCACACACACACACACTAACTTTAATTGTCGTACAGTCATGATAACATCAGTCTAGCTGGCATGTCTGCGAGTGACTTTGTACTTCAGTCACTCAATTATTTGCTCACAGTCATATAATATTGACATCGATAGCGTGTGTGTGTGTGCGGCAAAGGGAGCTGAAAGCTTAAAGAGCCAGAGAACTTTTAACAGATATTTGAAAACAAACTGACATCCTTTGGTTTATCCACACATTCGTGTACGATAGTGTTGGCATTCATTTATAACCGTTGTTGTTGTTGTTGAAAGCGTACTTGAGTGAAAGTTTCCAAATGCCAAGTAAGAATTTGGGTGTGTGTGTGTGGGTTCGTATATATATAATATATTGTGGATAGAATTTTAACTGTCGAACTTTGTCGGTAACAAGACATTGGTGATTGGTGCAGTCGAATATTTGATTAAGAATAAAAATTTTAAAAATATTTCAACCACATATAAGAAATACTAAATTTAATGTTATATTTCTTTACCACTGTAGGACATAACTTCAATAACTTCTGCATTTTAATTCATTCCGCTCTGAGACAGTCTTTCTATTTTGTTTGCATACTGCGTAGCTGAAAATAAAGTAAAGGTGCCGACAGGAAATTAGCTTTGCTTTGTAACAAAATGTGTGCGACTTAAGCTGGAAAATTACATGGGCAAAGTAAAGTCAAAGTAAGTTAAATTGTGGATAGTCAAGAAGTTCCAAAGTGGAAAAATACGTAAAAGAATACAAAACACACAGAAAAGAACGAAAACCGGGCAAAACTTTTGACAGTTTCTAATGAATATCCTGGCGGAAGTAAGGGCTTAGGGCAGAAGGCAAAGTGAAAAAGAAGCTAAGGAAGGAATTAAAATGAAGAGGATGGTGAAAATATAAAACATAAATAAAGGTCACAACTACGTACTTAACTTGTAGTAAATAAAAGGGGAAAATTATGTATTTTTTTGACACAAAAGGCTAACAGCAAATATTTAAACTCATAAATTTTAACAAATGTTTTACATATTGTGACAATATATATTAAATTTCCAAATGAAAACACACAAAGAAATACAAGTAATCCCACCATAATCCACACAATTGATTAGTTATTACTGCAGACAGTGTAAACATTGTCATACTAGTACTGTATTGTTTATTGGCACAGCCATAGAGTGGCGCGCTGCATTGTTTTTTCATTATCCCCATAGGCAACAACACGGCGTATGATTGTTATTTAACGAACAAATAAAATAAATATTAATCATACGACATGTGAGTTCAATATCATGGCTTATGGTGGTTATACCGCTTTGGGTAGCATTTAGATTGTAAATGTGTTTGTTTGCGGTGTGTAATTTATTACAATCCACATTCCGATGACCGCCGCCACTTGTTGACATTTGTATTAATTTTTTTTTTTTCATTCTGCGATATATTCATTTGTTATGTATTTTTTGTTCTCTTTTACAGATTTACGCACAGCTTTTGATTTATTAGACAGAAATCGCGATGGCCGTGTGACAGCAAATGAACTACAGTTTATGCTTAAAAATTTAGGCATAAATGTGCGAGATGAAATCATTCACGATCTAATACGAGAGGCCAGTCATTCAGGTGAGTTTTGATTTTTTTTTAAATATTGATTTTATTACTATAATTTATGGAAGTTTAAAGAGTATTCTAAAACTTTACGGAAGAAGTACCAGAAATTTGTATGAATAGAATGAATAAATAGAAAAAGCAACTTTCTAAAATTATTTCACAGTCGAGAGTGTGATGCAAGGTCAAGCTTCTGATCGGTTTAACTTGGCAAACCCAGAGTGATCCTTGCCAATTTCACTTCAAGTCTACTCACAGAGATCCGTATTCGTGGTACTACTGCGGACGGAGTACCTTCACGACGCCTGGAAACGTGACTTTGACACCCGTCAGAGCACGGCTAACGGTGAGGGGCGAAACCTAAAACCCAGGCACGTCAGCTCAGAGTGAGCGGTACCCTGGTCAGCGTCTGACCCAGAATGGGCGGCTGTTATAATATCCTGGTAGGAGGAGAAAACTGCGACGTGGTGCACTGGGCTTGCAACCTGCCACTGACGTTTAAACTATTGCAATGAAAAGAAGTAAGAAAAGAATAAAACGGACCCACCAAAATGTTGACGACCACCGCAAACGAATTAAAGACCATGATTTGAGGATATGCACCTGGTATGTTAGAACACTGTATAGACCAGGTGCCTTCATCCAACTGGCGGAAGTCCTCGAAGAATACAAGACATAATCGACATAATCGCTTTACAGGAAATCCGGTGGACGGGACACGGGTGCTCGCGCATGAAGACGTGCGACATCTACTATTATGGGCATGCGGACAAGCACGAGTTTGGCTGTGGATTTGTGGTTGACAAGAGACTGCGACACCTAGTCTCAAGGTTCAACCCGGTGTGTGAACGTATAGCCACCATAAGAGTCAAAACAAAGTTTTACCACATAACACTTATATGTGCCCATGCTCCGACAGAAGAGAAGAGAAGCGATAAGGACAAAGACGAGTTCTACGAGAGCCTAGAAAATGTATATGACCGTAGCCCAAGCCATGGCTTCAAAATTGTACTAGACGATTTTAATGCTAAAATAGGCAGGGAGACCGGATTTGAGCCTACCATCGGAAAAATCAGTCTGCACACCGAAACGTCGAACAAAGGCATCATACTGATTGATTTCTCTGCGGCAAAAAATATGGTAGTTAGCAGCACTAGATTTGACCATAGAAATATTCATAAGGCAACATGGTTATCTCCAGATCAATTGACGAGGAATCAGATAGATCACGTGGTAGTTGATGGAAGGACGTACGAGTGATCAGGGGTGCGAACATTGACTGCGATCACTTCCTTACCGCAGTTAAGGTACGCACAAGGCTAAGCATGGCGTAAAACGTACGTAACCAGGCACAACGAAAGCTGGAAATCGGTAAACTGCGGACCACAAAGGTAGCGGAAGCCCACTCCAACCACCTAACTCAACTGCTGCGGAATGCTCCAACCCCTGATAATATAACATCGCAGTGGCAATAATAGCACGGAAGCGTCCTTGGGTACTCAAAGCCATCTCAAGAAAATGCCTCGTACGATGATGAATGTCGTAATGCCACAAGAGAGATGGATGCTGCATACAGGGAAAAAGTGCAGCCAATGGCAACGCGAGCTGTTCGGCACATTGAGAAGAGACGAGAGGCAACACGACTTTTTAGAAAGAAAAAGAAGGAGCTGAAGAAGAGGCAGGTTGAGTGCACTGAGTTGCTCCGAAGTAGAGGGGCTGTCGGAAAATTCTACCAGAGAGTTAAGGCGAGAATGCGTCGAATAGGGTTGCCCTCCTGCAATGACTGCGATGGTCAGCTAGTGACTGACCCGGATAACGTTCTGAAGATATGGATAAAAGTATCTTTTTATACACAAAAAAAATTACTTATAAAACAGAAGTACTTTTTGGTATAATGAAATTTATTTTTGCTACAATAAAAACTATTTAAGGTACAATAAAAGTAATTTTTGAAACAAAAAATTCAAATTTTGGCAAACAATAAAGTACCGTTTCGAACAATATCCATTACAACAAAATTTTTTTTTGGCACAATAACATTGCTCTTTGGTACATTAAAATTACTTTTTGGAAAGATTGAAAGTGGAATTTTTGTAATTCCTTAACAATCTAGTTAGGAGCATTAGGTAGCGGTATTTTATGAGGTCATATATCTGTATATAAAATGGTTGGGTGACTGACTGATCACTCCCCAGCCCAAACGGCTAAAGCTATAACCTTGAAATTTGGCATTTAGGTTCCATTTATGACGTAGGCGCGCACTAAAAAGGTATTTTTGGAAATTCGGACTGCAAGCGGGGTAAAATAGGGCGTGGTACCTCCTACACAGCTTGAGTTTTGTAATGGCTATACGAAGATGATGAAGATGTACGAAGATGAGATTTGGTACATTATATCTGCCTATTAGTGGACCAACAACATAGTCTATATGGAAACATAATTAAACAAAGGGGCGTGGCACCGCCAACACAAACTATAATTTCAAATCGATCATCGAGCTATTAAAGATATGAAAATGAGATTTGCTACATATATTACTGGTTCATTGAGGATTACATCTTGCGGAAATATTGAGGTGCCACGCCCCATTTGAAAAATTTATATATCGGCCAAATAAATGGAAAGATTGCAATGACATTTCCACCGTGAGGTACTGTTCGTAGGACCTCTGTCATAGGCTACATAAAAACATAATTAAAACACAAACAAAAGATAAAGATGAGATTTTCTACATATGTTACTGGTGCAAGAAGGATAACGCATCGATGAGAAATGGTCGGTGCCACGCCCCTTTTGAGAAAATCGGTATATTTAAAATTGCTAACTGATTGGGTGCAACGGCTGTAGTAAGAAGGAATTTTTGGAAAATCGTACAATTAGTGGTAATAAGGCCGATAAGGCGTTTATGGACATGCTCCCCATAGCATTAGAAGGGGTACCATTTTTTAAAATTCGTACTTTTAGGTATAAAAAGAGACTAAACACTCAGACAAACGGGCTAAACTTAAAAAAAAACGTAATTTCCCTTTACACCCCATGAATGAGGTATATGAAAGCCTCTTGCGTTGTTGAAAATTAAAACGCTTTCTATTTTAAGCTTCACAACTAACAGCACGTGTTTAACGACGAATGCAAACGTCTCTCTTTGAGAAGCTTTTACTAGACATGCCGGTTGACTAGACACTTATACTGCGAAGTTGCTGTCGCCACCATCGAGGGGGCCAGGACCTCTGTCATTAGAAGATTTTTTAAAGATTTTTTTATTTTAGATGACTAGAGCCAGAAATTGAACCTCAAGCATGGTAGTCGCGTGTTCTAACCATCACAGAACGTCCGGTCCCCAAAGGACTAAACTACAATCACTTAATTTGGGGTGTTCGTTCATCTTATAAAGCAGTTGTACGGTAAAATAGAAGAGCGGTAACTTCCCCAAATGCGAGAAACTTTCCCACATCCCATTTTTAGGATACAAAGAAAAAATAAGTTTGAATTTTAAAATTATCAAAATTTTTAGTCAATTTTTCTATAACAAATTTAAACTGAAGATTTATCGATAAGAGGCTTTTGTGTTAAATACATGCAAAATATTTTGTACTCCACACATAACTGTGTCGATTTTGAAATTGTTTTCTCATCAAACAGCCGGCGTGCAGCTGTATAATGTTCACAATTTCGCATTTAAATAATCTTTTATTACACAGCATACTTTATGGGGGAGCACTTACGACGCAACAGCCAATCATAAAACGGTGTGTGGAGAAACAAACAACCCATATAAATAAAATTGTATTTGCCTCACACACACATGTACACACTCTGCCGTATTTATATGAGTATTTACATTTTCTAATGGAATACATGTACAACAACACACAACTCAAGTATGCCTTTGCTGGCTATAATAGTAATAATTTGACTAAACCACATACATTTGTACGTACATGTACACTGTCTGTATATATGTTGTAATATTAAGCACACTCTAACGATGGCAGCGGTTTTCAACTGTAATGCCCTTAATGCCAAACGAAAAAGACCCCAAAGGTTTAATGCAATTCTACCGAAAAACCCTTGAGTGTAAAGCAATTAGTTATGAAAGAAATTTTTTATAATTTTGTTGCTATGATTATTGTGACCCTTAAGGTAACTTAAAACTATGTACTACAATTTGACTGCAACATTTAAATTTGTATTTAGAAATTACACATAAGGATTTTCATAACCAAGTTTATAATCCTAGGTGGACCAGTGTGACCTTAAGACGACTGTAAAGCCTAAAAATTTAATTAGAGTTAAACTGAACAACAACATTTAAATTTTTCCCCAGAAATGTTTATAGTCGTGTTTTATTTCTCTTATAACAACTATAATAATAAAATGACCTCTGACTTATTTAAAGTTACAAACATTTGCTGATTCAATTTAAATATATATAAAGCATTTAAGTTTTTATTCAGCTTAACTTTTTAACATCACAGGATATTTCAGGGAGATTGTTATGTGGAGCCATCGCAAATCACAACATCAATTAAATTTGTAATATAACTGGATAGGACGGCTGCTTGTCTTGCTTGTCTGTCTGTCTGTCTACACTGCGGTCTATGGCTGTGCGCGCGCTCGTAAACGCCTGACGGTCTAGTCATTTTTTATGACGGTCTTATGTTTAGATATTTCCATTTTATGTGTGTTATTTTCTTAACACAGCGATATCTTCGCGCAATCTATATGTATTTTGATGGTTCATAATATTTTTTTATGCTTCAACGAATATTACAATTATATATTTGTGTGTTAGTGTGCGTTGGTTATGTGTGCACATGTACAAACCCATGAACACATAGATATATACAAACTCATACATTTACAAATGTGCAAACCCATGAACACATAGATATATACAAACTCATTCATTTACTGTCTTATGCGTATCTGTATCTACTATAGCTTATATTGAATGTAACATTAGATATCTTTCTTAGATTTAGTTTATGGCAATATAAAATGACAGTGTTATAACAACACTGTTCTGCAAAGATTTTCTTATAAAGTAAAGGATCTAAAAAAGGGAGTTCATTTTTTTCAAAATTTTAAAAATTCTTATAATATTCGTTCTGGAGGAACAAAGTACGCGGTTGACATTTGTGTCAACAACAAACCTTATATGCAGTTGTGGCCAATAGACAGACATGTGAAGTACTGTTAACTTGGCCACGCAATGAGCGGCTGAACGTCACATCTCAGGAATAGAACTTGATCTTATTATTAGTTGATATCTGAGCTTTATAGAATAACTATGACCAAATAAAATAAAAAGAAAGAAAAGAAATAAAAATATAAAAATATAAAAATATAAAAATATAAAAATATAAAAATATAAAAATATTAAAATATAAAAATATAAAAATATAAAAATATAAAAATATAAAAATATAAAAATACTAGTGGGCCCGGCAATGCTTCGCTATTGCATTTTAACTTGTAATATATTTCACATTTAGGTCTACAAAGTACTTTGAAAACGGTAATTAAGCTCGATAATGATATGTTGAGTTTATTAACTTATGTAACTAATTTCAAGCAACTCCTTAACATGAAAGTTAACAAATTAAGTGTTGTTGTTTTAAATTCTAAATATCATAGGCTCTAAAAAGTTCATCAGAAAAGTCATATGTTTTACAATTCGGAAACAGACATTCCGTTAAAGATCAAAATTCAATGTAGTAGCGGTAACCGTCTGTATACTAACTATCTCTTTGGGCGTAAAAAACACTTTTGTCATGCCCTCTTCGCCTACTGAACGCCACTAAAAATTTCGTTTGAAGCATCATGCCTTTAGCCATAAAAACCTCTTTTGCCATGTCTTCTTCTCTCACATATCAAGAATATTCCCGAATACTTTATTTGTATTGGACTCGTATTACCATTTTTTGAGATAATTCGGTCACCAATGTTTGGCTTAACAAAGTGATGGTCTCACGCGCTGTATGACATGTTACGCCGTTGTGTTGGAACAATTTTTCCTTCAAATAATGTTTAATGACATGATTAATAAAAAAATTCAATTGATCGTCCACTGGCTCTAGTTCTTGAGTGTAGGCCAAGCAAGATCTTTAATCAGCATTTGCAGAGACCGAGTTGCTGAGAACGGCGTCCGTTCGAAAAATTCAAGACCTGTCACTCTTAAGTCTACAGCGTCGATGGCTTCTAGTAGCTGCTCAGATGGCTGAGTATATGCACCGTAAACTTCACAAAGGGCTCTATAAGGGCTCCATAAGTTTGGGGAACAGAACGCGCATTTTGAAAACAAATTTGCAAGATTTGTAAACGTTGTTCTTGTGTAGTCTTTACATGGTGATTTTCCAAAGTATACTGAAACGAAGTTTATTACACTTCATTAGTATGACAGATAGATTTACACTTATACCTACCAGAAGTTCTATACGTCAAAGAAATACCCCATACATAGGTTATTTACAAAAGGTTGCTAATGTTACCCCTAACATACTATACAAATTTAAATTATGCCCCAATCAAACAAAAGTTGTTTTCCAGTATAACTACAATGAATATTGCTTAATTTTTCTATCTATAGGATTTATTACCGATTCGCTCTCCTGAAAAGTAATTGAAAAATACATACCTGTAAAGTAAATTAAAAACAAATCACTGTTTTAGTCTGCGCAGCTACTTTGTGTCCTCAACTGCCTGGTGTACGGACCATTATTTGATACAGTTTAAAAGCCAAATATTGAATTGCGTGGTAATCGATAATTCCTAGATAATTTCACTAAGAAACTATAAGTCTAAAATCAATTCCTAGTTCGCGCTGAGAAGCATGAAGATTTCAGGCAGAGATATTTTTTTAACAATGAGTAACTATCGAAAACTTCAGACCTATGGGCCGGCTCTAATTTGTACCTACCATTCCCATGTTTGGAGACCAAGACGAAGAGAATGGCATACTTTTGACATTGTCTGGAGTCCCGCCCAATATTCTGAAAAATGAGTTTTTAAAACTTAATTTCTGTATGCCAACTCTCAGTGGCCATTACTTTTTAACCAATACATAGATTTGATTCTTTAAAAAATCATTTAGTTTGTTGGGAAGTCAGTTTTACGCAAAAGGTCTCACAAAATACATATCCCAATTTGTCGATTTGTGCTCATTTAAAAACAAAAAAAATCTTTATCTGAAATCATCATGCTTCCCAGCGCGAGCTAGGAATTGATTTTAGACACAAAATTTATTGGTAAAATTTTTTAACAATTCAACGTAGATTCCGGTTTTGGTTACGATTTTTGTGAATAAAAAAATTGGCCCACCTTACTGTTCATATCTCTAGGCGAACAGCAATATACTGTGGAATTTTGACAGTTATAACTATTTATTTTAAAAGGGTGTAGCACAGCCCACTTCCACCCTTACTGTAATTCATACTGTATCAATAACATATGTAACAAATTACATCCTCATACCTTTGATAGTTCATGAGATATATCCTTTTTCACTTTCAAGTTGTATGGGCGGAGCACGTTCCTTTATCCAACCACAACTAAGTACAGCCAGAGACTAACGACAGGTCAACAGTACCACTTGGTAAAATTTTCGTATCAATCGGTCTATTAGAAAAGCAGTTCGAGTGATTCTTTAAAAGAGGGCGTGGCACCGCCCACTTGCACTTCGTCTGTAATTCTAACTGTACGAACAACATATATACCAAATCTCATCTTCATACCTCTGATAGTTCATGAGATATAGCCCTTTTAATTTTCAAGTTGAGGGGGCGGTGCCACGCCCCTTTATCCAATCACAACCAAATATAGCCTGAGACTATCAACAGGTCAACAGTACCACTTGATTAATTTTTGGTATCAATCGATCTAGTAGAAAAGCCGTTAGAGCGATTTTTGAAAAGGGGGCGTGGCACCGCCCACTTCCATCCTGGCTGTAATTAATACTGCTCCAACAACATATATACCAAATCTCATCTTCATACCTCTGATAGTTCATGAAATATAGCCTTTTTAATTTTCAAGTTGTATGGGCGGTGCCACGCCCCTTTATCCAATTACAACCAAATGTAGTCAGGAACTATCTACAGGTCAACAGTACCTTATGGTAAAATTTTCGTATCAATCGGTCTATTAGAAAAGCCTTTAGATTGATTTTTGAAAAGGGGGCGTGGCACCGCCCACTTCCATCCTGGCTGTAATTAATACTGCTCCAACAACATATATACCAAATCTCATCTTCATACCTCTGACAGTTCATGAAATATAGCCTTTTTAATTTTCAAGTTGTATGGGCGGTGCCACGCCCCTTTATCCAATTACAACCAAATGTAGTCAGGAACTATCCACAGGTCAACAGTACCTCATGGTAAAATTTTTGTATCAATCGGTCTATTAGAAAATCCGTCTGAGCGATATTTGAAAAAAGGGGCGTGCCGCCGCCCACTTTTTGAAAAAATAAAACCTTTTAAACCATCCGGAAGCTATAGCGAACAAAACAAAAAAAAAATTTTGAAAATCGGTCCAGCCGTTTTTGAGTTTTAGCGAGACAACTGCACAGCAATTCATTTTTATATATAAGATAAAAATATAAAAATCTATATATATAAAAATAAGTTGCATTGTGTTAGAAATTGATGTTCTCTGGAATGCGTGAACCGATTTTGTTTCTGCAAACTTCATATGAAAAGTGACGTTAATACCAAGGTTTTTATGTATAAACGGTCTTTGTATGTGCATTTGTTCTTGAGTTATAGCGAACACTGCATTAATTTCGAAACATGTATGTGTGTGTGTGTGTGTGGGGATGTGTGTATTGTTGTAACGTATGGGCTCGAAAACGGCTGGACCGATTTTGATGAAATTTTCAGGGAATCTTCCGAATAACCTCGCAAGTAACATAGGCTAAACATTGTTTGAATTTTTCCAAATTTAGGGGGTGAAAATAGCAAAAGGGATAAAAACTCCCCTTTCCTATATATATATGTTTGTATGTTTGCAACGTATGGACTCGAAAACGGCTGTGCCGATTTTGATGAAATTTTCAGAGCATCTTCAGAATAACCCCGCGGATAACATAGGCAATACATTGTTTGGAGTTTTCCACATTTTGGGAATAGAAATTGGCAATTCGTTGCTATATATTTTTATATTTTATCTATATATATAAAAATGAAATGGTCCATACCATCACTTGAGAACGGCTGGAGCGATTTGGCTGATTTTTTTTTATTCGATTCGAAATTTTCCGTAGATTGTTTGTGTTGAAAAAAATCAAATCCAGGTGGCGCTAGGGTGGATTTATATCGAAAATTTGAATGCATGTACCAATTCAACTGAAATTTAGAATGATATTTGTTTGATCATGAGAAAACATTTTATGTACAAATGGACCCGGTAGGTGGCGCTGGGGTCGGTTTACAATCAAAATTTTAACGAATGGGCCAGTTTAACTGAAATTCAGAATCTATGTTTGTTTGATCATTAGAAAAAATTGTATGTACAAATGGACCCGGTAGAAGGCGCTAGGGTGGATTTATATCGAAAATTTGAATGCATGTACCAATTTAACTGAAATTGAGTATTTATGTTTGTATAAATTGACCCGGTAGGTGTCGCTATGGTGGAATTATAATGAACATTTTAACGAATTAAACAATTTGACTGAAATTTAGAATGTATATTTGTTTTATTATGAGAATTTTTTTTGTATATATGGACCTACAGTTGATTTAGCTGGGGTTGAATTATTTCGAAAATTTATATCGATTGTCCGATTTTACTTAAACTTAAAATATATGATTTTTTTGGCATGAGAAAATTTTGAATGTATGTTTGGAACCAGATGCCGGTAATGATACACTTAATTTTTGGAATGTCATTTAGTCACTTTTTTTAACATCATAGTTATTCAGAAGTCTATATATATAAAAAAATGTACATTTTGATGTCACCACTAATTGTGAAAACGGTTGACCCCATTTGTCCCAAAATTTCAGTGAAAGTTAAGGATTGGCTGTAGATGGTCACCCAAACCGCAAAAGGGCTTAAAGAAGAACGACTAACTTTTATAATGGCCCACTTCCTACTGAATTAGAGAGCTTCACAAAGTGGGGACAATAACGAAAATAGGAATAACTGTTGATATCACCTAGACCATACGGTTAATGGTGTTGCTGAGCCTAATGAATGCATTTTGGAAATTCGTACTCCTTAGGATAAAAAGGTACAATCACCCAGTACACCAACGCAGAAAGTTATATGTCAGTCAATCGACTTAAAAATGTGGTTTTAGAATATATGCCTATCAATAAGTAAGTTCTCATCACATCATGAACGACACTGCAGATCCGTTTTAGCAATTCTTATAATAATATATAATAACCTTTAAGATATATGAATAACAGAATTTGTCCGGGAAAACCTCGCCCTTTATATTGAAATATTTTAGAGGTCAAAAAAATAAACCAATCGTTTTTAGATTTCAACTATACTCAACATATTTTACAAAAATTTGGAGGCAGGACGAAGTCTGCCGGGCCAGCTAGTATAAAAATATAAAAATATAAAAATATAAAAATATAAAAATATAAAAATATAAAAATATAAAAATATAAAAATATAAAAATATAAAAATATAAAAATATAAAAATATAAAAATATAAAAATATAAAAATATAAAAATATAAAAATATAAAAATATAAAAATATAAAAATATAAAAATATAAAAATATAAAAATATGAAAATATAAAAATATAAAAATATAAAAATATAAAAATATAAAAATATAAAAATATAAAAATATAAAAATATAAAAATATAAAAATATAAAAATATAAAAATATAAAAATATAAAAATATAAAAATATAAAAATATAAAAATATAAAAATATAAAAATATAAAAATACAAAAATATAAAAATATCAATATATAAAAATATCAAAATATAAAAATATAATAATATAATAATATACAAATATAAAAATAGAATAATCTATATATATAAAAGGCTTGGGTGGCTGACTGATCACTCCCCAGCCCAAACGTCTAAAGCTAGAACCGTGAAATTTAGAATGTAGGTTTCTTTTATGACGTAGGCGCGCACTAAAAAAGGGATTTTTGGAAATTCGGACTGAAAGGGGGTAAAATGGGCGTGGCACCGCCCCATACATCTGGAATTTTAAAATGACTGTATCTTTTGAACCATTATAGGTACGAAGTCGAGATTTGGTACCTATATCGGTCGTATAAGAAAAAATACATTATTGGTGGAAAGTGGGCGGTGACATACCCCTTTTTTAAAAATAGTAATATTGGCTAAATAAATGGACCGATTGCAATTGAATTTCCTATGTGTGATACTGTCCATAGGGGCTCTATCATAGGCTACATGAAAACATAATTAGACAAAGGGGCGTGGCACCGCCCACACAAACCGAAATTTCAATCGGTCTTATCTCAAGAGCCATTAGAGGTATGAAGATGAGATTTACCACATATGGTACTGATATAAAGAGGAATACGTCTCGCTAGAAAATGGGCTGTGCCACACCCCTTTCGAAAAAATCGTTATCTGGGCGAAATAAATGAACCGATTGCAATAAAATTTTCACGTAGTAGTACTATCCGTAGGGTCTCTATCATAGGCTACATGAAAACATACCTAGGCAAAGGGGCGTGGCACCGCCCACACAAACCAAAATTTCAATCGGTCGTATTTCGCAAGCCATTAAAGGTATAAAGATGAGATTTGCTACATATGTAAATGGTACATGAGGGATTACGTCTCGCTTGGAAATGGGAGTGCCACACCCCTTTTGAAAAAATTGTTATGTCGGTCATATTAACAGAACGATTGTAATAGCATTATCATAATCAATATATTTAAAATTGTCTACTGTCTGTGGATAGAATTATGAAATTTGGGATGGTTGTTCACCTTTTCGAGTAAACGTCAGCTAAGAACGGATTTTTGAAAACTCGTACTTTTATGGGTTAATAATTACCAATAAGGGATAAAAGTTGTACCATCACCTAAACCAATCGGCTAATGTTATAATATTAAATCCTATGTTAAAATCGAATGTTACTATCGCCCAGACCAATGGCTAATGATGTAGTCATGATAAGTTATATAGACTTGCTCTCTGTGGAATTAGAACGAAGCAAGGAGGCTTTTCGAAACTCTTACCTTTTAGGGGTAAAAAGGACTGGAAAGGGATAAAACTGGTAATAAACGGCTAAAGGTATAGTCTCAAAAGTTGTGCGATGTGAAGTAATTTTAAAAATCGTTCTTAAGTTGTAAAGATACCAAAAACGGGATAAAACTAATGATATCACCCAGATGAAATACCTTAAGGTAGAGTTACGAAAATGTATATAGAATTGCTCCCTATAGTATTAGAAAACTGTCAAATGGGGGTTTTTAAAATTCGAACACTAAGGGTAAACTGGTACCATCGCCCAGACCAAACGGCTATAATGGTATGTGGCATGCTTCCTATGGAGTTAGAGGGGGCACCGGTCCATTTAAGTTGTGCGATACGAATATATCTTTTAAAATTCGTACTTTTTGGGATAAAAAGGGACTAAAGCGTTACAATCACTCAGACTTATGAAGCGTTGGCACTTTACCTGGACGGGTGAAGCAACGCGAGCCGGTAAAGCTAGTATAACATAAAAATAATCTAATACTTAAGATATTAAAAAAATTTTTTTTTTTTGAAGAATTAAAAATTTGAATTATTCGAAATCTTATATACGGTGAAAATAATCAAATATTCATTACATATTATTATTATTTACTTTTAATTTTTTAAAATATTCATAATGTTTAACGTTCAAAAAATTTTAATGCTACTTGAAGAACCATTGCCCGCATTAAAGTCCTTAATTTTTCATACCCCAATACTCACAACTATCTCTAAATTTTTACTGCCAATATATTACTAAGATTTCAACTCATTTCTATAAACTTTCGAGTAGAACTCAATTAAATTCCATAATAGCACAAATTATCCCTATGCGTCCCAAAAAAATTTCATATCATTATCATAACTTTGAAAAAGAAATTTCAGCTAAATTAAACCTTGAAGCATGACAATAATTGGATATTATTATTTTACGGACAATAATTTCATTAACATCACTACAACAACACAATCCACAATCCAATAGATTTTATTGTTGTTTTCCAATTTTTCAAATGAATTAATGAAGAGAAAATCGTTTGAGGCAATTTTTGTTCAGAACAACAACAAAGGATAACTAACTGGCGGATGGACTGTGTCTGTGTGTGTGTCTGGTTGTTGTTTTTGTCTGTTAGATTTGCAAAGGTATATTTAAAATGTCACTAATAATCCTTATTGATGAATGTGCTGTTGATGAGATAACAATTGGAATTAGATAGATTTAAATCGAGTCATGGTATGTGCTTGTAGAAGGAATGGAAGGTTTTCTGCCTCAGTTATCTTAGTGTAAGATGTCGTCAGCATTTGTTAGGACAAATTTGTATGTTTACATTTACTGTACTGTTTACTGTAGTGCAATATGAGTTGTCTTAGGGCTATGTAACTAAATAATTAAGGATTATTGTGGCAATAAAGTGGAATTTTCTGAACGACAAAGAAATCCATCAATTTAAAATAATATACACGTTATGTTATAAATGACGAACAATGAAAAAATTACAATTTGAGTTTTTCCATTGAAAGTGATCACAAAAATTTGTGTCAATATGGACCTTAAAGTGCTTAGATTGAAATATGGCGGTTTGGTCTTTTTTGGCATTTCCTAACAAATTTCACAAATTTCAACTTTGACATCTGAAAATACATAAAATGGTCAATAATTTGTAGGAGAACAATTTTTCCTTTATATTTATAATATAAATGTTTATCTTGTAGAAGTAATTTTACTCTATTTTTAGGTCTAAAGGTCGTGGTGTCTGGCCGGCTTGCATCCGATGGAACAAATTTTTGCACCCTTATTTTGAATAACAATTTCCCGGGAACTTTTTCCCTACTCCTTGTTCCCCTATTCTAAAAAAAATCTCTCCGGGATATTTATCACGATTCCCTTTTCCCTTATTGTTAACGAACTTCAAAAATGGGAAATTGTATTCCGGAAAGAAAATAGGTATTTCGAATTCAAGGGACAATTTTATGACAAATTTTAAGAAAAAATCCTGCTGACAAACTTGCAGGGTGTTGTACTAAAAATTTTAAGTATTTTATTGGTAATGGTTTTATGAGTTTTCAGACATTGGGAAAAGTCTGCCTTTTAATTTAATTGTACCAAAAAATGCCTTCATTGTACATTAGGGCGGCAGCCTCAGACCTTTATGCCAACTTTATTCCAAATAACCTGGTTTTATCTCTAATATACTGTAAAATTTTCAGGACGATTAAACTATTATTATGGCTGTTATATCGGTTTCTTTTAAATAGGGCGTGGCTTAGCCCATTTTCATCTTGTCTGTAGTTCATACTGTACCAACCACAAATATCATTTTTATACCTCTTATAGTTCATGAGATACTTAATTTCCTTTTACACCCCATTAATGAGGTATGGAATAACTTCTCGCGTTGTTGTCAATTAACACGCTTTCTATTTTTAGATTCACAACTAACGGCACCTACTTGTTTATTGACGAATGCGAACGTCACTGTTTGAGAAGCTCTACTAGACATGCCGATTGACTAGACACTGATACTGCGAAGTTACTGTCGACAACATTCGAGGGGAGCCGACAATGAATTTTTTTTTAAGATAAACCTGTGATCTTCCGATTGGTAGTCGCGTGTTCTTACTATTATGCCACGGCCGATTGATGAGATTGATGACTAAGAAATGCAAAAAAACAAACACAAACTCATTTTCATATATATATATATAGATTCGATTTTTGACCTCATTGGGGCACGGCTTAAAGTTGTCCATTTTGCTCGGGCATTACTGAAAATCCAAAGTTGAATTTTCCCTGCCAACCTATTGTACATTTATTGTAAAAGTACAAAAAGTACTTTTATTGCTTTTATTTCTGTTGTACCAAAAAAATACTTTTATTGTACTAAAATTTACAGTTATTGTGACAAAAATACATGCATTGTACCAAAACGAAATTTTTGCACAGCAAAGAACTTTAATATGCGAAAAGTATATGTATTGCCCCAAATACTACTTTTATTCTACCAGAAAGTACTTACGTTGTAGTAAATAGTAAATTTTTTTATAAAAAAAAGTGCTTTGATTGTGGTAAAAATTATTTTTATTGTATCTTAAAGTGGTTTTTAGTATAACTAAAAGTACATTTATTGTACCACTACGAATTTACATTTATTGTACTAAAAAGTACCTTTTTGTGTCGAAAAGTACTTTCAATGTTCCAGAAAGTACTTTTATTTTTCCAAAAAATACTTTAATTGTATTAAATAGCACTTCTACTGTATCAACAAGTAATTTTATTTTACCAAAAAGTACTACTTATCTAACAAAAGTACTACTTCTCTAACAAAAAGTACTAGTTATCTAACAAAAAGTAAATTTATTGTACCTAAAACTTTTTTTTTGTACCAAAAAGCACTTTTATTTTACCAAAATTTACATTTATTGTGCAAAAAAGTACTTTAATTGTACCAAAAAATATATTGATTGTAGGAAAAAGTACTTTTATTGTACCAAAAAGTTTTTGTTTTTTATTAAGTAAGTACTTATAGTAGACCAGAAAGTACTATTATTGTGCCAAAAAGTACATTTGTTGTCGAAAAGAGAATTTTTGTGCCAAAAAGTACTTTCTATATATCTGAAAGTACTTTAATTGTACCCTAAAGTATTTTTATTGCACCACAAAGCACTTTTGTTGCACCAAAAAGTACTTTAACTATATCAAAAATAACTTTTATAGTAATAGTACTTTCATTCTTTCAAATAGTACATTTATTGTACCAAAATGTACAAAAAGTACTTTTACTGTACCAAAAAAAGTACTTTCAATGTTGCAGAAAGTACTAAAAAGTAATTTAATTGTTTTAAATAGTACACCTACTGTATCAAAAAGTAATTTTAATCTACGAATCTACCAAATAGTACTTTTATTTTACCAGAAAGTACTTTTTTTAGACGAAAAATTACCTTATTTGTACCAAAAAGTACTTTCATTTTACCAAAATTTATAATTATTGTGTCATAATGTTTTTTAATTGTACCAAAATGTACTTTTATTGTACCAAAAAGTACCTTTACTACAACAAAAAGTATTTATATTGTACTTTTGTTGTGCCAATATGTACTTTTTGTTGTGCCAAAATGTATTTTTATTGTTTCTAAAAATGACAAGTTAAAAAGTACTCTTTTGTACAATAAATTAATTTAATTGTGGCTAATAGTACTTTTATTATGCCAAAACTTACATTTACTGTACCGAAAATTATTTATATTCTACCAAAAAGTACCTTTATTCTACCAAAAGGTACATTTATTGTGACAACAAATCTTTTTATTGTACCAATAAGTTAATTTTTTGTACCAAAGGGTAATAATATTGTACTTTTATTATACCAAAAAATAAGTTTATCAAAAAGTACTTTTTTGTGTTAAAAAGTACTTTCAATGTACCAGAGTTTATTTATATGGTTTCTAAAAGCACTTTTATTTTGCCAGAAAGTACTTTGATTGTACATTTAATGTAACAAAAATTATTTGTATTGTACTGCAATGTACTTTTATTTAACAAAAAGCAATTATATTGTAGTAAAAAGTATTTTTATTATTAAAATTAATTTAATTGTACCAAAATGTACTTTTATTCAAAATCTACTTTTATTGTACCAAAAAGTACCTTTATTCTATCAAAAAGTACATTTATTGTGACAACAAATCTTTTTATTGTACCAATATGTACTTTTTTCTACCAAAGAGTAATAATATTGTACTTTTATTATACCAGAAAATAAGTCTATCAAAAAGTACTTTTTTTGTGTTAAAAAGTACTTTCAATGTACCAGAGTTTATTTATATGGTTTCAAAAAGCACTTTTATTGTACCAGAAAGTACTTTAATTGTACATTTAATGTACCAAAAATTATTTTTATTGTACTGCAATGTACTTTTATTTAACAAAAAGTATTTAGATTGTAGTAAAAAGTACTTTTATTATTAAAATTAACTTTATTGTACCAAAATGTACTTTTATTCAAAACTTACTTTTATTGTACCAAAAAGTACCTTTACTATAACAAAAAGTACATTTATTGTGACAACAAATCTTTTTATTGTACCAATATGTACTTTTTTTGTACCAAAGAGTAATAATATTGTACTTTTATTATACCAAAAAATAAGTTTATCAAAAAGTACTTTTTTTGTGTATTTGTTTTTTGTTAGTCGATCTTACAGTACATTATATTAATTTACGTTAAGTGTATCGAAATGATACAACAAATTCGGCTCAAGATCAGAAAAGTGTTCTTTATTTATTGTTTGATATTTTTGGTCAAATTCAGTGTGTCACGCACACCTCAGTAACAATAGTAAGCTTAGTTTAACAACAAACCTTGTAAAAAAGCTTGAGTTTTGTGGTGAAAAGCCATGGTAAAGCTTGAGCTTTGTGAGGTAAAAAGAGAATCGTGGGGATAAAATATCCTCCATTCTCATGTTTGATTGTGAATGGTCAAATTCATAACTATGCTGGACATTTTCGGCTGATATCTACTTCACATGCATATGTTTGGCATAATTGTAGATATATATACAGCTGATGATGTACCATTGTGCATCAGTTAGTCACAAAGGGGTCTGAAGATGAACTCGTCATGGAGTTCGAAACGCGTCATCCTAGTGCGTGACACACTGAATTTGACCAAAAATATCAAACAATAAATAAAGAACACTTTTCTGATCTTGAGCCGAATTTGTTGTATCATTCGATACACTTAACGTAAATTAATATAATGTACTTTTTTTGTGTTAAAAAGTACTTGTACCAAAAAGTTAGTTTATCAAAAAGTACTTTTTTTGTGTCAAAAAACACTTTCAATGTACCAGAGTTTATTTATATGGTTTTAAAAAGCACTTTTATTGTGCCAGAAAGTACTTCAATTGTAACTTTAATATACCAAAAATTATTTTTATTGCACTGCAATGTACTTTTATTTAACAAAAAGTATTTATATTGTACCAAAAAGTACTTTTATTTTTAAAATTAATTGTATTGTACCAAAATGTACTTTTATTCAACCATAGAGTAAATTTATTCTAACAAAAAGTACTTTTTTGTGTCAAAAAGTAATAATAATTTGATTACATTCATTGTACCAAACATTATGTTTATTGTACCAAAAAGTAGCTTTAACAGGTCACCATAAGACCCAAAGGTAAAATTTTTTAGGCTCCCTAGGGCCTCAAAAACACCGTTGGAACTTAAAACATGCACCATTGCATTCTCCATTGTAGTCATTAAAGAACCCAAGGGACCCCTTTATCAACCCCTTGGGACCCGGCGCCAAATTTCATCAACTATTCCGATGTTTGGGGACCAAGACAAAGAGAATCGTATATTTTCTGCTTTTTTAAATAACTCCGGTGTAAAAAAAAATGAATTTCTCTACGCCAAATTTCAGAAGTGTTTTTTTCGCATTTAACTTTCTATTACAAATTTTCTATCAAACTTTGCAAAATCGCAATTATATTCTGTTGAAACATTCATGACGTATACAAAACTCATTACTATTACCAACCCCCAAGATATTTTTACTTCCTCCCAAAGGTAAAATTTTTAATTAACGAATAACAAAAGACATTATTGAAAACAAATATTTTTTTGTCTTTTTGTCATTACGTGACTGAAGTGAAACGAAAAACCTTCATGGTTTTTTGTCACAGGTCGATAGACAAAGACATATTGGTACAGCATACAAAAAAATTGTGCATATAACACCAAGTAAACCTGACAGTAATGAATGAATCCTTAAAGTTCTTTCACAAGAAGTAGTCACGAAAAATCTCTTGATAATCCTCAAGTAATTGCATACGAAGGAGCAAAGTGCACAAAGTGAAGAGAGAAAAAAACGTAAAGTGCGAATGTAAAGCTAATCCTTGTAATATTAAGGATTACGAATGTAAACAGATATACAGCACAAGCTTGTTGACTATCGACACTATTGCAAGTTACAGAAAATACTGCTTGCGAATTGTGTTTTACAAACATTGAGCGACGATGTTGACTTGCTTAAAGTAAAGATAAATGTAAAGAAATTGTTTTAAAATGTAGAATATTAATGTAAGTTAGACGTAGGGGAAATTTAATGTTTAAAATCGAATCATGTAACTGGTTGGTTGTATGTCATGGAGAACGGACCTAGATCCATCAATATTATGTTTATCAAACCGGAAAAGGTAATGATGTTTTGAGATATAACAAAACTTGGGTAAATATGTAGACATCGATGTCGAAGTTTTCTTAAAATACAACGATTTTAATATCGCAGTTGATAAGCTTAATCGTATACTAAGAAGATCTAGATTAGGAAATATTTTAAAATAGAGATGGATTTTTTATTATATTTAGTAAGAGGCACTATAATAACAGATAAAGATCGGCTTATCCGTAGGTAATAGCAACCACATTAAAACCAGCGCCTGTACCACCCTAAAGAGATATCCTAGTACCAGATTCATTATCATAAATTCACTCATAAAACACACTCTCACTTTCTTTTGATAAAGTATTGCAAGTCTTCTCCAAAACACCTATATTTGCATTTTTAATACAAAAATCTGATCTATAACAACATCGACATCGCATTGCTACTTCATTGATAACATACCACCCACATAAATGCTTATCTTCGTACACAGATTACATAAATTTTACAATTATTCTCTTGTTCGCAACATTTGTCGTCTCATCATGTTGCGAATTGCAATGACATCCATTATTATCGAAAGTAACTACCATGTACTATGTAATTAACCCATAACCTTTACGGCGTGTTATACGACGGAAATCTGATTTGCATTGTCTCTGCACCGTCGTATGTCAATTAAAAGCCAATTAACACTCCGCTCAATATGGCAATTACTTCTTATCTAACATTTCTTTCTTTTTGTCTTTTCGCGCCACCTCTCTCTCGTTAACTCATTTTGTATTCAGTTTCTATGGTACATTTATCGACTTATGTCTGTCTGTGCGGGTGTGTGTGTGTGTGGGGCAAATGTCTATCAGATGTTTAACTATCGTATAATCGTAACACTGTTGCCGGCGTCTGGCTAGAGCCACCCGTCGCTGTCGAATGCAGTGGCTGCAACAGACACTTAAATTTCTCATTTGATATTCATATATATAAATTGTGTTAGTGTGTCTGTAGGTGTAATAAAAAATGGATACGGTGCACTCTATACTAAGAGAAAAATGGGAAATTATTGTTGGCAGTTGAATATTT
Organism: Muscina levida; assembly: GCA_964034835.1. Taxonomy (NCBI): domain Eukaryota; kingdom Metazoa; phylum Arthropoda; class Insecta; order Diptera; family Muscidae; genus Muscina; species Muscina levida. The sequence continues at coordinate 40,557,716 of OZ035883.1, forward strand.
AATATACATATTAATATTTTTGGTTTCTGGTTTTATTTATATTTAAATTGCAAGTAAGATATATTCGTAAGTAAAATTCATACTTAACAAGCGCCAACGAAGAGATGTATAAACAAAAATACTAGACTAGACAAAATATTAGTTTCTAAGTACATAAAAAGTACCTTTTGGCAAAATAAAAGTACATATTGATATCATAAACGTACATTTTGGAACAACAAAAGTACTTTTTGGTATAGTTATAATCCTTTTTGCCATAACAAAACTACTTACTGGCAAAATAAAAGTACTTTTTGCTACATCAAAATCCCCTTTTGGTACACAAATAGTACTATTTCGTACATTAAAAGTACAAATAAAATACTTTTAAGCAAAATAATATAACTTAAATGCAATAAAAATAATTTCTAATACAAAAAAAAAAAACTTTAAGATACAATAAAATAACTTTTTCGAATAAAAAAGTACTTCTTGATACCACAGATGTTCTTCTTAATGGCATAAAGGTATGAATTGTTCAAATAAAAGTACTTTTTGACTTAATAAAAACACTATTTGGTACAAATAAAGCAATTTTTTAGCAAAATAAATGTCCTTTTTGGTACAATAAGATTACTTTAAGGTACAAAGTACTTTTTCGCTTTACAACAAAACCATTTTATACAATAAACGTAATTATTAATACAATGAAAGTACTTTTAAATACAGTAAAAGTACTTTTCGATACAATAAAAGTAAATGTCAATACAATAAAAGAATTTTTTTAATACAACCAAGTACTTTTTGATACAATTAAAGTACAGTTCTGTACAACAAAAAATTTTTTTTGTACAATAAAAGTACTTTTTAGGAAAATAAAAGTACTTTTTGGTACAATAAAAATAATTTTTTGATACAATAATAGTACTGTTCTGTGCAATAATAGTACTTGTCCATGCAACAAAAGTACTTTTGGATCCAATAATTGTAGTTTTGTATACAATAAAAGTACTGTTCTGTACAATAAAAGATCTTTTCTGTACAAAATCTTTTCTGGTACAATAAAATTACTTTTTAGCTAAATTAAATTAAATTGAAACAACAAAAGCACATTTTGATACAATAAAAGTACTTTTTAATACAATAAAAGTACTCTTTGATACAACAAAGGTATATGTTTTTACAATAACAGAACTTTTTAATACAATAAAAGTACTTTTGGATACAATAAAAGTACTTCTTGCTACTATAAAACTATTTTTTGAAACAATAAAATTACTGTATAGCAAAATTAAAATACTTTTAATATCATAAAAGTACTTTTAGGAGCAAAAGCAAGTACTTTTTGATACAATAAAAGTCCCTTTTTGTACAACAAAAGTATATTGGTACAATAAAAGTATATTCCAATACAAAAAAAAGTATTATAGGGTACAATAAAAGTACTTTTTGGTGCAGTAAAAGTACTTTTGAGTAAAATAAAATAACATTTTTGGGACAATAAAAGTACTTTTTCGTACAATGAAAGTACTTTTTGGTACAATAAAACTATTTTTGGAACAATTAAATTACTTTTTCGCTAAATTAAAGTACTTTTAATATAATTAAAGTACTTTTTGACACAATAAAAGTACTCTTTAATACAACAAAAGTACTTTTAAATACAATAAAAGTACTTTTTGGTACTATAAAACTATTTTTTGGTAGAATAAAATTACTGTAGAGAATGCAAATACTTTATTATAAATAAAGTACTTTTTGGAGCAAAAAAAGTACTTTTTGATACAATAAAAGTACCATTTTGTACAACAAAAATACTTTTTGATACAATAAAAGTACCATTTTGTACAACAAAAGTACTTTTTAGTACAAAAAAAGTACTTTTGAGCAAAATTAAATTAATTTTTTGGCACAATAAAAGTATTTTTTCGTACAATAAAAGTACTTTTTGATACAACAAAAGTACATTTTGACACAATTAAGGTACTCTTTAATACAACAAGAGTACTTTTTAATACAATAAAAGTACTTTTTGATACAATAAAAGTACTTTTTGGTACTATAAAACTATTTTTTGGTACAATAAAATTACTGTATATCAAAATAAAAATACTTTTAAAATAATAAAAGTACTTTTTGGAGCAAAAAAAGTACTTTTTGATACAATAAAAGTACCATTTTGCACAAAAAAAAGTACTTTTTGGTACAATAAAAGTATATTTTAATACAAAAAAGTATTATAGGGCACAATAAAAGTACTTTTTGGTGCAGTAAAACTACTTTTGAGTAAAATGAAATAAAAGTACTTTTTTATACAACAAAAATACATTTTGACATAATAAAAGTACTCTTTAATACAACAAGAGTACTTTTTAATACAATAAAAGTACTTTTTGACACAACAAATGTAAATGGTTTTACAATAAAACAACTTTTTTAATACAATAAAAGTACTTTTTGGTACTATAAAACTATTTTTTGGTACAATAAAATTACTGTATATCAAAATAAAAATACTTTTAAAATAATAAAAGTACTTTTTGGAGCAAAAAATACAATAAAAGTACAATTTTGTACAAAAAAAGTACTTTTTGGTACAATAAAAGTATATTTTAATACAAAAAAGTATTATAGGGCACAATAAAAGTACTTTTTTGTGCAGTAAAAGTACTTTTGAGTAAAATAAAATAATTTTTTTGGCACAATAAAAGTACTTTTCCGTACAATAAAAGTACATTTTGGTACAATAAAAATACTTTTTGGCTAAATTAAAATTCAATTTTATGTAATACAAGTAATATTTGATACAAAAAAAGTACTTTCTGGTACAATAAAGGTACCTTTGGATACAACAATAGTACTTTTCGGCACAAAAGAGTACTTTTCGACAAACTGAAAAACTTTTAAGTACAATTAAAGTACCTTTGGTAAAATAATAATGCTTATTTGTTTAATTATCGAACTTTTTGGAGAAATAAAATTACTTTGTGACAAAATAAAAGTACTTTTTTATACAAAAATTTATATTTTGGAACAATAAATTTACTTTTTATTACATTAAAAATACTTTTGGTTAAAAAAAAGTTCTATTTAGCACATGTAAAGTACCTTTTGGTACAATAAAGTAATTTATACCAAAATAATGTTGCATTTTGATACAATAAAAGTACTTTTTGACACAATAAAACTTTGATACAATCGAAGTAATTTTTGATACAATAAAAGTACATTTTAGCAAAATCAAAGTTCATTTTAATATAATAGAAGTACTATTTGTTCCAACAAAAGTATTTTTTGGTACAATAAAATTACTTTTTGATACAACTATCGTTCATTTTGGCACAAAAGAGTACTTTTTGGCAAACTGAAAGAACTCTTGAGTACAATTAAAGTACTTTTGGGAAAATAAAAATGCTTGTTGTTTAATAAAAAATTTTCATTTTGGAACTATACATATACTTTTTGGTACAGTAAAAGTCCTTTTCTGGCAAACATAGTATTGTAGTATAAAAGTACAATACAAGTATTTTTAAGGTCAATCAAAATATGTTGGGTACCCTGGGTGGCTCTTGAAAACTTTACTTTTAAGGTATCCCCAAAGAAAAAATCCATTGGGAATAATTCTGACCTAAAAGGTGCCCATTGGGGACCGGCCGTGGCATAGTGGTTAGAACACGCGACTACCATGCGGGAGATCGCAGGTTCAAACCTGGCTCCAGTCATCTTAAAAGAAAAAAATAAATAAATTTTTCTTTCATTGTCGGCTCCCTTGAATGTTGTTGACAGCAACTTCGCAGTATTAAGCGTCGATTCAATCGGCGTGTCTAGTAAGAGCTTCTCAAAACAGTGACGTTCGCATTCGTCGATAAACAAGTAGGTGCCGTTAGTTGTGAATCTAAAAATAGAAAGCGTGTTAATTCACAACAACGCGAGAAGCTATCCCATACCTCATTCATGGAGTGCAAAGGGAAATTAAGTTTTTTTTTTTAAGTTTAAAAGGTGCCCATTGAATGTCACCTCTTCACAGTGAAATCCGTTCGCTCAAAAATATCGCGAACTGCACTCAATAAGTTGTTAAAAGTGTAACATGTTGCCCCATCATGCTGAAACCATGATCATCGATTGTATTCCTATGTTAACCTTTTATGGAATACCCCATACTTGGGCACATTACCTATTGACACTCCACCGTCAGTTTTTCACACAGAGCATAAGTGATTGGTTGTCATTGCCGTTATTGTTCTTATTAGGGAGTAAACGCAGTTGCACCAAAGTATGCACTACAACACACCTCACCTTACTACAGACGCGCCATATACGTTACCAATAGTTGTATGAAAACACCTCTCTCATCAATATTTAACCAGCTTAGACATGAATACCAGCAACAGCAAAAAAAAACCAACAACAAGAGTGGCAACAGCAGCACCTCCACAGCACTTGACAACAATCGGGAGCTGCTTTCTATAGAAAGTGAAGAGAAAAAAAAAATATTGTTAAGTTGGAAGGAAGAAGTATGGCAAGAGGGCGAGGCCCAGATGATAAAGTACAAGGATATATTGAAAACTGGTATCTGGGTGTAATGCGGCACGAGTACGTTGACAATGTTGATGACACGTAAATGTTTAACAAGTTGCTCTGTTGACAAGCTTCATGTAGCTGCACCCCAGTGATGGTGTTAGTCGTGGTCGTTGCTTTGTTCGGAAAGATAAGTGTAGATGTGTGAGCCAGTGTGTGTGGTGCGGTTTTGTATGTAGGTGTCTTTAAGTATTGGTGTGACAGTCAGCAGTGTCTTTGGACATATTGCCAATGACATTTAGCAAAAAGTAGTACATACTAACAACAAAAGCCAGCCAACAACCTTTTCGATGCTATGCATTAAATGCATTAGCATGTTAGGGAGAGGGAGACATGGAGAGAATGCATTCGTGTGTGTGTGTGTGCTGTACGTCTAGGTCTCAGTGTATGGTGTGTTGTGGTGTAGTGCTCGCTCGCAGATTGTTTGTACCAAATGTCTTTTGGTAAATATTATTAAAAATTCACAAATAATTGCAAATCGATCGAACGAATTCATAAAAAATAATTGAAATTTGTTTGCATTTGTGTGCATTTATCCAGGCGAGAGTTGTTATTGTCCTAAGAATAATTTGATAATAATGAATCGTTTTACTCCCTTATGGTATAAGGGAAATTGGAAATTATACAATGCATTTTTTTGGCGATATATGGGTAATTGATTTGAAATTAAAATGAATTATGTAAATTTGGGCAATCTGGTTTATTGCTTGTCTAATAGAGGAAATGGATAGTTGTGAAAGGATGGACGATGTAGAAGTAAGTGACACTGAAGACAGAAAGCTAAGCTAAGTTGAATTTAGAATCCCCAGAGCAGCAGAATTGTAGCTATGGCTTAAATTCGTAATTTATATTCATATATCCGCCATAAATCCACAATATTGGAGCGAATTGCGTATGATTAATGTAAAATCGTCATAACATTAATGTTACTCATACTTTGTACATACATACATACATACATACAAATGTATAAAATTAGTACAATAGGCAAACTCGCTACATATCGCACCTATTCGACAAAAGAGTGACAACTCAAAATTTAAAAACCTTGAAGCGCAATTCTTTGAGTTGAGTCTAAAGAAGTTATTCGGAAAACACAGAGAGTGTCATAACGGTTTATTTTTACGAAAGAGGATACTAAACAATGGACTTTATTTTACTTTGGGTAGAGAATACCACTTAATGTGGTTTTGTTTATCTTATTATTTTGAGTTGTCACCCTTTTGTTGAACAGGTGCAATATGTACCATACAGTATTTCGGTCACGGTCAGGGTCGTCATTATTTTGAACTTATTACAGATGAGACAGCCTATATATGGCAAAAAACTTGGAACTATAAGAAAATTTTATAAAGAAATAACATAAATGACATCTTTTTAAAATATTCATTTGATAAAATAAGTCCAACTTGATTTTTTCACATGGATATATTAATATAAATTATTCAATTAAACCTTACACAGTACAACACATGAATATGGGACTCAATTCTGAGAATTGCACATGAAAGTAGCCCCGAAAAGAAGAAGTTATGCATCAATCGTTTTTTTTAAGTTGCATGCCATAATAATTTAATATCGATTTGAAGTTAGTAAGTATCGTATAGGGGGATTTGTCACGTTTTAGGCTCTTTCGTTTGACATAACATAAATAATATATGGTGGCGTATGATTATCATATCTAATACTTCTCAGCAGTTTTATTGTAACTGCTACAAAATAAGTCCAGTTCAAAATCATTTGATGAATGGAAAAGTGAAACTGTTGCTTATGCAGGGAAATGTTAATGAGCAGATTAAAGGAATTTTAGTTCTTGATTTTAAGTTTGTCAAGCTAAATCGGACTAGTGGTTCTCGAGTTATGTCAAACAAAAGAGACTTAAACGTGACAAATTCCCCTATACGATACTTACTTACTTCAAATCGATATTAAATTAAAGGGTTTTCCAATAAGAGGTGTTATTTTGGTATTCAAAGAGAAATGCCAATTTTTGAGATAAATGATCGGATGATTATTTTAGAATTAAGAGGAAGGTATGCCGTTAATAATGAAAAACAACATCAGCCAAATGGCCACCACGAGCACGCTTACAGGACCATATCCTTTCATGAAATTTTCCATAACCAAATCACAAAGTGGCTTTCCCATATATCCTCGATAGCATCACGAATTTTATCTTTGAGGTCTTGAATCGACGCTGGGCTGTTGGCGTAGACCTTATCTTTCAGGTGCCCCAAAGGAAGAAGTCGCAAGGTGTTAAATCACAAGATCTCGGTGGCCAATTGTGATCACCTCTACGAGAGATAACACGGTCCGGAAACTTTTCCCGTAAAAGATTAATAGTTTCGTTGCTTGTTTGGCACGTAGCGCCGTCTTGTTGAAAGTAAACGTTTTCCAGATCAATACCATCCAACTCCGACCATAAAAAATCATTAATCATCTCTCGATAGAGCAATCAATTCACCGTAACTATTGATCCAACATCATTTTCGAAAATGTAAGGTCCAATGACCCCGCCGGACTGGGGGGTCCAAACAGTCAAACGTTGAGGATGGAGAGATGCGACAATTTTGCTTGTTGACGTAGCCACCGAGGTCGAAATGGGCCTCATCAGTCAAGATGATATTTCTATGGAATTCCGGATCATTTTCATGCATTGCAAGGAACCAGCAGCAAAGACACGACGTCGTTGTTGTTGTTGTTGTTGAGTTCCTGTGTTAACTGAAGGTTATAAGCCTTAAGACCCAAGTCTTTATGCAAAATACGTTATAATGACGTTTGTGGAATGCCCAATTCCAAAGAACAACGAGGAATGGACAATCCTGGGTTTTCTTCAACACTTTGGGCTAGCAGCAATATTCTCAGTTGTTTTTGAGCGACGTGCACAGTCTTTATTCTTCACATCACTAACTTGTTCCAACAGCTCGAATTTTTCCACCAATTTCTGTATTGAGGTCTGACAAGGTGCTTCACGACGACCAAAAAATGCTTTAGTTTTGCGAACTGTGACTGCAATTTCACAATTTTTGTAGTGAATTTTAATAATTTCAATGCGTTGTTGAAGCGTGTATCGTTCCATTTTTAGTAATGGCGTAGTTTCTACTTGTCAAATGTCAAAGAAAAAAAGCTTCAAAAGTGACAGCTACCGACATAGCGGGCCATTCACAATATCACCTCTCATTGGAAAACCCTTTATTATGGCATGTAACTGATGCAGAACTTCTTCTTTTTGGGGCTACTTTCACGTGCAGTTCTCAGAATTGAGTCCCAAACCACTGAGCTGAAAAATGTTGTACTGTGTTATCTACAATTCTGCTGAAGAAATATATGAGAAATCATCAATGGTTCTGGAGTTATAGCTGAATGACTAAGCGAAAACATCAATATAAGCAAATATATAAAAGTTCATAAATAAGTTTGGCCTGAGAAAGCTAAACCCTTTTGGGGGTTTTATAAAACTAACCTAGTTTCTCCACCCTGACTTAGAATTTCTCACTCCCAGATTGTCTATTGCACTGTAATTGTTTAATTGTACATTCATTTTATTAGTACTACATTAATACTACAAATTTATAAAGAGACATTAAAAACATAAAAAGTGACTTTTTCATAGTGATAAAAGTTTATATCATGTTATATTTGCTTAAATTTTAATATCACCATTGTATTTTTATTTTCAGGTAAGCTGACAGTAAAACTAATGCCTATATAGACAACAACTGTGATACTAGTGTAAGTAACTAAAATTAGAACATTACATATATTTTATTGAAGAAAAAACTTAAACATAACTAATAGTAGGGTAGAAAGTCCAACAATTATCGGTGGAGAGTTGTGTGTCCACTTAATTTCTATAAGTTCCACATACATTAGTGTCTTGGAGCGTATACGTTGCGGTGTAGAAATGTTTATGACTCATACGTAAATTTCTCCCTGAATTCTATCAATTCAGTTACAATGTGCAATTTTTTTGATTTTGTCTAATATCTTTAAGAAAATAAATTTAAGAAAAAACTACTTTGTCTCATGTATGCACTTCATTGCGCCAGTGACCAAGTATTGAAGAGTAATATAACAAGCGCACGTGCACTTTCTACTCCTCTACTATTTGTTGTAGTTTATTTCCTTGAATTACGCCGGACATTCTATTCTATTCACATTTATTTCATTTACACAAAAACTAAGCATTCCCATTCTTGCTATCATCGGAATTTTTTTCTCATTTAAAGGACAAAGATGGCATTTCTATTGTACCAACACCTTTTTAATGCTTTGGTCATTTTATGGCAGTTGACAATGACATTTCGAGTTGTTTTAATGACTGTCGTTGTATTGTTACTTCTCACAATTTATTTATTTGCAATTAGTTATTTATAATAGCATCGACACATACTAGAATATCGGTCACATCATACAGTTCGAACAGACAGAAAAATAAACAGAACAAAAAAAAATTCATTGAATTAAACTTAAACAAATTCTGTGAACTTCTTCAATAGCAAATATATTAAATATTATAGATTAGATCGTTATTAACTCGCTTGCTTAGTCGGTAGTAGCAACTATTAGCAAACAGGATTCTTCTCTGGATTTCGAGGCTGACTATATTAGTTTTATTGATGGAAATTGTAGTTGTCAACGCTCACTTAGCGTTTACAATGAGTAGATTCTTTGTTCCTTGAAACTTGAAAACTTTATTTTGTCCTCGGCCACCGTTAGACCAATTTGTGCTGATTCCTTCTGCATATCTATGAATGCTGCAGTTACATCCCACAGTTTTCGGCCGATGATGTCAACGTCATCATCGTACTCAATTAGCATGTGGCTTCTCTCTGTAACTGCCCCAAAAATGATGCTAAAGGTGTCAAATGTATGACCGACCCCCAATATTTTTACAACCCCAACAGTTTCTTAGACCTTCTATCTGGCGACTTCTCTAAAGAGATTCCGGACGTTCACGGTCCTTATTACGTTCCGTAGTTACTTTTTTTCGTGGTCAAATATTTCTAACATTCCACAAATCCTTCATACAGTGTTTGCCAACGCTTACCTATCTTAACCCCTACATGTGCCAACGATGCCAAACGTATAGTATTTTTTTTTTTTTTTGTAATATTAAACGCCAACGCGTCAGCACCACGTTTTTATTGATGTTCGTCTATAAAGAAACGCAAACATTATGACAAAATTGTGTTATTGCACGAAAACTGACTGTGTTGATGTTTAATTTCATTAAATATGAATCCATAATTTTATTACATTGCCGTCATATAATTTTCGTATTTAATACGCTTAATACGTTTATAGGTTATTTAACGTCACCGTTGGCGTACCTCAAGGGACCTATTTTGTGTGGGTTTTTTCGTTGTTTTTCTCTTGCTGTTTAATAAAAATTGTGCTTTTAATCCCTTAACAAAAACATTAGTTAGCATTAAGCTTGTAGTGTTAAATTCAACACTTAAGCGGGATCGACATGCGTTTTTATTAGTTAGTATTATACATTGACCTTTTTCCTGCTACGTGTACTTGGAAATTTGAGAGGAATTTGTAAGGCAGAAGCGTAGAAGTTTGGAAGAGTATTGTTTTGACAAAGGACCTCTTTGCAATTTTTATTTAAAAATAAAGGATAAAAAAATATTAAAAATATTCAAATATTAAAAATAATCCCAATATTACCAAATAGTGAACTTGTAAAATTTCAAAATAATATATTTAAAATACTAAAAATTTTAAAAATATTAAAAGTTTTAAAAATATTAAAAATTTTAAAAATATTAAAAATAAATATAATATTTTCAAAATATTAAAAAAAAATCTAATCTTAATAAATTGAAATCATTAAAACTATTATCAATATTAAAAATATTAAAAAAATATTACAAATATTAGAAATATTAAAGATATTAAAAATATTAAAAATATCAAAAATACTGAAAAGATTATAAATATAAAAAAATTAAAAATATTAACAATGTTAGCAATATTAAAAATATTACAAATATTAAAAAAATATTAAAAATGTTTAAATGTTAAAAATATTAAAAATATTAACAACATTAAATATATTAAAAATATTGAAAATATTAAAAATTTTAAAAATATTTCAAATATTAAAAAATATAAATAATATTGAAAATATTAAAAATGCAAAAAATATTAAAAATATTAAAAAATAAAAAAATATTAAAACTAATAAAAATATTAATAAATATTAAAACTAATAAAAATATTAAGAATATGACAAATATTAAAAATACTAAAAAATATTAAAAAATATTAAAAAATATTAAAAATATTGAAAATATTAAAAATACTGAACAGATTATAAATATAAAAAAATTAAAAATATTAACAATGTTAGCAATATTAAAAATATTACAAATATTAAAAAAATACTAAAAATATTAAAAATATTTAAATATTAAAAATATTTAAAATATTAACAATATTAAAAATATTAAAAATAATAAAAATATTAAAAAAATAAAAAAATATTAAAACTAATAAAAATATTTATAAATATTAAAACTAATAAAAATGTTAAGAATATGACAAATAATAAAAATACTAAAAAATATTAAAAATATTGAAAATATTTAAATTCTAAAAATATTAAAAATATCAAAAATATTTTAAATATTAAAAATATCAATAAAATAATAAAATATTACAAAGATTAAAAATATTTAAAATAATAGAAATATTAAAAATATAAAAAATCATAAAAAATATTAAAAATATTTAAAATATTAAAAAATATGAAAAATATTAAAAATATTAAAAATTTTAACAATATCTAAAATGCTAAAAAGATACATAATAGTAAAAATGTTAAAAATATTTAAAATATCAAAAATATCAAAAATATTACAAAGATTAAAAATATTAAAAATATAAAAAATTATAAAAATATTTAAAATATAAAAAAAAATTAAAAATATAAAAAATATTAAAAATATTAAAAATATTAAAAATATTAAAAATATTAAAAATATTAAAAATATTAAAAATATAAAAAATATAAAAAATATTTAAAATATTAAAAATATTAAACATATTAAAAAAAATTAAAAATATAAAAAATATTAAAAATATTAAAAACTAGCTGGCCCGGCAGACTTCGTCCTGCCTCCAAGTTATTGTAAAAGATGTTTAGTGCAGCTGAAATCTAAGAACGATTATTTCTTTGGCCTCTGAAATATTTCAATTTAAATGGCGACGTTTTGCCGGACAAATTTTGTACTTCATATATCTAAAACATTACTTTCTATTATTGATAGAATTGCTAAAATGGAACAGCAGTGTCGTCCATGATATGATGGAGACTTACTTATTGTTAGGCATATATTCTAAAACAAAATTTTTAAGCCGATTGACTGACATATAACATTCTCTGTTGGAGTAATGATAACACTTTGCCTCTTTTTATTCCAAGGAGTACGAATTTCCAAAAATCCCTTCATTTGGCTCAACAACTCTTTTACCATTTGGTCTGGGTGATAGCAACAGTTTTTCCCATATTCGGGGTTGTCCCTTAAAAGTTCGAAATTGCGAAAAACCTTTTTGTGAAGCTCTCTAATTATATAGGAAGTGCGCCGTTTGCGGTCTGGGTGACCATCTACAGCCCATCCCCAACTTTTACTGCAATTTTGGTCAAAATCGGTTTAACCGTTTTCGCAATTAGTGGTGTCATCAAAATGGACATCTATTTTTATATATAAAGAGTTTTCAATAATTTTGATTTAAAAAAAAAGTTGATATGTAATGTAATCAATGGAGAGTAAATGACTTTCAAAAATTATGTGTATCATATGCTAAACACCAGCAACTGTGTCCAAACATAATACCAAAATTTTTTCATGTCATAAAGTTCATACATTTTAAGTTTAAGTAAAATCGGACAATCGATATAAATTTTCGAAATAATTCAGCTCTGACCACTTCAACAGCGGGTCCATTTATACAATAAAAATACTCGGTATAAAAAAAATATACATTCTTAATTTTAGACAAATTGTTTAATTCGTTAAAATTTTCATTATAATTCCACCCTAGCGACACCTACTGGCTCAATTTATACAAAAAAAAGGTTTCACAAACATAAATACTAAATTTCAGTTAAATTGGTACATGCATTCAAATTTTCGATATAAATCCACCCTAGCGCCATCTACCGGGTCCATTTGTACATACAATTTTTTCTGATGATACATACATTCAAAATTTTCTCATGTCAAAAAAACCGTATATTTTAAGTTTAAGTAAAATCGGACAATGGATATAAATTTTCGAAATAATTCAATCCCAGCCAAATCAACTGTAGGTCCATATATACAAAAAAAAATCTTATAATAAAACAAATATACATTCAAACTTTCAGTCAAATTGTTTAATTCGTAAAAATTTTCATTATAATTCCACCCTAGCGACACCTACCGGGTCAATTTATACAAACAATTTTTCTCAAGGTTCCACAAACGTAAATACTAAATTTCCCTTAAATTAGTACATGCATTCAAATTTTCGATATAAATCCACCCTAGCGCCATCTACCGGGTCCATTAGTACATACAATTTTTTCTGATGATCAAACAAACATAGATTCTAAATTTCAGTTAAATTGGCCCATTCGTTAACATTTTTATTGTAAACCGACCCCAGCGCCACCTACCGGGTCCAATTGTACATAAAATGTTTTCTCATGATCAAACGAATATCTATTTTAAATTTCAGTTCAATTGGTACATGCATTAAAATTTTCGATATAAATCCAACCTAGCGCCACCTGGATTTGATTTTTTTCAACACAAACAATCTACGGAAAATTTCGAATCGAATAAAAAAAAATCAGCCAAATCGCTCCAGCCGTTCTCAAGTGATGGTATGACATACGTGGACCATTTCATTTTTATATATATAGATATTAAAAATATTAAAAATATAAAAAATATAAAAAATATTAAATATATCAAAAATATTAAAAATGTTAAAATTATTATAAAAACTAAAAACATTAAAAATTTTAAAAATATTAAAAAATATTTAAAATGCTTAAAAGATAAAAAATATTAAAAATTTTAAAAATATTTCAAATATTAAAAATATAAAAAAAACATATTCACATTTCTAACAGATAGACAATAACAAACAAGAGCATACATACACGGAAGGTACACTGGGTTGGCATTTGTTGCCAAAAACAATTCTATGCAATTTTGTCCGATGGACAAATCATAGATAAGAGCTTGTGTGTATTATGTTGACGTGTGGTCTTCGTTGATACCATTTTCGCACCGGTGTGTGTGAGCTTCACATTGATTGCTTGAAGCTTTTAACACTTAAGGTTGTAATAATGAGTGGAGAAGTCACAGCAAACGGCACTGAAGATGATGGTTTGGCAACCATCGAAATAGCTATCTGCCCTGCCAGCTGTCAACATAATACATTTCACACAACTCCTGTAAAACAATTCTATTAGCGATAATAGAAAGCAGATCTCAAACCGAACAATGAAAAACATATTCATATTTCTAACAGATCGACAATAACAAACAAGAGCAATATTAAAAATATTTAGATATTAAAAATATTAAAAATACTAAAAATATTAAAAATATTACAAAATATTGAAAATATTTGAAATATTAAAAATATTTAAAATATTAAAAATACTTAAAATATTACAAATATTAAAAATAGTCAAAATATAGTAAATATTCAAAATATAAATAATTTAAATTTTGCACAATATTTTACAATATTCCAAATATTCACATCTTAAAAATATTCAATATTTTTTCATTGATTTCGAATATTCAAATTATATAAATATTTCAAATAATCTTAAATATTGAATCCAGAGAATCTATTTGCATCAAAATTCGTTAAGTCATCAAATCATACACACTGATTTCTGATATCTCCCTTTTACACTCCCTCTCCCGTGACGCCCCTGCACCTCAAGTCTCAACAGTTTTGTTGTTTTAATTTTCTATTTTTCCGGACATACACCAAAGGGTGCCACATTTTTCCAATGGGTTTTCTTTCATATACAACATTGTGATATTTCACAAATATAAACAAAAGTCGGCAACTGTTATGACCGCGGGTCATGTCAGTAAAATATCTGTGCGTATGTTAAAAGCACGTACAGCGGTTTATCGCAGGCATTAGAGCACAAACGAACGAACGCGTGCTACGTTTACCAGAAATGTATAACGCTTTTTACATTTACACACAATATTAAATGCTCCAACACGTTCGGATCCCTCACACATATGAGCAACTATTTTTGATTGCACACACACACACACACACACACACACGCACTCTCCCTATCTTAATTATACTCAAATATACTGTCATTCGAATAAAAGGAATCCTTTTTTTTTTTGGTTTGTTTATTCATTTTGTCATAACATTTTGCATTTCCATTTGTGCGTTTAATTACGAGAAGTATTTGTGACAAATTCGCCGCCATTCGTTTTATTTTAATTATGAGTTATGTTGAATTTCATCGAATGCCACCACACGCAATTGATTTCGGGTGATATTTTTGTATTTACTCTTTTTGTGCGGTATGCGATAGAAATTGTTTTCCGCATTATTATTGTGGCCTGAAGGTCATGCAAATATTTGTATGTATGTCAGCAGCAACCAACACATTTCAAAGTCAACACAATTTATCCTTCACACACCAGGCGTTTTTCAAGCTCACTAGTAGGGAATTTTTTTTATGCTAGCTACTACTACATTTTCCTTTATATGAGGGAGGAGAGGTGCCTTTGAAATTTAAGCAAAAAGGGAATTTTAATGCATTTCTATTGAAAACCTTTCAGTCGACATTTTTTGGCCTTGACGTTTAGATACGAATTCCAGAAATTTAATTTACAACGTCAACAAATCGTAAAATCACACAATTTGTAACCAGCATATTAGATTTCTAGACGTTTTATATAAACGTAAAGCAGACACACTTTGGGTATGATAGAAGTTTGGTTTAAGATAAAAAATTACACGAATCAAATTTACACAGAAAAATTTCATAAATTCAAAATATTTAGCAAGACTAACAAATGAAATAAGTTTAATATATTAAATATTAAAATATTTTAACTAATGGAAATAATCTAAAATAATATTAAATAATATAATATAATTTGAAATATAAAAATTATCATTAGTTTGAAGTTTAAAATTACCATTAGTACGTTAAAACTTCAAAAAAATGTATGTAAATTTTAAACAAAAAAAACACTTTTATTTTACCAAAGGGTATGTTAATATTTTGCCACCCAATAGACAACTTGCTACAAAAAAAAATTTGAAATCAGGAAAATTAAGATTTAGCTCTCATGAGAGATATGTATATAACATGTATATAAATACAAAAAATATTAAAAATATAAAAAAAAAACAAAAATATTAAAAATATTCAAAATATTAAAAATAGTCAAAATATAGTAAAAATATTTAAAATATTACTTACTTACTTAATTTCCCTTTATACCCCATGAATGAGGTATGGGAAAGCTTCTCGCGTTGTTGTGAATTAACACGCTCTCTATTTTAGATTCACAACTAACGGCATCTACGTGTTTATCGACGATTGCAAACGTCACTGTTTGAGAAGCTCTTACTAGACACGCCGATTGAGTCGACACTTATACTGCGAAGTTGCTGTCGATAACATTCGAGGGGTGCCGACAATGAAAGAAAAATTTATTTATTTTTTCTTTTAAGATGACTGGAGCCAGGAGTTGAACCTGTGATCTCCCGCATGGTAGTCGCGTGTTCTAACCACTATGCCACGGCTGGTCCCACTTTATACTTACTTTCGTATATACTGACTTACGTATGAGCAATAAATAAAATTCCACATAACTCATACGCTAGGGCATGTAAACTTCATGTCGTCATATAATACGATATGACCTAAATAAAATGCTTATTGCGACACAATAACGTTTAACCCGCCTTAACTAGGTCATAGGTAGATGCTTCTTTACAGATTACGTAAATTTTAAAAAAGTTTTATTTGTTAAAGCCATGTTGAACCCCTTTAAATTATTCATCTATATGTAGGGGAAGTGCCTTCATTTTTGACATAATGGAATATCGCGAAAAGTCGAACTGATTGAAAAAAATGAAAAATAAACTGCAGATTCTGAATCAGCATCCCAAATAACCTTAAAAACAACATTCAGTTCTTAATCAACAAATACAATTCACAATCATTAAATATTTTAAATATTTTATATTTTAAATTACACTCTGCGACAAATGAATGGATTCAGTGATTAGAATGGCTTTAAACTACCGGGGAAGGTTATATCGCAAAAAAAAGTTATACGTGTCCCGGCGTTTCGCTGGGTCTTATCTAGGAATCAAGATATATAGATTTGAAGTTAGTAAGTATCGTATAGGAGGACCGACATTGGCATGATGGTTAGAACACGCGACTACCATGGGGGAGATCGCAGGTTTAACTCCTGGCTCCAGTCATCTTAAAAAAATAAAAATAGGGTTTTCTTTTATTGCCGGCCCCCTGGATGCTCGCATTATCATCGAAAAACAAATATTTTATGTGAATCATAAAATAGAAACTGTGTTAATTCACAACAACGCGAGAAGCTATCCCATACCTCATTCCTGGAGTGTAAAGGGAAATTAAGTAAGTAAATATCGTATAGGGGAATTTGTCACGTTTTAGGCTCTTTTGTTTGACATAACTCGAGAACCACTTGTCCGATTTTGCTGAAACAAATTTAAAACCAGTAAAAAAGTTTCAGTCGAGAAACCCGACTTACATATACCCTCACCCTTACTAAAACATAAAATTTTCTAGTATATTGTTTTCTAAAGTGGGCGGAGTAGTACATTTGTATGGGAGATACCAGACGGGGCGTGGCTAGACTTCCAATTTTTTTTCCAAAACTTTAACTTACTTACTTACTTACTTAGCTGGTACTTCTATGCAATCCCAGTGGATTATGCACCACACGTAGAAAAATATTATAAGCGCCTCGATCTTCTGCGCTTCGTCTCCAGTTAGTCACACCGAGTTCTGCAAGGTTCTCAGTAACCTGATCTTTCCAACGGAGTTTTGGTCGCCCTCTTCTGCGTCGTCCATCAAGTTCATTGTCGAAGACTTTTCGAGCTGGAGCATTTTCGTCCATGCGTACAACATGACCTAGCCAACGCAACCGTTGCACCTTAATGCGTTTGACCACGTCAATGTCAGTGTACAGCTCGTACAGCTTATGATTCATACGACGCCGATACTCTCCGTTAACGATGATGGGCCCATATATTTTACGGAGTATTTTTCTCTCGAATACCGCCAGAACCGATTAATCCGCTTGTGTCATAACCCAGGATTATAAACACGTACATCAAGACAGGTGAACCAGTATCTGGTATAGCTGAATTTTTGTTCGTCGAGAGAGGGCTCTGACATTAAATCGCTTAAATCGCCGTAGTAGCATTTATTAGCATGCAGGATTCTTTTCCGGATTACGAGGCTGACATTATTTGTTTTGTTGATGGCGGAGCCTAGGAAGATGAAATTATCTACCACCTCGAAATTAAAGTTGCCAACGTTCACGCAGTTTCCCAAACGAGTAGATTCTTTGTGCGTTGAAACTAATAACTTCGTTTTGACCTCGTTCACCATTAGACCCATTTACGCAGATTCCTTCTGTATACCTGAGTAGGTTGCAGTCACACCCCACAGTTTTCGACCGATGATGTCTACGTCATCAGCGAACGCGAGTAGCATGTAGTTTTTGTTGAATATCGTGCCACTCGTGTTTACTGCAGCTTTCCTCATTTTCATCTCCATCACTATGTATGTTGAAGAGGTCACACGACTTGTTTTAGGCCTCTTTAGGTATAGAATAGCTCAGTAAGGTCCTTGCCAATCTTTACTGAAGACTTCGTGTCATTTAGCATCATTCCTCAAAGGCGTATCAGCTTCGCTGAAATACCAAACGCAGCCATGTCTTTGAGTAATTTCTGCCGTATCGGACTGTCGAAAGCAGCTTTATAGTCGACGAAAAGATGGTACGTGTCGATCTGTTTCTCTTGGGTCTTGTCCAGGATTTACTGAAGTGTGAATATCTGGTCAGTTGTTGATTTACCAGTTCTAAAGCCACACTGATAAGGCCCCATCAGGTTGGATAACACTGGCTTTAGTCTTTCACATAACATACTAGACAGGACCTTGTATGCGATATGTAAAAGGCTGATCCCGCGGTAGTTGATGGACACACTTGGATTACCTTTTATTCAGCACAAAACATAATACGCTTAGATTTCAATTATCGGGCATGCGCTCGTTAAGCCAAATCGTGCGTAGGAGCTGGTGCATGCTCGTTAACAGCTACTCGCCACCGGACTTGAAGAGCTCTCCCGAAAGTCCGTCGGCACCGGCTGCTTTATTATTTTTCAGTCGCGATATTGCTTTTCTTAACTCGGCTTGACTTGGTGGTGGGCAATCTAAGCCGTCGTCGACAATTGGCGTGATACCATCACGTGCGCTGCCCTTTGGAATCAGCAATTGCTGAAAGTGTTCTCTCCACATATGCAGCACACTCTGCGTAACTGTAACAAGATTTCCATCCAAGTCCTTGCAGGAGGGGAGGCCATTACCGTATACATTTGCTCTTCCTTTCTGGTAAAATTTTCGGGCCTCACCTCTATTCTTGTATCGTTCTATATCCTCGTTCACCCGTTCCTTCATCTGACGTTTTTATACCCTTACCCTTCGGGTAGGAGTGTATATATAATTTGATACGACCCTAAATTGTAACACATAGAAGGAGTCACTTTAGGCCCTAAGTTTCTTTGAACCAAATTCGATTCATGACTTTCTAAGTGGTTTGAGCCATGTCCGTCTGTCTGTCCGGCTGGTACGCACTATAACTTTCGAAAGACGAAACCAAATGTTTTGAAACTTAACACAAGTAAATATTTCCACAAAACTACTTACAGTATTGCAAATGGGCTATTTGGGCACTCCGCTTCTGGTACCTCCCATACAAATGTATTACTCCGCCCACTTTAGAAAACGAGTAACAATCTTAATAAACCAAACGCCATCGTGTCCAAATTATTTATTAGTAAAGCTATAGCAGGATACAGTTTTGGAGGAAAACTAGAAGTCTAGCCACGCCCCTTCTGATACTTCTCATATTTATCTGGTACCGCCCACTTTAGAAATTGATTGATATTATTAATAGACCTTACGCGATCGTGTCCAAATTCTTTATTTAGTAAAGCTCAAGCAGGAGCAAGTTTTGGAGAAAAAATAAGAAAGTCTAGCCGCGCCCCTTCTGGTACCTCCCATACAAATGTACCACTCCGCCTACTTTAGAGATGGAGTAATAATATCAATACACTCACACGATAGTACCCAAATTCTGTATTTAGTACAAAGTACAAAGTTTTGGAGAAAAAAACTGGAAGTCTAGCCGCACCTCTTCTGGTACCTCCCATACAAATGTACCACTTCGCCCACTTAAGAAATCGAGTAATAATATCAATAAAGGGTATATATAAGTCGCGTTGCCTGACTAAAACTTTCTAACTGGTTTTTCGCTTAAATAGTGGTCATGGGGTGCAAAGGGAAATTAAGTAAGTAAGCGGTCTCGCCAGTTTTACTGACTCCTTGTGCCGTTCCCTAACAGCACGGGTTACAATTGGCTGCAGCGTTGCCATAAAAGCATCATCTTGTTCCTCAGACGCTATGCGACATTCTTCATCGTAACAGGATTCGTCTGAGCGCCGTTTTTCATATTCTAGCAAGGTTGTTGCGGCGGTTGCCATGGAATGCGCAATATGCTGCCACTGTGTATCGGGAACGTCAGAAGTAGAGGCGTTGTGTCGTAAAAGTTGGGAGAGTTGGTTGGAGTAGGCAGTAGCTATCTCTGGGGTTTGCAGCTTCGCGATGTCCAGCTTTCTTTGTGTTTGGTTACGTGCGTTTTTCGCTCTGCTCAATCTTGTGCGCACCTTGGCTGCAACCAGGTAATGATCCGAGCCAATATTAGCACCACGGATCACACGCACGTCCATGACACTAGATGCATGCCTGCCATCAATTACCACATGATCAATTTGATTTTTGGTGTTTTGATCGGGGGATAGCCAAGTTGCCTTGTGGATATCTTTGTGCTGGAATCTGGTTCCACTCACTACCATGTTCCTTCCCGCTGCGAAGCTTACCAGCCTAAACCCGTTGTCTGACGTGTCGGTATGCAGGCTGAATTTACCGATCGATGGACCAAGAACATCTTCCCTTCCTATTTTTGCATTAAAGTCTCCCAGAACAATTTTAATGTCGTGGCCAGGGCAGCGGTCGTATGTTTCCTCTAGGCGCTCGTAAAATGCATCTTTAATCTCATCGTCTTTATCTTCCGTCGGGGCGTGTACACAAATCAGCGTGATGTAAAAATATTTCGCCCGGATGCAAATGGTGGCTATTCGGTCACTTACAGGGTTAAACCGCGAGACCCAGTGTCGAAGTCTCTTGCCGACTATGAAACCACATCCAAATTCGTGTCTTTCTACATGGCAGCTGTAAAAGATGTCACAGTTCTTTCATCCCCAGTGCATCCCTGTCCCGTCCATCTCATTTCCTGTATGGCGGTGATGTCAGCCTTGTACTTGTCGAGGACATCCGCCAGTTGGATAGAGGCACCATCTCTGTAAAGAGTTTGGACATTCCAGGTGCATATCCTTAAATCATGGTCCTTATACCGTTCGCGGGGGTCGTCAACATTTGGGGGGGTTCTTGTTTTATTTATTCTCTGTGTTTTCATAATAAGTTTTGTTTAAGGAGAGTGGCTTATTAGGCCACCGCTCCCGATCCTAGTTTCTCGGGGCTGCCAAAGCCACTAGGAGAGCCTGTGTTGAGCTTCAGTAACTTCTGTTACCTACTTCCTAAGACGCATCGGTGGTAGCATGCCGATTAGGTTACTCAACGTTTCGCCTTCTAACTCTAGCTAACTTCTACGCGGTTGCTTTAAAGTCATTGCCCAGGGAATACTTGGTCTAAGACCGGAAGTAGTTAGCTGCTTGGACGGAATCGATTCTGGTCACTCCCAAGTGAGTGACAATCAGTAACTTTCAGCCTCTGGGCAAAGTCCCATTCCCCAGTTGTGAATTGACACGCTACTTGTTTATCGAGGACTGCAAACGTTACTGTTTGAGATGTTTTTACCAGACAAGCCGATTATCTTGACACTTATACTGCGAAGTTGCTGTCGACAACATCGAAGGGGCCGGCAATGAAAGAAAAATGTAGACGACTGGAGGCGGGAATCGAACCCGGGATCACCCGCATGGTAGGCGCTTGTTCTAACCACTACGCCACTTATTGCCACCCTTTACATATTTCGTCACCCCCAAAAATTCCCTATTTGCAGTCTGTAACAGAACAAATATTGTCTGCATTTGTTATGCTTTGTGATGACAGCCATCATTCATACCAATGGATTTACGATAATCATTTCTTTATATTATTCTGTCTGTGTGTCTTCTTTGCTTCTTTGGTCTTTTACAGTTTTGGTTCACTTCGTTTATTTTTTGCAATTTATTTATAATGTTTTATAACCGTCTACATGTGTTTTCTTCTTCTTTTCCTTTATTATAGAAGGCTAAGCCTGTGGTTAATGAAATTATTGTGCAGTGGTCTGGTCTGTTATGGGGTCAAGTGAACCAATAGAATTGAACATAAATTCGGATTAAATAATTTTGTGGAATTTTTTTTTTTTTTTTTTTGCTGTCGCACTGTGATTTTTCTTTGAAGGATACAAATGTGTTGTCATCCTGTCGGTGCTGGAAATGTGTGTGTGTGGAAATTTCCAATTATGTTCCTCTTTCGCTGAGTTTCACAGTAAATGGAAAGTTTTGCTATTTCTTATGTATATTGATTTTATCCTTGGTCTGGGTAGTGCGCGTGACAGCTCGTGGATACATTGCAAATGATATGTGGTGTAAACAAACATTTTTACAAATTAACAACAATAATTTCAAGCAAACGAACTTAATGCGATAACCTTTTGATTTCGTGTTAAAAACTCATTTATCTTTACTGTGTTAGCTTCTTCATTTCAAAGTTTTATTCCCTTAAAAGTTGAAAAGGAAACGAAAAAAAAACGACAATTTAATGACACAGTTGGAAAGTGTAACCCTTTTGGTCGTTCCCTTCCCGCTGCCAAAGCTGAAAGAATGTATGGTCTTATATGACCACAGAGATATATGTTAGAAAAAAATCAACGATATAGCTAGAACGTTATTGAGTATACTGGTGTTACACTCAGGGAAATACATCTGTATCAATGTGGGACAAGTTTGATATGTGATACTTTACAATCATCGGTTATATTTCGAACTAGAACTAATAAAATATTAATAATGACAAGCAATAGTTTGTAAGATTTATTAAAATTTGCAAAAATAAAAACTTTTTCAGGTTTTAATCAAAATAGCGAAGAATGTGTATTTTACAACTATTTTGAAGAAAGTCAATGGAATATCTTATAACCAAAGTTACTTTCGAAAGAAATAAAAGCACTGTGTGCCATTTTGTTATTATTTGTGTGTTATAAATAACATTTTTAACATTTTGTTACTTCATTTGCAAAAAAAAATCCCTTTTTTACACTCACGACTACCCAATTCTTCGAGCGTAATTCACTATCAACAATATCAGCACTACTACAGCCGCGGTCTCTGTCATCTTCTGCTAAACCAAATGCAATCACTTTGTAGTTAGTACAAGCAAGTTCTTTCGTTTTTCTAACACATATTATTTGCAAACTGTTCGCCCATCGTATTTCCGGTTGTTGTTTGCCAGCGTTGCCTTTGTACAACCACTATATAACCCTTCCACCGCCTCTATACCCTCATACTGAAAATTGCATTAACTATACTTTTCGAGTAAGTGTAGATGTGTGTGACTGACTCCATGTGCTCACATTAGACGATATTACATAGCTATTATCCATATTTTAATTGTAGTTGTTATTTGCATTTTATCCTGCTTACCAACAGAGACGAGATTCTAACACAATTTGTCTGAGTATTTAACCGATGATTATGTAAATTGGATGTTGAACCCTTTGCGCACGCAATTACTTTCTGCCGGGCAAATCGGCCGTAATTAACTGTTGACCTTTTCTAGGATTTGCTCATACACGCACGCAATACAATTACAAAAGGAGGGGGGGGAGGGGGCGTCACAACCATGTGATAATTATTTGGCAATACAAGAAATGAATCGCGTCGGGCGGTTATTGTTGTGATTGTCAAGCTCGTGTTAAATGCCTGCATGTAAATATTTAGCGGCATGGTTGCGTATGAGTGTTGTGGACTCTCACATAACTCATACGCATCCACAGGTAATACAAATACACATGCGATTATATAAATTATTGGAATTTATATACACAAATTTTTAATATGTATTAGTAAAAAAAAGAAAATATTTAAAAAACAAAAAATATTAAAAATACAAAAAATATATAAAAATATTAAAAGTTTTGAAAATTTACAAAACATTAAAAAAATTTTAACTATTAAAAATACTAAAAATATTAAAAACATTACAAATACTTAAATACTAAAAACATTAAAATTATTCAAAATGTTAATAATACTAAAATATTGCAATTATTTAAAATGATAAAAATATTAAAATTATTAAAAATATTTATAATTTTAAAAACATTAAAAATATTTAAAATTTTAAATACGTTACAAATATTAAAAATATTAACATTATTTAAAATATTTAAAAAAAAAAATTTCGGAAAATATTTAAAATATTAGATATATTACAAATATTTAAAACGTTACAAATATTAAAAGTATTAAAAATGCAAAAAATATATGAAAAAAAATAAAATTTTAAAAATTTTTAAAATATACACAATATTTAAATAACTAAATACATCAAAAAAATAAAAAATAAAATATAAAAAATATATATAAAAAAATTTAAAAACATTTAAAATATTAACATTATTTTAAATATTAAAAATATTTAAAAAATAAAAAATGTTTAATATATTACAAATATTAAAGTTTGATTATTGTAACTGTAAATATGTATTTCTGAAGATGCCATCCAGAGGTAGACGAAATATGGAATAAAATAAATAAAAATTTAAAAAACAGACCTAGAGCATGTAAAAATCATTTAAAAAAAATTATATATTTCAAATATTTAAAATATTTAAAATATTACAAATATTAAAAATGTTAAAAATATTAAAAATATTAAAAATATTAAAACTATTAAAAATATTAAAAATAGTACAATTATTACAAATATTACAAGTGTTACAAATATTACAAGTAATAAAAATATTAAAAATATTAACAATTTCAGCAATATTAAAAATATTAACAATTTTAGAAATACTAAAACTATTAAAAATATTACAATTATTACAAATATTTAAAATATTAAAAATTTTAAAAATATTAAAAATATTAAATTAACAATTTTAGAAATATTAAAAAGATTAAAATATTAAAAATATTAAAAATATTAAAAATATTAAAAATATAAAAAATATTAAAAATATTAAAAATAATTAAAAATATTAAAAATTTCTCTTGTTTTGTATAGTTTATCTGTATATGTAAATAATGATTTTGGTTTCATTGTTGGGTTCAAGATCTTTTATATTATTGCTAATAGAATTTGTTTTACAAGAGTTGTGTGAAATTGATTATGTTGACAGCTGGCAGGGCAGATATCTATTTCGATGGTTGCCAAACCATCATCATCAGTGCCGTTTGCTGTGCCTTCTCCAATCATTATCACAACCTTAAGTGTTAAAAGCTTCAAACAATCAATGTGAAGCTCACACACACCGGTGTGAAAATGGTATCAACGAATTTTTTTATTTATTCGAAAAGAGGAACAACCACCTCAAATTTCATCATCCTATCTACATCCATTTCACCCAATCAATCACTTAGTCAAGCAACTTATATTAATATGACCGATGTAACAATTTTTTCCAAAAGGGGCGTGGTACCGCCCATTTCCCAGCAAGACGTAATCCCCCATGTACCATTTACATATGTATGTAGGAAATCTCATCTGCGTACCTTCCATGGCTCGTAAAATATGAACGATTAAAATTTTGGTTTGTGTGGGCGGTGCCACGCCCTCTTTATCTAATTACGTCTTTATCTAATTAATGTAGCCTTTGATAGAAGTCCTACAGATAGTACTACACAGTCAAAATTTTATTGCAATTGGTCCATTTATTTCGCCTTGATAACGATTTGTTCAAAAGGGTCGTGGCATCGCCCATTTCCCAGCAAGACGCAATCCTCCGGAAAGCCTTTGTATTCGTAGACGTAATAAAAATGGTATTGCAGGGCTTAAAAACAACAAAGCTGCGAGTACCGATGGAATGCCGAAAGAGCTTTTTAAGGGCTCATAAACACTATTAGGATAAACTAATGAAAACCCGTTGTTAAGTTTTCTATGCTTAAGAAAGGTGATCCATGTGATTGCTCAAACTACCTTTTACCCATCACATACAAGGTGTCTAGTATATATTTGTGATCTTAGCGAACCTGCCCAGCGGTGGAAATCATGAGTAAAAAGCCCTTCTTTTATGAGTTCGAAGCCTTAACCACCATCTGCTATGCACATAGCTCCCCATTCGTCTACCCTCATTCGCTACCAGCAAGGGGGTTTCTTCGGAGACCTTTGGGGAGTATCGCCCCCACGGACCTGAGAGAACCACCAGTGGACCTCTTTCTGGTTCTGCGGTGGCGAAAAGAGGTAGTAGGGAGGTATTATCTTTACGAGCTCCGACCAAGAAGTCTAAAGATGGTACCACGGGCGGCTGAGGGCCCTAAGTAGCGTAAAAACTATTTACCCACCGAATGGGTATGGAACAGTGTTCTGTGCCTCGTGGTGGTTGTTGGTTAAAACTCAAAGTTACGCAAGTAGACTAAGAGTTTGATGTTCGAGAGAAATGGAGCTGGGTGTCCCTTGATACCATACGAGTCTTGCATCTCTCATTGTGCATCAAACACTATCTTGGTCGAAAACATAACAGAGAATTTTGGATAGATTCGAATACTTAACAAGTGTGTGCATAATACGACAGTAAAGTATGCACTTTGCGACGGCGACTTTCTAATATCCAAGGGGAGGATATAATTGTTTGTATCTTCCTTAAGCTACAAACAGATATCAAATCATGTCTAATCTCAAAGTTTATATGTTTGTAATTGTCCGAATGGTAAAATGCTTGTATTTCTAATGAAATACAAGTGGTATGAATGGTATTGTCGGAAACTGGCCAGACGGAGTGTTAACTCACTCGCTGACGGCAGTGGAAGGAATGCTGGTATCGATGGAAGCTAGCCTAAGGGAGTGTTAATTCACTCGCCGACGGTAGCGGAAGGGATACAACGGGTCTGTGTATTTTAAAGTTTTATCACAGAATGGATTAAAATCGAGAGATGTCAGATGTAGGCCGGCCGGATGGGGAACCTCGGTTCCTAGCAGATGTGGCGTGAAGGATGGAGAAAAGACATGATTTGATTGAAACAACAAGTGCATGTACTTGTACATGTGACTTAAAGTAGCAAATAATTAGGAGTGGGGGGCCAAATCGGACGGAGTGCAAGACTTGAGCTTGTACTTGTCAGTCAATATGCTGCCCTTACAAAAGAAATATAAACAGTTTGAACATACTTTTTGGAAAAAAAAGACTTAGATCCGGGCCTTAACAGCGGCCTAGTAGTATATTCAAGTGGGGTTGAGCCCACGGTGGAGTTAATCCCTCACGGGCAGGTATTCACGTTAAGCCAAAGGACATCTGCCCTCATCTGTATAACGACTTCGACGCAATTAGGTACGTCGAGAAAGAACGAATGTGCTGGGTGGGATATGTTGGGTGAATGGATAAAAATGCTCAAGCTCGAAAAGTCTTCGACAACAAACTCTATGGGAGTTTCCCAAGAAATTTGTATTATTACTTTCACATATTTGTATTAACTTTTTCTACTTTTTCCAAAAAGAGACAATTATTTCTTTAATGCATTCCATCCGTAGTTGCTATACCAGTTTATTATCTTAATCTGGCTAACTATACATACTTCTGTATTGATTAGTTTCGAGTACTTACTTAACCAACAAATTGCTGAACTTTATCAAATTTATGTATATATCAACAAAATAATATTTCTCTATAATTTGTATGACCACTAGCTACGTACAAATACTTTTAACGATTCCATTTATATAACTCGGTGCAACATCATTAACCATAATACCTCGCCTAAGATTATCCCAAAATAGGAGCACAGCTAATACTATGAATTACCCCTAATGTTTGCACAACTTTGATAAGCTGTAGTAAACTTTGACATTTATTCCAACTAACAACAAATTCCCACGCACTACCATAAAATTTGTTATTTTACAATGTAACACTACCGCTGTAAACACATTGCCCAGTTACAATATCACACCACAAAGAGCACAAGAAATCTCAACGTGTTACAAACTTCATGTTACACGGTCTTCAAAGCCAACTTACTAACGCAATAAACCTTTCACCGCCACAGCACCTTGGCTTAAAGAACTTTTTTTAATTGCATCTTTTTGTTTTTTTTTTTACCCGGAAGCCATTTTCCACTTCCTTTTCGTTGCTGCTCTTTATGATGCAAAGTTAATTTTCGTGCACTTAATATGATGCTCTGAGGTTGTTTTTGTCTAAAGAACTACATGAGGAGCAGGTGCCCACATTAAGTTTACTGCTGTGGTGGGTGTTTGCACAGAAAATAAAAGATGTTTATATGCTTTGGGTATCACTTAAAATTAAAAAGTTTTTATTTTGGCTTTTGACAAAAGTTACATGAAAAGAAAACGGGTTAATTAGGTAGGCCTAAGTACACTGGGCCACATGCAGAAGAAGTTAAAAAGAAATGTTAACGAAAAATTGAGGATGTCTACCAGTCAGCTATTATAATATATATTATATAACTGTTAGTAGAGTTATGTTAGCAAAATGTAATATATTAAAAGTCATTATTTTTAATCATACGTAAATCTTATGTAAAATATCCACAATGTTTTACGTATGATTAATAAAAATACCTTTGAACGTAATGATTTTGTCAGCATACCTACGAGTAAACAGAAACGTTAAAGAAAAAGTATTGTCTATATATAAATATTAGCTAACTAATAATAAAGTTATGGTGGCAAAATTATTATATTCTAAGATATTATCATGCGTAAATTTTAAGTTACTTTTCTTCTTCTTCTTTAATGGCAGCAACAACAGAAATTTATCTATCAGTAGCTGCACGTAGAAAAGTATTTCAAGCGCTTCGGTCTTTTGCGCTCCGATGGTAGTTCGTCACACCAAGCTTAGTTAACCGCTCTTTCACCTGGTCCATATATCGAAGTTTTTGTCGCCCCCTCCTGCGCCGCCCATAGGTTTTATTGCCGAAGAATTTTTGAACCGGAGCGTTTTCATCCATTCGTACAACGTTTCCAAGCCAGCGCATTTGGTCTATTTGAACGCGCTTGAATACGTCGATGTCGTTGTATAGCTCATACAGCTCATGATTCATTCGACAACGATACTCGCCGTTAACGATGATGAGTTCAAATATTTTGCGTAGTATTATCTCTAGATAACTCCCAGAAAAGATTGATCCGCCTGCTTCATTACCCAGGATTCTGCGCTGTAGAGTACGACAGGCAGGCTCAATGTCTGGTAGAGTTGGATCTTCGTGCGTCGAGAGAGGGTTTTATCATTAACACTCGTCTTTTTATTTCCAAGCATGACATAAATAAATTGAGCTTGAAATAAATTCCAAATCAATGTTCACTTAAACAGACCGAATACATACAAAAACAACGATAATGATGACGAAGAGCACGACGGGCCGCAAAGCTGAAATAATGCTTATGGCAATTCTGTTGGTTGCGAAACCAACAACATAAACATGTTGTTTGAAAGCCAACGGCTTTTTCAATCAAAACAAGAAAGAAGTTAAGCAAATGATTTCTCATAGTGAATGGTTGCGAAGTTTTTCGAGTCTATGTACTCAAGAAAGAATTCTCATTTTGTCTGGTGCATTAAACTTGATAAACATTTTGCAAGCATTATATCAAAGTCTGCTGATGAGGATTCGTGGCTGAATCCTAAACAGCTGTACAGACTTCCTGGCATTATGAGAATATCATTTTCAAACCGCTGGTCTTGAGCTTGAAATAAATTCCAAATCAATGATTATTATGTTATTTTTGTTTATGGGGGAGCCAAGGTAGACAAACTCATCTACCACTTCAAAGTTATTGTTATCAACGTTCACGCAACGCCACAAACGAGTAAACTCTTTGTTCGTTGAAACAAATAACTTAGTTTGTCCTCATTAATCACCAGTCCCATTACTGCCGACTGCTTCTAAATGCTCGAAAAGGCAGCAGTAACATCCCGCAGCCCTCGGCCAATGATATTTATATCATCGGCATACGCGAGCAGCATGTGACTTTTGTTGAAGATGGTACCATTTCTGTTTACTGCAGCCTTTTGCATGATCATTTCCATTACGAAGGTAAAGAGATCGCATGACAGACTATATCGCCTTGTCTGTAGCCTCGCTTGGTAGAAAATGGCTCTGTTAGATTTGTGCCTATTTTTAATGAAGACTTCGTGTCAGTCAGTGTCATCCTGCAGAGTCGAATTAGTTTCGCGGGGATACCAAACTTGGCCATGGAATATAATAGTTTTTATTGTACTGTCGAATGCAGCTTTGCAGTAGATTAACAGATGGTAGGTGCGGATGTGCATTTGTTGGGCCTTCTCCAGGATTTGTCGTAGTGTGAATATCTGGTCGCACGTGGATTTACCAGGTCTTAAGTCACACTGATAAAGTCCAAGCAAGTTTGCTAAAATGGGCTTTAGTTTTTCACATATCACACTAGACAGGACCTTGTATGCGATAGGTAAAAGGCTGATCCCGAGATAATTGGTACACACACTTGGATCGCCTTTTTTAAGCACAGAACATAGAACACTCAGATTCCAATCAATGGGCATGTATTCCTTGAGCTAAGTCGTGTTTATGAGCTGTGGTGCATGCAAGTTGCCAACTCATCGCCGCGCTTTACAAAGCTCTGCCGACAGTCTATCGCCTACGGCAGCATTGCTATTTTAAAGCCGTGCAGATCAATTTTTTGGCTAGGTGGTGGACAGTCTACCCCATTGTTGATTATTGCTGTGAATTCGTCACTTTTCTTCCACAGACGATTTTTTCGCCTGACCTGGCGTTTCATCTGCTTTCTCTTCTCACTATCTGCTGCCTTCGGGAACGAGTAGAGATTGAAAGTGTTCCCTCCGCATTTGCAGCACACTTTGGATTTCAGTGACCAGATTTCGTCTCCGTCCTTAAAGGTGGGGATCCCTGGTCAAAAATCTTGACATTTTACCTTTTGGTAGAACTTTCGGGCTTCACCTCTATCCCTGTAATTTTCGATATCCTAGCTCTCTCTTTTATTCCATAGACGCTTTTTCCGCCTGAAGAGGCGTGTCATCTCCCTCCTCTTCACATTATGGAATGCCGAAAGAGCTTTTTAAGGGCTCATAAACACTATTAGGATAAACTAATGAAAACCCGTTGTTAAGTTTTCTATGCTTAAGAAAGGTGATCCATGTGATTGCTCAAACTACCTTTTACCCATCACATACAAGGTGTCTAGTATATATTTGTGATCTTAGCGAACCTGCCCAGCGGTGGAAATCATGAGTAAAAAGCCCTTCTTTTATGAGTTCGAAGCCTTAACCACCATCTGCTATGCACATAGCTCCCCATTCGTCTACCCTCATTCGCTACCAGCAAGGGGGTTTCTTCGGAGACCTTTGGGGAGTATCGCCCCCACGGACCTGAGAGAACCACCAGTGGACCTCTTTCTGGTTCTGCGGTGGCGAAAAGAGGTAGTAGGGAGGTATTATCTTTACGAGCTCCGACCAAGAAGTCTAAAGATGGTACCACGGGCGGCTGAGGGCCCTAAGTAGCGTAAAAACTATTTACCCACCGAATGGGTATGGAACAGTGTTCTGTGCCTCGTGGTGGTTGTTGGTTAAAACTCAAAGTTACGCAAGTAGACTAAGAGTTTGATGTTCGAGAGAAATGGAGCTGGGTGTCCCTTGATACCATACGAGTCTTGCATCTCTCATTGTGCATCAAACACTATCTTGGTCGAAAACATAACAGAGAATTTTGGATAGATTCGAATACTTAACAAGTGTGTGCATAATACGACAGTAAAGTATGCACTTTGCGACGGCGACTTTCTAATATCCAAGGGGAGGATATAATTGTTTGTATCTTCCTTAAGCTACAAACAGATATCAAATCATGTCTAATCTCAAAGTTTATATGTTTGTAATTGTCCGAATGGTAAAATGCTTGTATTTCTAATGAAATACAAGTGGTATGAATGGTATTGTCGGAAACTGGCCAGACGGAGTGTTAACTCACTCGCTGACGGCAGTGGAAGGAATGCTGGTATCGATGGAAGCTAGCCTAAGGGAGTGTTAATTCACTCGCCGACGGTAGCGGAAGGGATACAACGGGTCTGTGTATTTTAAAGTTTTATCACAGAATGGATTAAAATCGAGAGATGTCAGATGTAGGCCGGCCGGATGGGGAACCTCGGTTCCTAGCAGATGTGGCGTGAAGGATGGAGAAAAGACATGATTTGATTGAAACAACAAGTGCATGTACTTGTACATGTGACTTAAAGTAGCAAATAATTAGGAGTGGGGGGCCAAATCGGACGGAGTGCAAGACTTGAGCTTGTACTTGTCAGTCAATATGCTGCCCTTACAAAAGAAATATAAACAGTTTGAACATACTTTTTGGAAAAAAAAGACTTAGATCCGGGCCTTAACAGCGGCCTAGTAGTATATTCAAGTGGGGTTGAGCCCACGGTGGAGTTAATCCCTCACGGGCAGGTATTCACGTTAAGCCAAAGGACATCTGCCCTCATCTGTATAACGACTTCGACGCAATTAGGTACGTCGAGAAAGAACGAATGTGCTGGGTGGGATATGTTGGGTGAATGGATAAAAATGCTCAAGCTCGAAAAGTCTTCGACAACAAACTCTATGGGAGTTTCCCAAGAAATTTGTATTATTACTTTCACATATTTGTATTAACTTTTTCTACTTTTTCCAAAAAGAGACAATTATTTCTTTAATGCATTCCATCCGTAGTTGCTATACCAGTTTATTATCTTAATCTGGCTAACTATACATACTTCTGTATTGATTAGTTTCGAGTACTTACTTAACCAACAAATTGCTGAACTTTATCAAATTTATGTATATATCAACAAAATAATATTTCTCTATAATTTGTATGACCACTAGCTACGTACAAATACTTTTAACGATTCCATTTATATAACTCGGTGCAACATCATTAACCATAATACCTCGCCTAAGATTATCCCAAAATAGGAGCACAGCTAATACTATGAATTACCCCTAATGTTTGCACAACTTTGATAAGCTGTAGTAAACTTTGACATTTATTCCAACTAACAACAAATTCCCACGCACTACCATAAAATTTGTTATTTTACAATGTAACACTACCGCTGTAAACACATTGCCCAGTTACAATATCACACCACAAAGAGCACAAGAAATCTCAACGTGTTACAAACTTCATGTTACACGGTCTTCAAAGCCAACTTACTAACGCAATAAACCTTTCACCGCCACAGCACCTTGGCTTAAAGAACTTTTTTTAATTGCATCTTTTTGTTTTTTTTTTTACCCGGAAGCCATTTTCCACTTCCTTTTCGTTGCTGCTCTTTATGATGCAAAGTTAATTTTCGTGCACTTAATATGATGCTCTGAGGTTGTTTTTGTCTAAAGAACTACATGAGGAGCAGGTGCCCACATTAAGTTTACTGCTGTGGTGGGTGTTTGCACAGAAAATAAAAGATGTTTATATGCTTTGGGTATCACTTAAAATTAAAAAGTTTTTATTTTGGCTTTTGACAAAAGTTACATGAAAAGAAAACGGGTTAATTAGGTAGGCCTAAGTACACTGGGCCACATGCAGAAGAAGTTAAAAAGAAATGTTAACGAAAAATTGAGGATGTCTACCAGTCAGCTATTATAATATATATTATATAACTGTTAGTAGAGTTATGTTAGCAAAATGTAATATATTAAAAGTCATTATTTTTAATCATACGTAAATCTTATGTAAAATATCCACAATGTTTTACGTATGATTAATAAAAATACCTTTGAACGTAATGATTTTGTCAGCATACCTACGAGTAAACAGAAACGTTAAAGAAAAAGTATTGTCTATATATAAATATTAGCTAACTAATAATAAAGTTATGGTGGCAAAATTATTATATTCTAAGATATTATCATGCGTAAATTTTAAGTTACTTTTCTTCTTCTTCTTTAATGGCAGCAACAACAGAAATTTATCTATCAGTAGCTGCACGTAGAAAAGTATTTCAAGCGCTTCGGTCTTTTGCGCTCCGATGGTAGTTCGTCACACCAAGCTTAGTTAACCGCTCTTTCACCTGGTCCATATATCGAAGTTTTTGTCGCCCCCTCCTGCGCCGCCCATAGGTTTTATTGCCGAAGAATTTTTGAACCGGAGCGTTTTCATCCATTCGTACAACGTTTCCAAGCCAGCGCATTTGGTCTATTTGAACGCGCTTGAATACGTCGATGTCGTTGTATAGCCCATATAGCTCATGATTCATTCGACAACGATACTCGCCGTTAACGATGATGAGTCCAAATATTTTGCGTAGTATTATCTCTAGAAAACTCCCAGAATAGATTGATCCGCCTGCATCATTACCCTGGATTCTTCGCTGTAGAGTACGAAAGGCAGGCTCAATGTCTGGTAGAGTTGGATCTTCGTGTGTCGAGAGAGGGTTTTATCATTAACACTCGTCTTTTTATTTCCAAGCATGACATAAATAAATTGAGCTTGAAATAAATTCCAAATCAATGTTCACTTAAACAGAGCGAATACATACAAAAACAACGATGATGATGACGAAGAGCACGACGGGCCGCAAAGCTGAAATAATGCTTATGGCAATTCTGTTGGTTGCGAAACCAACAACATAAACATGTTGTTTGAAAGCCAACGGCTTTTTCAATCAAAACAAGAAAGAAGTTAAGCAAATGGTTTCTCATAGTGATTGGTTGCGAAGTTTTTCGAGTGTATGCACTCAAGAAAGAATTCTCATTTTGTCTGGTGCATAAGACTTGATAAACATTTTGCAAGCATTATACCAAAGTCTGCTGATGAGGATTCGTGGCTGAATCCTAAACAGCTGTACAGACTTCCTGGCATTATGAGAATATCATTTTCAAACCGCTGGTCTTGAGCTTGAAATAAATTCCAAATCAATGATTATTATGTTATTTTTGTTTATGGGGGAGCCAAGGTAGACAAACTCATCTACCACTTCAAAGTTATTGTTATCAACGTTCACGCAACGCCTCAAACGAGTAAACTCTTTGTTCGTTGAAACAAATAACTTAGTTTGTCCTCATTAATCACCAGTCCCATTACTGCCGACTGCTTCTAAATGCTCGAAAAGGCAGCAGTAACATCCCGCAGTCCTCGGCCAAAGATATTTATATCATCGGCATACGCGAGCTGCATGTTGAAGATGGTACCATTTCTGTTTACTGCAGCCTTCCGCATGATCATTTCCATTATGATGGTTAAGAGATAGCAAGACAGACTATCGACTTGTCTGAAGCCTCGCTTGGTAGAAAATGGCTCTGTTAGATTTGTCCCTATTTTTAATGAAGACTTCTTGTCAGTCAGTGTCATCTGAATCGGTCATGGAATCTAATAGTATCTATCGTACTGTCGAATGCAGCTTTGTAGTCGATTAACAGATGGTAGGTGTGGACGTGCATTTCTTGGGTTTTCTCCAGGATTCGTCGTAGAGTGAATAGTCGCACGTGGATTTACCAGGTCTAAAGCCACACTGATAAGGTCCAAGCAATTTCGCCAAAATGTTCTTTAGCCTTTCATATAACACACTAGACAGGACCTTGTACGCGATTGATCCCGCGATAATTGGTACACACACTTGGGTCGCCTTACTTAAGCAAAGGACATAGAACACTAAGATTCCAATTATTAAGCATGCATTCCTTGAGTCAAGTCGTGTTTATGAGCTGTGGTGCATGCATGTTGCCAACTCTTCGCCGCGCTTTAAAAAGCTCTGTCGGCAGTCCATCAACTACGGCAGCTTTAATATTTTTACGCCGTGCAATTGCCGTGCTGATCTCGTTTTGGCTCGGTGGTGGACAGTATACTCCATCGTCGATGATTGGTGTGATGTCGTCACTTATGCTGCCTTCGGGAACTAGTAGAGATTGAAAGTGTTCCCTCCATATTTGCAGCACACTCTGAGTGTCCATGACCAGATTTATGTCTCTGTCCTTACATGTGGGGATCCCTGTTCCAAAAACCTTTGCTTTTTACCTTTTGGTAGATCTTTCGGGCTTCACCTCTATCCCTGTAATTTTCGATATCCTAGTGGCATAGTGGTTACAACACGCGACTACCATGCGGGAGATCACAGGTTCAGCACCTGGCTCCAGTCAAAATTCTTTCATTGTCGGCTACCCTCGAATGTTGTCGACAGCAACTTCGCAGTATTAGTGTCGAGTCAATCGGCAGGTCTAGTAAGAGCTTTTCAAACAGTGACGTTCGCATTCGTCGATTAACAAGTAGGTGCAGTTAGTTGTGAATCTAAAAATAGAAAGCGTGTCAACTCACAACAACGCGAGAAGCTATCCCATACTTTATTAATGGGGTGCAAAGGGAAATTTTTTTTTAAGTTCTCTCTTTTCTTCCATAGACTATTTTTCCGCCTTTTCCCTCCTCTTCTCTTTATAACGACCATTCACTGCACGCGTTACCATTGGCTGCAGTTTTGCCTTGTATGCAGCATCCTTATCTTCAGACATTTCGCGACATTCTTCATAGTACCAGTGCTTGTCTGAGCGTGATTTTGCATAACCTAGTACGGTCGTTGCGGCAGTGGTCAAAGAATTCGCAATATGCTGCCACTGGGTACCTGGAACATCAGAATTAGGGGGTTGGTTTGAACTTGTTAAGAGAGTTGGTTGGAGTATGCATTGGCTATCTCGGTGGTATGCAGCTTTGTAATGTCTAGCTTCCTTTGTGTTTGAATACCAGTGTTTTTAGAACTACTTAATCGTGTGTGTACCTTGGCTGCAACGTGGTGGTTATCCGAGTCAATATTTGCACCGCGCATCTCACGCTCGTCCAATATGCTTGAGACATGCCTTACAATAATTACTATGTGATCAATCTGGTTTCTTGTATTTTGATCAAGGGCTATCTAGGTTACCTTATGGATATCTTTATGCGGGAATCTGGTTCCACTCACTACCATGTTTCTTGTCGACGCGAAGCAAACTAGACTGAATCCGTTATCGGAGGTGATGTTGTGTAGATCGCTGAACCAAGAGCATCTTCTTTTCCTATTTTAGCATTAAAATCTTCCAGAACAGTTTTAATGTCATGTGCAGGGCAGCGGTCATATATCTCCTCCAGGCGCTCATAGAATGCATCGTTAATGTCCTCATCTTTGTCTTCCTTCGGAGCGTGAGCACAAATCGGCGTTAAGTAAAAATGTTTCGAAAAGTGACTATTCGCTCACTTACAAGGTTAAACCGCGAGACCAGGTGTCGAAGTCTCTTACCGACTATGATACCACATCCAAATTCGTGTCTTTCTGCATGGCAGCACTAAAAGATGTCACAGTTCTTTCGACGTGTGCATCCCTGTCTCGACGATCGCATTTACTGTATAGCGGTAATGTCAGCCTTGTATATGTCAATGACATCCGCCAGTTGGAAAGAAGCACCTTCTCTGTAGAGAGTTCGTACCTGAAATGCATATCCGTAAATCACAGTCCTTATAACGTTTTCGGGGGTCGTCCACATTTGGGGGGTTCTTGTTTTTCTTTTCTTCGTGTTTTCATAATAATAGGTTTTTTGTGTTGAGAGCCATTGTGTTAAGCTTTAGTAACTTCTGTTACCTACTTCCTAATACGCATCGGTGGTAGCATGCCGTTTAGGTTACACAACATTGTGCCTTCTCACATTTGCTACCCGGGGAATACGTGATCTCTCGGACGTTGTAAGCTCCTTGGGGATCTCCAAAAAGAGATTCTGGTTATTCCCAGATGAATAACAATCAAAATATTCAAATTAGAATATTCCCCCATTAGTTAAGTTTTACGTATGATTAATAAAAATACTTTTGTACCTAACGATTTTGCAAACATACCTAATATTAACTTTTTTTTGGAATTTCCTGCTTTTGTTAGTCTATCAAGGCACATACTTTTCGCCATTACTCAGTTAAGTAGAAAAAAAATGATTTACAAACTTCCACCACCATTTAAATTTTGCGGTTTACTGTTTATAGCTTTTAGCTATGTCATCAGCTGTTATCTTGGCATTTTATAGGTTTCCATGATTGTTTCCTTGCTCTTTTTTATGCCACCACCAACATGATGCTGCTTTTTTGCCAAGTTTCTTTGCCTTGCCTTTGGTTTCAATCTCCATAAAGTGAATGGTGGGCGTATAAACTTTATGGTTATTGCAGCTCTTCGTTAGACTTTTGCCATGTTTTCGCGTCATTTTTTTCAAACTTCCGGACTTGTGTTTTGTTTTTGTTTTTAGTAAAGTTATCTATATCCATTTCACAGTCTCTAGTGTTTATGTTTCTAACGTTCTATCCAATTGAGTGAGTTTTGCATCAGACGTACGTGTAAATTGCTCTATTAAGATATTTCATGCTTTAAATTTGGTGCTCGATTCTTTTGAAAAGTGCCTAATAACGTATCGAGTTACCCTTGACTCTTAGTACTTTTGTATAGTATTTGTAAAATACATTCAATTTCTTTAAGCGAATAATTGGCTTTAGTAGTTGTCGTTAAATTTTAATTGAAATCACTTTATTTTTCTCCGATTTTTTTTTATTAACGTTTATCATACAATTCTGCGGACGAGAACTGAGCATTGCAGCTTTTCTACATTATAATCGCTACTCCAAATTCTTTTGAAACAAGTTAAAGGGGTCACAAAATACCGATTCTATTCTATTGTGTGGAAATTGAGAGACTTCTGCTGATTTCCGGTGAATGATACAATTGAAACTTTTATAGTGTGAAAAATCACTATTTACCTGGATGCGACACCATAATACCGGGTATTGTACACAAACAGTGAAACGCAGCAATAAAAGTGGATAGAAAAATGTAAAATTTCAATGGAACAGCTGCAAAGACATTAAATATTTAATAAAATTATCCGCTAGGAAATTGTATTGACATGAGAAATTGTGTCACGGAGTCGGTTCAGAAATATCGGTCAAAGGTAAATTTAAATTTTCAGAATTCAAAGTGTATAATATCATTGAAATTTTTAATATACCATACAAATTGTAAACGTATGATAATATCAATCATACGTAAGCAGTTGATAAATACGTATGATTAATATTATTTAATAAATATAAAAATAATGCAACTGGCAAAGCAAGTTACTGTTTCTGGCTATTTGGACTTCTTTATTTTACTTTAACATAAAATTGAGAATATTTCGATGAAATTATAAAAAAAAACTTCAATTATAGCATTTTTATGGTAATTAAAGTTTTATAAAATTTCACATATTTTGTGTCCTATCCCATCTCCTTGAAAATTTACTTCAAATTATTATTCCAGCTAAATCAATAAAGCTAAAGCTAATATATAAAAGTGAACTTCCCTAAATGTACAAAAAAATGCATATTTGTAATTTGTACGAAGGCGTAATTCCAAGAGTCACTCCTTGAATATTTTTAAATTATTTCAGATAAAAGTCTGAACTTTCCCCAAATTTCAATGGCATATTCGTCATTTGTGTTCTGAAGGGCACTTTTGCGAAATTTCAGGGACCTTCATCCTAATAGTATAATAAATGTGAATGTCTGTCTGTCAATGAAATTTGGAAGATAGTGTACTGTATGGAAATTACCGTAGACTATAAATTTCTCAAATATTTGACCCTATGGGCGGAGTGGGCGTGGCAAAACTGTTATTAGGGCTAGAGATATACAATTAAATACGCAGAATATGATAAAACTCGGCCACACGAATATACGGATGAAATTTTAATTTTGAACCAGTGGGCGGAGTTGGGGTGGGAAAACATATTTTTAAAGCTGGTAAAAAAAATTCGATACACAGATAGCACTCGGCTAGAAAATTTTAATTTCGGATCAGTGGGCGTGGCAAAACCGTTTTTAGAGCTAGGAAGATAAAATATGATACACAGAGAGTGCTCAGCAACATGATATAAATATGCGGACGAAATTTTAATATTGGATCAGTGGGCGGAGTGGGCGCGGCAAAACTGTTTTTAGAGCTAGGGAGATAAAATTATATACTGTATATAATACTTTAATATACTCGGCAACACAAATATGAATATGCTCACGAAATTGTAATGTTGGACCAGTGTAAATTTAATACACAGATTAGCCATGCCCTTTTTTAAATTTCTATAATTCCTATAAAACGCTCTAAAAATTTAATTTCTTTATATTCGCTATATGTAATAGCTCACATATTGTTTTTAACTTTTGATTAAATGGACGGAGTGGGCGTGTCCAAACATTTTCTTTGAGCTAGAGATATAAGATTTGGTACACAAATAGTATTCGACACCTCCTGCAAGGACAGCGATGGTCAGCTAGTGACGGACCCGGATAGCGTTTTGAAGATATGGAGAGACCACTTTAGAAATTTACTGGATACTGACACCAATCCAGAAGACCCCGCTCCAATCCATGACGATGGTATTAACTGTCCACCTCCGAGCCAGAGCGAGATACGTATGGCCATCTCCCGCCTTAAAAACAACAAAGCTGCTGGATTGTTTAAGGCTGGCGGGGAGGAGCTGATTAGGAGCATGCATCAGCTCATGGAGAACATCTGGCAAGAGGAGAGCATGCCCGGGGATTGGAGTCTCAATCTGTTATGTCCCATATACAAGAATGGAGATCGTAGTGAATGTATGAACTATCGTGGAATAAGCCTATTACCAATTGCGTACAAGGTGCTTTCAAGCATATTGTGTGAACGTCTAAAGCCAATTGTAGAAAAACTAATTGGACCATATCAGTGCGGCTTTAGACCTGGCAAATCTACGACGGATCAAATATTCACCTTACGACAGATCCTGGAAAAAACCCATGAAAAACAGATCGACACCTACCACCTCTTTGTCGACTACAAAGCTGCCTTCGACTCTCCGATAAGGAATAGGTTTTATGAGACACTGTCTGAGTTTGGTATTCCTGCAAAGCTGATTCGACTTTGCAAATGTACCTTAGACAACACCAAATCCTCTGTTAAGATTGGTAAGGATCAGTCTGAACCATTTAACACGATAAGAGGTCTCAGGCAGGGCGATAGCCTGTCCTGTACACAATTTAATATAGTTATGGAGAAGGTGATAAGAAAGGCTGGTGTCAACATGTCTGGCACCATATTCCACAAGAGCCACATGCCACTAGCCTTTGCCGATGATATAGACATCATTGGTCGAAATCTGCGGGATGTTACTGCAGTTTTCTCATCACTAGAAAAGGAGTCAACAAAAATGGGTTTAGCGGTCAACGAGGACAAAACAAAAATAATGATTTCGACGAACAAAGGGTCCTCTCGTTGGGGACGCACCGTGAACGTTGACAATTATTGTTTTGAGGTAGTCGACGAGTTTACCTACCTCGGATCTTCCGTCAACAAGAAGAATAATGTTAGCCAAGAAATTAAACGGAGAATAGTGCTAGCCAATAGATGTTTCTACGGACTTCGGCAGCACTTTAGTAACACCACCTTATCTCG
Organism: Muscina levida; assembly: GCA_964034835.1. Taxonomy (NCBI): domain Eukaryota; kingdom Metazoa; phylum Arthropoda; class Insecta; order Diptera; family Muscidae; genus Muscina; species Muscina levida. The sequence continues at coordinate 40,599,288 of OZ035883.1, forward strand.
GAATACTAAGAAACAGCTTTACCAGGTGCTAATCTTACCCGTTCTTTTGTATGCTGCCGAATCATGGGTGCTTACGACAACGGACATACAAAACCTGGGAGAATTCGAGAGAAAAGTACTCCGAAAAATTTATGGACCTATCTGTGTCGACGGCGAGTTTTGCCATCGGATGAACCATGAGCTGTATGAGCTTTACCACGACATCGACGTAGCTAAAAGAGTCAGAATGCAACGACTACGATGGCTGGGTCATATTGCCAGGATGGATGTAAATGCTCCAGCGAGAAAGGTATTTGAAGGCGAACCTGAAGGACGGCGCAGAGCAGGGAGACCCAAACTCCGTTGGAAGGACCAAGTGGTAGGCGACGTGCCACCATCTGGTAGGACTAACTGGAGAACACACGCACAAGACCGAAGCGTGTGGAATTCTTTAGTACTTCAGGCCTCAAACTTATGAACCATGTTCGTAAGTTGTAATGAGCCACTTAAGTAAGAGTAAGATAGTGCTCGGCAACATGAATATGAATATGCAAACGAAGGTGGGAGCGTATCAAAACTGTATTTTAGCCATCGAAACATAAAATTTTACACCCAGATAGCACACGGCGATACGAATATGATTATGGAGGCGAAATTTAAATATTGGACCCAATGAACATAGTGGGCGTGGCAAAACTATTTTTAGAGCTAGTTAGATAAAATTTGATACACAGCTAGTACTCGTCAACACGAATATGAATATGCAGACGAAATTTAAATTTTCGATCAGTGCGGGGTGGGCGTGGCAAAACGTATTTTTAGATTTAGAGAGATACAATTTAATACACAGATAGTGCTCGGCAACATGAATATGAATATGCGGACAAAAATTGATTTTGGATAAGTGGGCGAAGTGGGCGTGGCAAAACTGTTTTTAGAGCTAGTTATATAAAATTTGGTACACAAATAGTACTCGGCTACATGAATATGAATATGCAGACGAAATTTTAAATTTTAAATAAGTGGGCGTAGGGGCATGGCAAGAGTAAATGTTAGCAATAAGAATTTTATCTTCGATCAGCGGGCGGAAGGATTGTGGCAAATAATAATTTTAGCCCTAGAGAAATACAATTAGGTACACAAATAGTACTTGACATCAAGAATATGAATATAAAGACGAAATTAAAATGGTTGGTCAGTGTTCGTAGTGGGCGTGTCAGAACTGTATTTTAAGCCTAGAAAGATAAAATTTCACACCCAGAAAGCACACGGCAAAACGAATATGTGTATACAAACGACATTTTAATTTTGGAGCAATGGGCGGATGTGGCATGCAAACATTTTATTTTAGCCCTTGAGATATAAAATTTGGTGCACAGATAGTATTTGACAACAAGAATATGAATATACGGTCAAAATTTTAATGTTTTGTGGACATGTCAAAACTCCCGTCGAGAGATACAATTTGACACCCAGATAGTACACGGCAACAAGAAACTTGAATCTGCAGATAATATTCTAATTTTGGATCAGTTGGCGGAGGGGGCGGGCAAAACTGTTTTTTAGCTGCCAAAAATTATTTTTAATGTATCAAAAAGTATTTTTTTTTTTTCAAAAAGAACTGTTGTTAATGCAAAAAGCCAGGACCACAACGGTTCTTTTTCTTAATTTCATAATATTTGTAAATTTTATTTGCTGACACTTTTTCAGCATGTTGACAACATGTTTTATGTGTCAGTAAAGGTTAACGAGTTGACGCTATAGGTATGAATTTGCAGGCGGTTTTTTTTTTTTGTTTCGGTTAGTGAGACGTTTGATCAGATTACGAAGTAACTTGGGGTAACTAATTGTTTGCAGAGCTAATGAGATCGACGCTTAAACTTAGCCTTTTAAGTAAGCAAGCCATACATATTAAAGTATTCGTCAAGTATGCAATAGCAAAGCATTGCCGGGTCCACGAGATTTTCATATAAACTTAAAGCTATATACAAAATTTTAATTTATGAAACCTTCGCTACCCAATTGGTGATTGAAAAGTTAGTTAATACTAAAACCATCTATATCTCCCGAAAAATATCAAAAAATGTTTGCCCTTGTAAACCCAATTACAACTTATTCTTATGACTTAAGACCCCCCCCTTCTGTAGTCTTTAAAGTCCATCAGTTATATTACAAATCAAAATCATATTGCGCTCATTTCATTGCTGTTACATAAAAAAGCAAAATTATTGGCAATTTGTAAGGTTTGTTCTTTTCTCAGTTTGTTTTTGTGCCTGAACATTCAAGGTCAAGGATAAGAGCACCAATGCACACTCACACACACAAACAGGCACACACATGCTAGTATTTACAACTCATAAATTTTCAGCATTCAAAAGAGTAGAACAAGTTTTCATATGCCGGTTTATTTTCGTTGTTGTTGTTGTTACGCTGTAAAATTTATTTTTTACAATCGACCATCAACTTCCGGCTGATGTGTTTTTTTTATGTAGGTTTTTTTTTGTTTGCTTCATATTTTCAACAAATTTAATTGAGCTTCACATTGTTGGCGTTGTGTTGCAAGCAATTTTTCTGATTGCTGCTGCTGCTGCTATGCCGCTGTTTTTGTTGTCATTGACGGGTTTTTTAATATTATATATTTGTGTTATTGCTGTTGTTCGCTGTATTTTTTTTTTGGTAACATAAGATGATTGTTATCATTACGAAAGTGTATTACACTGGCCAACAAATGTATAACTTTTGCGGGTGTTGGAAATATAGGCTGAAGTTTGAAAAGTCAGATTTCAGATTATGAATATGAAAGCGCGAAAATTCCCCAGATATATTAGACTTAAAAAGAGACCCTACTTAACATCCGTATGTATTTTCAACTTTGTCGCCCGGTGTAGTGTTATTGAACAACACAGTACAACATTTTTCAGGTCATTGATTTAGGACTCGATGCTGAGAACTGCAAGTGAAAGAAGGTCAAAAAAGAAGAAGTTCTGCATCATTCGTTTTATCAAGTTACATGCCATAATAATTTACTATCGATTTGAACTTAGTAAGTATCGTATAGGGGAATTTGTCACGTTTTATGCTCTTTTGTTTGACATAACTCGAAAACCACTAGTCCGAAACTAATTTAGAAAAAGTAAGAACTACAATTCCTTTGATCATATAACGTTTCCCTACATAAGCAACAGTTTCACTTTTCTATTCAACAAATGATTTAGAACTGGCTTTATTTTGTAGCAGTTACAATACAACTGTTGTACTCCGTGGCGTATGATGTATGTGGAATATTACTTATGATAATCATACGCCACCATATAACAACATAACTAAAGAGCCCGAAACGTGACAAATTCCCAAATAATTACTTACTAATTTCTTACTTACTTCAAATCGATATTAAATTATTATGGCATGTAACCTGACAAAACCAATGATGCAGAACTTCTTCCTTTTGGGGCTACTTTCACGTGTAGTACTAAGCATTGAGTCCCAAAATCATGTGTTGCACTGTGCAATATTATCAGCTACAATAATAGCTATAAAAGAAAACGACAAAGAAAAATGAAAGCGCGTTTTAAAATGTTTGTGAAAATGCCACCAAATGTTTTATATTCTCGTATAAATGTACGACAACTACGACAAGTACTCGTACATTCCCTATCCATATACACACATACATATTTTATTTTCATTTTCGGCGCCATTAGGCCTGTTTTGGCTTGCAAACAAAGAGTGTACAGCAAAAACAGAAACAACTTGAGAAAACCCATCAAGGTAATCCTTATCGCGCTATAGTTCATTGTTATTATGGTTGCTGGTTGTTATACTTAAAGACACACACACCCCCATACAGCCTTCACCTAAGCACCCCCAACCCTTTTATTCATCGTCCGCCGTCATGTTGTCCTGTTTGTTGACATTCGAGACGCCAGATATCCAAAATGCAATATCAAGGTTATTGCAATGAATGACTGAGTGAATAAATGTGAATGCTACACAAACACTTGCATAGTCTTAGGAGGAAAAGAGAAGGGGAGAGCGAGGGAATGAAAAGGGGGAAGTCATTTATTTAAACGCTAAAATTACGAAACATTTGGCATTGCAGTAGACTCAGGTGAAGGAGACGGTGACGATGACGTTGATGTAGGAGGAGAGGTAGACGACGTGCCGTAAAAGACTGGCTTACATGGCAGCAACAATGCCACAACCGGCGGCCGGCCTTTGTACGAAAAAGTAAACTGCGCAGCTTAAAGCAAGGATTTGCTGTAATATTTCATGGCAGTCTAGGCAGCCGCCTATGCAGTCACAGTCATCAGCGATGTGTGTTGTTGGTTGTATAGATGTTTTTGCTTTTTATTATGGTTTTTTTTTATTTGTTTTTTGGTTGTTACTAAATGACATAATAGCCTTGTAGGCAACTACAATAAATGACATAAACACACACACACTCTTTCTCTCTCTGCCTCTAGACAAATAATACAATGCACTACATCAACTACATCAACAACAACAGTACTATCAGCAATGGCAACAGCAACATCAACAATAATGGCAATGGTAACAACAATTATTCAAAGGGATAAATAAACAAATGCACTCACTCACTCACGCATACATACAAGCTTACCACAATGCCAACAGTGGCTTATAAATTTAATCGTTTGGAATGGATTTTAAAATCTGTGTGCGTGCGTTTGTGTGTGACAATGACATCCGCGGCTTGTTTAACGCTAAGCTCTTTATATAAATTATCCAAATTTATGCATAAAATACGAAAATCTTGTTTGGATTTTTCGTTTGTGATTCCATATGCCGGCAACCAAATCCAAAAATATATATACATATGTATACATGATAGCTTTATTGGATTTGCTTCAAAATCTCTTTGTAATCTGTTTAAGAGATAATCCACAGATTTACCACTGTTGTGGTAAGGTTATTTGTGACTTTTTGTGGGAGAGTGTGTGCGTGAGTGTGTGAGAGTTTTAGTCGCACCGCATAAGACGACTATACGTTGGAAACAAAAGCGATTTGTATATCACAATCACATGAATAAAACTTTTTAACTAACATTTGTTAGGGCAGCTAGTATTTGAATTAAAGAAACAATTGAAAATACTAGATATCTCAGACGATATTGCCGATTTTATGACCAAACTATGCGCAGTGGGACAGAACAGGTGAAATATGGAGATTTTCTCTGTAATCTATTCCTATCCCTATTAATATAATAAATGTGAATGTTTGTCTGTTTGTTTGTTAGTGTGTTTTAAAATTACCGTGGGATATATATTATTAAAATGTTTGACCCAATGGGCGTAGAGGGCGTGGCAAAACTATTTTTAGAGCTAGAGACATATAATTTTATACCCACAGAGTATTCGACAATACAAATTTGAATATACAGACGAAATTTTAGTTTTGGACCAAATGGGCGTAGTGGGCGTGTCAAAACTTTTTTAGAGCTAGAGAGGTAAAATTTGATACCCAGATAGAACTCGACAACGCGAATATGGATATAAAGACGAAATTTTAGTTTTGGACCCAATGGAAATAGTGGGCGTGGCAAAAAGTTTTTAAAGCTAGAGAGATACAATGTGATATTCAGATAGTACTCGACAACACGAATATGAATATAGAGACGAAATTTTAGTTTTGTACCCTATGGGCATATAGGTTGTGGTAAAACTTATTTCAGAGCTAGAGATATACATTTTCATACCCAGATAGTACTCGACAACACAAATATGAATATGCAGACGTAATTTTACTTTTGGACCAAATGGGCGTGGCAAAACTTTTTTTTAGGGCTAGAGAGATAAAATTTGATACACAGATAATACTCGACAACACGAATATGAATATGCAGATGAAATTTTAATTTTGGACCCAACAGACGTAGTGGGCATGGCAAAACTTTTTTTGGAGCTAGAGGGATATAATTTGATACCCAGATAGTACTCGACAACACAAATATGCATGTGCAGACGAAATTTTAATTTGTGATCCAATGGGCGGAGTGGGCGTGGCAATACTATTTTTAGAGCTAGAGAGATACAATTTGATATCCAGATAGAGCTCGATAACACAAATATGATGGTACAGACGAAATTTAAATTTTTGACCCAATGGGCGAAGTGGTCGTGGCAAAACTATTTTAGAGCTAGAGAGGTATAATTTGATACCCAGGCGGTACTCGACAACACAGATATAATGTACAGACGAAATTTTAATTGTTGAACTAGAGATATACAATTTAATACCCAGGTAGTACTCAACAACACGAATATGAATATACAGACGAAATTTTAATTTTGGACCCAATAGGCGTAGTGGGCGTGGCAAAACTTTTTTTTTGGAGCTAGAGGGATATAATTTGATACACAGATAGTACTCGACAACGCGAATATTAATATACAGACAAAATTTCAATTGTTGACCCAATTGGCAAAGTGGGCGTGGGCAAAACTTTTTTTGGAGCCAGACAGATACAATTTCATATTCAGATAGTACTCGACAACACAAATATGATGGTACAGACGAAATTTTAATTTTTGACTCAATGGGCGTAGTGGGCGTGGCAAAACTTTTTTTTGGAGCTAGAGGGATATAATTTGATACGCAGATAGTAACGCATTTATTAATGCACAGACAAATTTTCAATTGTAGACCCAATTGGCAAAGTGGGCGTGGCAAAACTTATTTTGGAGCCAGATAGTTACAATTTCATATTATGATAGTACTCAACAAAACAAAGATGAAAATTTAAATTTTGGACCCAATGGACATAGTAGGCGTGGCAAATTTTTTAATGCTAGAGAGATACAATATTATACCCAGATAGCACTCGACAACACAAATATGAACACGTACACGAAATTTGAATTGTTGTTCCAATTGGCAAAATGGGCATGGCAAAATTTTTTTTAGAGCTAGACATATACAATTTCATACCCCATACGATATTTTAATTTTCGATGATTGGGCGTGACCAACGTGGCCAATTTGTATTTTAGCCCTAGAGTGACAATTGCTGACCAAATTTTTATTTTCAATCACTGGTTGGGGGAGGGGGCGTGGCAAAACTGTATTTTAGCCTTAAAAAGACAACATTTGATGCACATATAGCACTTGACACTATAATTAAAAATTTGAAGACGAAATGTTATTTGTATTTTAACCCTAGAGAGATAAAATATAGACATAACTCGGCACAACAATTACAAATTTTCGGAGCGGAGAGGGCGTGTCTAAACTGTGTTTGTTGGGACAAGATTGGTACAATTTGTTACGGGTATACTGATTTTACTCGGCATTGCAGATTAATTTTTCAGACTGGGCGAGGTAAGAATATTTTTTAATCGCCAGAGAGATGAAATTTGGTACAAATATAGCACTCCGCACAACAGATATGAATATGTAGACGAAATTTAAATTTTCGAATGGGGGCGTGACAAAATATTTTTCAAGGTTACAGCGATAACATTTGATATGCAGATAATATGTAGCACAACAATTATAAAAATATAGACGAATTGTTTATTTCTGATCAATTTGCGGATTTTATGTGCCAAAAGTGTTTTTATAACCATAGAGAAATACAATTGTATACACCGATATTACTTCAACTATTTATATGAAGACGAACATTTTATTTTTGAATAGCGGATGGAGGGAATAATATATGATACACATATATACTTAGCAATAAAGACAAAAATATACAGAAAAAAATCGAAGGAGATTTCAGCAATTTAAAATTACTTTAACTTTTTTAATAAATACTAATACTAATACTCAAGAACGATGATACACTGACGGTACGCAGAACGGGGTTGGCACTTTGCCAACAACAAAACTCCTGTGCAATTGTGTCCGATGGACATATGCATAGGCAAGTGCTTGTGTGTGTATTATGTTGGCATGTTGTGCGCTTCGAGGATGCTTTCTTCGCACCGTTGGGAAAAGTTCTCATTAGCTTTGAGATGTTTTCTTCCCTTAAGGTTTGTGATGATAGAGGAGAAGGCACAGCAAAGGGCGCTGACGAGACATTGTGGTTAATGTCGAAATGACGTCATACGCCTAACCTGTTGTCAACATAATACATTTCACACTCTTGACTAAAAACCTATTGGCAATAATAAATAATTGCCAATAGAACTGATCTCAAACCGAACTATGACAATATCATAAATACTAAAAATATTAATTTGTATGTAGCAAATTTTGTTTGAAAACAAAAAAATAGTACGAAAGTACACACTAGTTATTCACAATACAAAACAATACAAATAAAGAAATTTCATTGAAACCCTCGCCTTAATAGCAGCCACAACCTTTAATAGCTTTATTACTATACAAAAAGCTTTACAACAAATTTTAATTAAGTCATATGTAATACCTCCTATTGATCCTTTGGTATTTAAGTCTTTACTATTACTCTTATATTGGCGTTGTTTTATTTTTTTTTTTTTGTTGCTTTTCTTCTCTTCCACTAATTTTATTAATTTTTCTTCTCTTTCCTCTTACCCCTTCGCCTATCGTTTCATTTCATAATACCATCAATTTATGCTGATGGCGACGACAACAACAACAACGCCGACGACGACGACAACGATAGGTAATGGTTTAATAAATGAAGCGGAATTCCTGCAATGGGTGGGACGCATTCAGGCCCTGCGCGACGAACAACATCAACAGCAGCAGCAACAGGAGGAGAATGCCAGCAAACCCGATGAATTGGATGATGTCACCGAGGATTTAATTGCAGCATTTAGGTATGTACTCAGTTGTATGTGCGACCAACTCTTGTATATGAGTTATTCCCAATTGAAATCACTGGGCATCGAGTTGTTGCAAATAGACTTCTTAAAGGAAAGGATTATCGGTGGTTTTTAATGTTGTACAACTATTTTCGATAGCAAAAATATACATTTGAAAATATTCAATACATGGAATATGAGTCAATCTACCTATAATAGCCTAACATCATATACTTAGATGGCAATGAAATTAAATCGATTGCCTAATTTTGTCGCACATAGGTAAGGACTTTAAGCTTTCTGATATCGGTTTTGAATTACACAGTGCAAAACAGTTTTTCGATCAAGCGCTTATATAAAGCGCTGTCTGGCAGAATACGAAAAAGCCTCGAAAAGTATTAATGAGCTGTGGGAGTGGGTTCAGGCTGAATGAAACAAAATTCCTGTATATTATGTTGCTCAACTTTGTCAATATATGCCAAATAGGATGGGTCATTTGAAGAAAGCAAAAGTATACTGGATTAATTATTAAATTAAGATGAGCAAAACCTTGGAGCAAAAGTGTGCCAATGGTTTGATTTAGAAAATGTTTTGTTTTTATATACCTACGGTAATGTTAGTTACATATTTGTTATTGCTTTACATATTTTGCAGATACATGTTTTAAATTTAGCAAAAACTTTGTTAATAATTTATTAAAAACTAAAAAAAAAATTAATTACAAACTTTTTTTAACCCATTGGCTCATTTTTGCACCACAGTGTATATTCAAAATTTACGGGGAATATTTCCTCGAAACATTTAAACCCTCCAGCTGCCACCCGTTTGTGACATTTTAGGACCAATTTTGAAAAAAAGCTTAAAGTAAAATTTTGGAGGAATGTCAAGGGTAAGAATCTTCGATAGAACATTTCTCCGGAAAATTTCACTAAGAGTCACCGAAGACATATAAACCCAACGAGTCAATGGTTAGAAAATAAAATCAAAATGAAGTGTTAAGATGTCTATTTTAAAGCAAAGAGTGCAAATCAAACCAATATCAAACGAAACAAAATCAGTGGTTTGAAATTTGATTTTTTTTGGTCAAAAGTCGAATCAAATTAAATTAATAATCATGTGCCGAAATACATTCGGGATAGTTCATGTTTTTGGAGACATACACTGGGACAAATTCGTTTTTTGAAATTAACCATAGAACAAAATAGAAAATATTGTTTAGACTACAAATTCGGTTTTAAAATCCTAAAATCTTAAACAATAAAAAAAACTTAAATTTAACAAATATTATTTTATAAATCTGTATTGAATTTGTTTAATGAAATTTGTAAGGGCGTTTTCCTATAAACGCACTGCTACCAATGAAGCAAGTTGGCATTATTAATAATGAGTTGAAACGCGGCAACAATGCCGGAGATCCGTGGTTCGATTCCCGGCTCCAGTCGTCTAAATTTTTCTTTCATTGCCGGCTCCCCTGATGTTGCAGACAGCATCTTCGCAGTATATAAGTGTCGAGTCAATCGGCATGTCTAGTAAAAGATTCTCAAACAGTGACGTTCTCATTCGTAGATAAAGGTGCCGCTAGTTGTGAATCTAATAACTGAAAGCGTGTTAATTCACAACAAAGCGAGAAGCTATCCCATACCTCATTAATAGGCTGTAAAGAGAAATTCAGTTTTTTTAAGTACTAGCCAGCGCATTTTGTCTATTTGGAAGCGCTTGACTACGGCGATGTCGTTGTATAGCTTATGGTTTATTCGACGACGGTGCTGCTTGTGTCAAGCAAGATAGGAAGGATCTGTGTTTGGTAGAGTTGAATCTTTGTTCGTCGAAAGAGGGCTTTGGCATTAAACCGCTTGCTTAGCGCATAGTAGCCGTTTGCGTTCAATTCTCATCTCTTGATATCGCGGCTGACATTATTATTTTTGTTTACGGCGGAGCCAAGGGAGACAAATTCATCTACCACTTCAAAGTTAACGTTGTCGACGTTTACGCAGCGTCCCAAACGAGTCAACTCTTTGTTCGTTGAAACAAATAACTTAGTTTTGTCCTCATTTATCACCAGACACACTTCTCTCGACTGCTTCTCAATGCTTGAAAAGGCTGCAGTAACATTCCTCCGCCGGCCAATGATATATATTTTCACTGAAGACTTCATGTCAGTTAGTGTTAGTTAGTTAGTGTCATCCCGCAAAGTCGTATTATCTTCGGGGGGATACCAAACTAAGCCATAGCTCCTAATACCTTCTGTCGTATCGGACTATCGAATGCAGATAAAGATGAAGTCGATAAATAGATGGTAGGTGCCGATCTGCATTTTTTGGGTCTTTTTCCAGGATTTGTCGTAGTGTGAATATCTAGTCACACTAATAAGCCACACTGAATATGTCTTATCAGTTTCGCTAAAATGGGCTTCACATAACACACTAGACAGGACCTTGTATCCGATAGCTAAAAGGCTGATCCCGCAATAATTGGTACATACACTTGGATCGCCTTTTTAAGTACAGGACATAGAACACTCAGATTCCAATCATCGGGCATGCATTCCTTGTGCCATTCCTCGTGTTTATGAGCTGTTGTGCATGCATGTTGCCAGCTCATCGCCACCGGCTTTAAAAAGCTCTGCCTTTTAGGTGGGGTTGCAGCTTTGTGATTTCCAGCTTCCTTTGCGTTTGGTTACGAGCGTTTTTAGCACTGCTTAATCGCGTGTGTACCTTGGCTGCAACTTGATGGTGATCCGAGTCAATATTTGCACCGCGCATCACACGCAGGTCCATAACGCTTGAGACATGCCTTCCAGCAATTACCACGTGACCAATCTGGTTTCCTGGTTTTCTCGATGAATGCCCAATTAAATTTCGAATCAGTAGTTTAAGTCCTGTAGGTATGTTTTATGGAACAAGATTCTGAATTTATGGAAAAATTCCCAGGGACATTTAGAGGGGACAACATTCTTCAAATTTTGGCAATTGTACGCTTACCTATAAAAATGTCCAATTTAAATTTTTCGGAATTTTTTTTTTAAAGTTTTCAATCTTATATGGATATTTCCAGGGAAGGACGGACGATTTCATAGTAAAAAATTGCTATATTTTTTACTTTTTGTTTTTGTAATCATATCATGAATTTGTTGAACTTTAACAAAACAAACTATATATATCGTTGGAAAGTCACTTCTATCTAAATCCGCTAAGAAACTTAAAATCGGTTCATATTTATCCGCGCTATTAACTTATAAGTGCGTAAAAGTTCGAAAACCCGTTTTTTACCCGTAACTCAAGATGTTGGGGGTTTTGGGAAATTTGAAAAACAGATTCTTGTAGTGCTCAGCAGCACCTACCAGCAAAATAGTATAATTTCCCAGGTATTGATGTTTTTGTCGCTCTGTGTTATCCATAGAAAAATGCGTGTGTCCGCAACGAGCATTTAGATTGAAGTAGCATAAAAAGAAGAAGTATTTTAAATATGAAGTAAGTTGTTTATATAACCCCAATATGTCTTCTTTATTTCACAGAAAGAATATACTGGTCACATAAGAAATTTCGCTAAATTTCACAAATTTTCGAAGACACTTCAAGTTGCTGCGGAAAATTGTGTGTGTCCGCACTTTATATTAGTCATAATTTTAAATACAACATTTTAAGTCAAGTTTCATTGAAAGAAAATTATAATATTGTCCAAAATCTATATTTTTTAATATGAACATAATCTTCAAAATATTTAAACTTTTCGAGAAAACTACAAAATAAGAAAAAAAACATGCGTCCGCAACGCCAGGAAATACCCATATATAATATATTTTAATACTACAACATGCATAAAAATTAAAAAAATATTTCAAAAGTAATGTCCTTGAAAACTTTGATATCCTTTTAAACAAAAAACTAAACGGAGAAAAAAACTGTTATACAGTTTTGCTATTTGGGTTCCTACTGCCTAAAAAATATAAATTTGTTGGTGACTCACAAGATTTTTTAATTTTTTTTTATAACTTCAACTTATTTATACTTATAACTTCAACTTCAACTTCAATTTTGTTCAAACTAATCTATTTGACTTGAATTTTGTTTGAATTTTGATAAGACAAAACAGTATAATGCTGCTAAATAACTAAATTATTTACATGATCCAATGAAACTGAACTTATTTATTTCCTCTCGGCATCCCTCAATAATAAAAACTCCAACCCAATGTATATAACTTTAACAGACAGATCCACCTCCTTTGGTTATGGCAGCATTCATCAATGCATCGTCCACACTGCATTCCCACGCATACAAAAGACCCTTGGTCCACACTACCCTGTGCAAATATTCCGACAATTTAAATTATTTAGAAAAACTCCTCTCCGTCTCCGATACACCGCACCGCACTACATAACATGATGCGACATTTCACATTATTCAAATTACCTACACAAACGTCAGATGCCAGATACCAACCACATTATTTTGGTTTTTTTTTCTGATTTGCTTCTTCGAAAAAACAAAATGCCTGCCACTATGTGGCGCTTAAAACAAAATGCGTTTCAATATACATAGATAAACATTTTTCATTGTGGTTTTTGTTTCGCTTCTCTCAACGTCTAGTGTCACTTTACACCAAAGACTATTTACGCATTAAAATATCAAAAACAGCGATAAAATTATGTCCCTCACTGGGTGTGTGGGGTTAGGTTTGGTTGGGTTGGTTGTTGAGCTAATTTATTTGCTAAAAGTTTCTTATTTCACTATCTCTCTCTCTCTCTCTCTCTGCTGGCGTATTAATGATGTTATTCGATATGTTGTTGTTTTCTTGTCACATTTTCAGAGTATTTGATCGTGATGGCAATGGTTTTATAACCCGTGATGAATTACAAACCGCAATGGAAATGATTGGTGAACCGCTGAGTGAGACACAACTGACACAGCTATTGGCCATAGCGGATTTGGATCAGGATGGTAGAATCAATTATGAAGGTAAGTGCTGTTTATTTGTGAGTGAACAGATTCAAAGTGAATGAAGGTAACAAAATTCAAAAGGATGTTGTTGTATACATGTCATACACTTAAACTCGATTGAATCAACATGTAATAAAATATGAAATACAAATTAGGTTAATTGTTTTAGTACTACTATTAGAAAAGGAATAGAATCCTAGAACTATATGTAACTAGGGGACCCGGCAATGTTTCGCCATTGCATACTTGAGGTATACTTATAATATGTTTGATATGTAAAGGACTAAGTTTAAGCGTCGATCTTGTATGCTCTGCATACAATTTGTTACCCCAAGTTACTCCTTAATCTAATCTAACTTACAACGTCTCACTAACCGATATTCATATCTATAGAGCCAAGTACTATCTGTATACAAATATAACCTAATATAGTCCTAAAAACATTTTTTCTACTTTCCCTTACCGATCGTAAATAAACTGTTCGTCTTCATATTTCAGCTGACCGAAATTAAATATTATGTCGGTATATTGATGTCTGTATTACCGAGTACTACAAAGGCTCATATATGCTACTGACATCATTGTGAGTATTTCCCCTTCAAAATGTGTCAGCATCTACACGATCTACCGATATTTCTGAAGATTTATTGCCAAAATTTTTTTTAGAAAAAATTTAATAGTCCTTATACATTACTGAAACAATTCTGGAAACATTAATTTTAAAAATATTATGAAGTTAATAAAAAACCATTGTAGTTTTTGCTTTCTGCTTCAACAAGTTTAGGTTTTTAAAAATAAAAATAATATTTGCCACAATTAAAGAATCCCAGTGGATTATATACCGCACGTAGAAAAATATTATAAGTGCCTCGATCTTCTGTGTTTATTCTCACATTAGTCACTTCGAGTTCTGTAAGGTTCTCAGTAACCTGGTCTTTCCAACGGAGTTTTGGTCGCCCTCTTCTGCGCCGTCCATCGAGTTCATTGTCGAAGACTTTTCGAGCTGGAGCATTTTCGTCCATGCGTACAACATGACCTAGCCAACGCAACCGTTGCACCTTAATGCGTCTGACCACGTCAATGTCAGTGTACAGCTCGAACAGCTCATGATTCATACGACGCCGATACTCTCCGTTAACGATGATGGGCCCATATATTTTACGGAGTATTTTTCTCTCGAATACTGCCAGAAACGATTCATCCGCTTGTGTCATAACCCAGGATTCTGAGCCATACATTAAGACAGGTAGAACCAGTATCTGGTATAGCTGGTGTTTTGTTCGTCGAGAGAGGGCTCTGTCATTGAATCGCTTGCTTAGTCCGTAGTAGCATTTATTAGCAAGCCTGATTCTTGTCCGGATTTCTAGGCTGACATTATTTGCTTTGTTGATGGCGGAACCTAGGTAGACAAAGTTATCTACCACCTCGAAATTATAGTTGTCAACGTTCACGCAGTTTCCCAAACGAGTAGATTCTTTGTTCGTTGAAACTAATAACTTCGTTTTGTCCTCGTTCACCGTTTGATCCATTTTTGCTAATTCCTTCTGTATACCTGAGAAGGCTGCAGTCACATCCCGCAGTTTTCGACCGATGATGTCTACGTCATCAGCGTACGCGAGTAGCATGTGGCTTTTGTTGAATATAGGTTGGTTGGATCAGGTTGGATAACACTGGCTTTATTCTTTCACATAGCACACTCGACAGGACCTTATATGCGATGGGTAAAAGGCTGATCCCGCGGTTGTTGGAGCACACACTTGGATCACCTTTTTTCAGCACAGGACATAATACGCCTGCATTCCAATCGTCGGGCATGCACTCATTAAGCCAAACCGTGCGCAGGAGCTGGTGCATGCTCGTTATCAGCTCCTCGTCACCGGAAATGAAGAGCTCTGCCGGCAGACCGTCGGCACCGGCTGCTTTGTTGTTTTCCAGCCGCGATATTGCTCTTATTACCTCGGCTTGACTTGGTGGTGGGCAATCTAAGCCGTCGTCGACAATTGGCGTGATAACTTCACGTGCGCTGCCTTCTGGAACCAGCAGTTGCTGGAAGTGTTCTCTCCATATGTGCAGCACACTCTGCGTATCCATAACAAGATTTCCATCCTTGTCATTACAGGTGGGGAGGCCATTACCGTGTCCATTTGCTCTTACTTTCTGGTAAAATTTTCGGGCCT
Organism: Muscina levida; assembly: GCA_964034835.1. Taxonomy (NCBI): domain Eukaryota; kingdom Metazoa; phylum Arthropoda; class Insecta; order Diptera; family Muscidae; genus Muscina; species Muscina levida. Next base: position 40,615,143 of record OZ035883.1, read on the forward strand.
CATCCTCGTTCTCCCGTTCCTTCATCTGACGTTTTTTTTTCGCCTAAATAGCTGTCTCGCCTGTGACCTTTTGGCTAAAGAAATTATACTTTGAATCGTACTTTTTGATATCGAGTATTATCTGTGCATCAAATATTATCTCTTGAGATTGAAAATTTAAATTTCGTCTGCATATTCATGTTCGTGTAGCTCCGCCCACTGAACGAAAATAAAATTTTCGTCTGCAAATTTAAACCGAAAGAGTAAAGTACTATCTGTGTACCAAATTTTGTAGCTTTAGGGCCAAAACACAGTTTTGCCGCGCCCTCCTCGCTCACTGATTCAGAATAACAATTTCAACCTGCAATGCCGAGCACTATATGGATGTCAAATTTTATCTCTCTAGGGCTAAAATACAGTTCAGCCACACCCTCTCCGCCCACTGATTGAAAATTAAAATTTTGTCGCATATTCGTAATCGTGTTGCCGAGTACTATCTGTGTACCAAATTTAATCTCTCTGGGGCTAAAATACATTTTGGTCCCGCCCAATCCGCCCTCTGGTCCAAAATTACATATTCGTGTAGCCTAGATCTATCCAAATTGTATTTCTCTAGGGCTAGAATACAGTTTTGCCACACCCCCTCCGCCCACAGATCCAAAGTTTAAATTTTCGTCTGCATATTCATGACCATGTTGCCGAGCACTATAACATACTATGTGTATCAAATTTTATCTCCTTAGATCTAAAAATATGTTTTGCCACACCCCTTCCGCCCACTAATCCAAAATTAAAATTTCGTCTGTATATTCATATTCGTGCAGCCTAGTACTATCTGTGTATCAATTTGTATTTCTCTAGAGCCAAAATATAGTTTTGTCACGCCCCCTCGCCCACCGATCCAAAATTTTAATATCCTCTGAATATTCATGTTGTCGAATACTATCAGTGCATCAAATTTTATCTCTCTAGGACTAAAATGCAGTTTTGCCAAGCCCACTGGTCCAAAATTAAAATTTCGTCCGCATATTCATATTCGTGTTGCCGAGTACTATCTATGTATCAAATTTTATCTCCCCAGCTCAAAAAATATGTTTTGCCACGCCCACTTCGCCAAAATTAATTTCCATATAGTACACTAACTATTTTCCAAATTTCATTGGCAACAATCATACAAACAATCAGACAGACATTTATAGTATTAATAGGATAGAATTTAGAAAATTCGTCTTTTTTACTGTTGACTTTAATTTTAATATGTAACATATTATTTTTTATTAAAATTTATCTAAAATAGTATTTTTAGTGGAATTTATAGTGCTCAGACTTTTTAATATACCAAAATTTGATTTCTTCTACTTAAAAAGGCTAACAAATATAGTTACTCCCTTTCTATATTGCACTGAAATCTCTACACATACATATTATATCTATAATGCATTAGGGACATCATACACATTCCACTTACACAAAGTTTCCTTTTTTCCCGACCAAAAGTTCACAATAACTCGCTACAAATTGAATTAAATTATCATATCATCGCATCGCAGCTAATTACGAAATTCCCCCAAATCAACATTAAATTATTTAATTAGGCCATTTGTAATGAATACCAGTATTAGCTGAATGTTAATTTACAAAATTTTTAATTATATTCAACACTCGTTCGTTCTGTAATTTGTTCATATACATATAGTTAGCCCCCCCTCACCCACCCTCCTTAGCATTTATGGTAAAGTACATAAATATTTGCTTGTCCTTAGGTTCAATTTCCATTTAACGCGCTTTAACGCTCTCTAACCCCAAGTAGACTCATTTATCTCTGAGTGGCTGACATAGGGTAAGAGTGTCTCAGTTGCAACAACAGCAACAATAACAGCAACAGCAACGGCAAAAAACCAATTAGTTGCTTTAGCATAACATACGTACATACATCAGAGATGGGTAATATGATACTGTTAAATAAAAATTTAAACAAATTGGTTGATTTTTTTGTTTATCGTCCTGTAATGACATAAAAATTGCGCATTTCACACAAATTTTTGTAGACTTTATAAATAAGGAGCGTTTTTTCAGAGGCTTACATTTTTTTTCTTTGTCGCTCTGAGCACAATGCGTGTGTCCGCAACGCATATTTAGATTGAAGTAGCATAAAATGTAAAAGTATTTTAAATGTGAAGTAAGTTGTTTATAAAACCCTAACATGTCTTTTTTTACAAAAAAATAATATACGGATCACATAAAAAAATTTCTTGATTTTGTTTTTTGTTGATCTTTAATGAATTATGATATTGTCATAGTTCGGTTTGAGATCATTTCTATTGGCAATTATTTATTATTGCCAATAGTTTTTTATTCAAGAGTGTGAAATGTATTATGTTGACAGCAGGTTAGGCGTATAACGCTATTTCGGCATTCACCACAATGCCTCGTCAGCGCCCTTTGCTGTGCCTTCTCCTCTATCATCACAAACCTTAAGGGAAGAAAGCATCTCAAAGTTAATGAGAACTTTTCCCTCCGGTGCGAAGAAAGCATCCTCGAAGCGCACAACATGCCAACATAATACACACACAAGCACTTGCCTATGCATATGTCCATCGGACACAATTGCACAGGAGTTTTGTTGTTGACAAAGTGCCAACCCCGTTCTGCGTACCGTCAGTGTTTTGTTGTTCTTGATTTTGTTTTTTGTTGATCTTTAATGAATTATGATATTGTCATAGTTTCGCTAAATTTTACAAATTTTCATAGACACTTCAAGTGACATCTTCATTTAAGTCTTCATATAGAAAGGTCACCAGTAAGGGGTCACTTGTTGCATATGTTCTTTGACGCCTGCACGTGCATGCCATCCCTTAGGTGCCCACAACCACCACCACCATGACTTGTGCTCATAGTACGCCATTCATCATATATTTGTCAACCAAGCGCCAACAACAACAATATTAATATTATTTGTTTTTGTTCTTTCTGCATTTAACCAATAGTCCAGCTGTTGCTAAATGTGCTAACAAGTTTATTAACCTTCTCTATGCGTGGGTGGGGCGTTATTTCTTCTTAATGTCACAACTTTCAACTCGTAGGTGAATTCCTTAGGGCTTCTTTTCTATGTGCCATCGCACCGTGGCAACTGTAGTAGTGTTTGATGGTACTGTAACAACATAGACCCTTTGTGGCTGTTGTATCAAAGTTGATTTTGCAAACAAGGTCATAATATCATGACATTAAGATTTTATTACCAACGGACACTTGAGCATCAATCGAAAGTGCTTATGCAGTGGTTTTCTTAAGGCGAGCACACTATGATATAAATGGCAGAAAATAAGAAGGACATTTTCTTATTAATATCAGATTGTGTTCACATCAGATTTTATAGTTATTGGAAATTTAAATTAAATTTTATTACAAATCTAAGCAAAACTTAATTAAACTGTATCACTTTCAAAGGACTCAATTAGTTTTTTTTTTAGAATTTTTGATTTATAGGTGTTGTGTAGGTATTTTACCTTATAATATATAATCTATATATATAAAGGCTTGGGTGACTGAATGATCACTCCACAGCCCAAACGGCTAAAACTAGAAACTTGAAATTTGGCATATACGTTCCTTTTACGACGCGCACTAAGAAGGGATTTTGAGAAATTGAGACTGTAAGGGGGTAAAAAAGGGCGTGGCACCGCCCATACACCTCTAAATTTTAAATGGCAGTATCTCATAAACCTTTATAGGTAAGAAGGAGAGATTTATTACATAGATAGGTCGTACAAGCCAAATAACTTCTCGGTGGAAAGTGGACGGTGCCACGCCACTTTTTTAAAAATAATTATATTGGCCATAGTGATACCGGCCGTGGCATGATGGTTAGAATACGCGACTACCATGCGGGAGATCCCAGGTTCAACTCCAGGCTCCAGTCATCTAAAAAAAAAATAAAAAATGTTCTTTCATTGCCGGCCCCCTCGATGTTGTCGTCAGCAACTTCGCAGTATAAGTGTCGATTCAATCGGCATGTCTAGTAAAACTTCTCAAACAGTGACGTTCGCTTTCGTCGATAAACTAGTAGGTGCCGTTAGTTGTGAATCTAAAAATTGAAAGGGTGTAAAGGTAAATTTAGTTTTTAAGTTTATATAGGCTGAAATTAAACAAATTTTAACTGTGTGGTATTGTTCGCAAGGTCTCTATCATAGGCTACACGAAAACATATTTTTTAGACAAAGGGGCGTGGCCCCACACTTATCTCACGAACCATTAAATGTATAAACATCAGAATTGCTAAATATGTTACTGATACTAGGAAGATTACATCTCGCTGGGAAAAGGGCGGTGCCACGCCCTATGTGAAAAAATCATTATATGACCAAATATATGGACAAACTGCAATGAAATTTTAACTGTGTAGAACTATCCCTAGGGCCTCTGTCATAGGCTACACGAAAACATAATTAGACAAAGGGGCGTGGCACCGCCTAAACAAACCAAAATATCAATCGGTCATATCTCACGAGCCATTAAAGGTATGAAGATGAGATTTGCTACATATATTACTGGTACAAGGAGGATTGCATCTCGCTGAAAAATGGGCGGTACTACGCCCCTTTTAAAAAAATCGTTATATGCCTTAATATATGGACAGACTGCTATGAAATATTCACCGTGTAGTACCATCCGTAGGCTACATGAAAACATAATTAGACAAGGGAGCGTGGCACCGCCCACACAAACCAAAATGTCAATCGGTGATATCTAACGAGCCATTAAAGGTATGACAATGATAACTGCTACATATGTTACTGGTACAAGGAGGATCACATCTCGCTGAAAAATGAGCGGTGCCACGCCCCTATTTGAAAAAAATCGTTGTATGACCAAATATATGGCCAGACTGCAATGAAATTTTCACTGATTAGTACTATCTCTAGGGCTTCTGACAAAGGGGCGTGGCACCGCCCACACAAACCAAAATTTCAATCGCTCATATCTCACGAGCCATTAGGGGTATGAAGATGAGATTTGCTACATATGTTACTGGTACAAGGAGGATTACATCTCACTGAAAAATGGGCGGTGCTACGCCCCTTTTAAAAAAATAGTCATATAACCAAACCAGCCAAAATTTCAATCGTTCATATCTCACGAGCCAAGGTATGAAGATGAGATTTGCTACATATGTAAATTATAGAATGATGTAGTTGTTCCACCTTTTTTGAAACCGTCCCACAGTGGTCCATTTCCCTGATCTAGCGTAACGAAATTAAAATTTTCGACATTCGAAATCTACTAAAATTGTATTTCTCGACGATAACTGACGGTTCATTTAGCAAATCGATAACTTCAAAATTTACAAATTTGCTATAATAGATTAACTGTAGGCTTTCAAACACAACAAATGTCAAAACAGCTGCAATAAAAACGTTTTTGCGCGTTTTTACAATTGTGCAGATTGTGCTGAAAAATTGGGAAAACTCATATTGGTACTTATTTTTTGGACTTTTTAAAAAGATAAAGGTATGTAGTTTACAAAAAAAAGTGTATCGTAACCTGTGCAATATATGAGGTGCTAGAAAATTGTGGTAGAAATCAACACTTTTGTTTAACCCTTTTTGTGACCGAATTTTAACTTCTGTAGAGTAGAACTTAGTTAGCAGGTATCGGCCGGTGAAGAGACTGTTCTTTTATGCTAATGAAATGCCCAACATTTGCTGCTTTCAGCTGCTTTTGCTCACTATGTTGAAATTTATAGGCATCATGTCGGTCTGCAATTGCAACCTTTTTTTAGTAAGGCAGTCCGAGTCAGAGTGGAGTGTTGACTCGAAATAATTTAATAACATAATTTAATACGTCTACAAATTAAAAAAAAAAATAAAAAAAAATTAAAGAAAAAAAAAACATTGGAACTCGGGCAAATGCTATAATCGTGAAAATGTTGAAAATGTTGCTCCCTATACGATTAGAAAGAAGCAAGAAAGGTATTTCACCTATTAGGGGTAAAAAAGGCCGAAAATGCATAAAACTGGTACCAGGCGGCTAAAGATAGAGTCGCAAAAAATTTTTAACTGATTATTTATTTTATGGAGTATTTGTGCGGTATGAAGTAATTTTTCGAAATTCGTTCTTTAGGGATAAAACTGATACCATAACCCAGACCAAGTTGACATACTTCCTATAGGATTAGAGGGGTTATCAGACCAGTTTGGTTGGAATTTAAAAATTCGTATTTTTAGGGATGAAAAAGGATTATAGCGGTATGACATAAATTTTCATGTTCATTCGTCTTATGACGCATTTGAATTTTAGCTGTATTGTTTAAATTCTTAAGGAGATTCATTGTAAGTACGGGTAGAGCATCGCGAACCGGGAAAGCTCGTTTATGTATATTCTTGTATCTAACATGTTTCGTACTAATAACGTACACAAGTTCATCAATACATTATGGTTAAGTGATGTTACGATCATCGCAAGAAAGTATTTACTACATAATAATTTTACTTCAAATTTTTCGTGATCAATATAAATAGTGATTCATTTAGAAGTTTTTTCTTTAATTTAAATGCAAACCCTTAAAACAGAACTGTATAACGGGAACTTTATTATGATCCGAAAGAACAATCTCTGACATTTATTTTTTAAAGGAAACCATTCAAATTGGGCTCTTAGATGATTTACTCGGCAGTTTAAACTTTCGACCAATCTTTTTCACAATGCCACTAGTTTCTAAGGAAATAAGTAATGTTGACTTTTAAGTCTTTAAGCGTAGCTAGCATATCGATGCAGACTTTGACTTCTAATATAAAGAGTTATTCATTTATACCTATTTTTATTAAACTTTAAATAAATCAGTGAAAATTGAATTGGATGTCGGAATCTTTATTACGACGCAAAAGAACAAAGTCTGGCAATAAATTTTGTCAGATATTTTAATTAAAATGTTGAATGTTGTAGGTGGTTTATTCGGAAAATCTAACTTCCGATCACTTTTTTCAGCATTGCCACCGGAATTACGCCAGTAATGTGTGTTTCCAAGTATTGAAATCGTAGGTGGTTTATCGACGTAGACTTGTGATTTCACATTACTCTAAAGAAAAGAACTACAAAGGTGTGATATAAAACGAATTCTAGTAATTTTTTAAACAGTTTGGGGTGATTCATTTAGAATCTATTTTGAATGAAATTGGATGTCGGAATCCGTTATAACGACGCGATAGAATTATCTCTGACATTTACTTTTAAAGGAAAATTTCACTTAGATATTGGCCACGACTACTTCGTAGGTCATCTTTTCGGATCACTCTTTCCACCATTGCCACTGGTATCTCGCGAATAATGCTGGATTCTTTGTCTTGAATCGTAACAAACTTATCCCTGAAGAATTTCAATTGTACTTACCTACATAGAAAAACCAGTATGAAAGTTTCAGTCGGGTAAACTGACTTACGTATATCCTCACCCTCAGTAAAAACATAAAAAGGAGCGTGTCCGGACTTTCTTTTTTTCTCGAAAACTTTATTCAGTTGTAGAATTACCAAATACAGAATTTGGACACGATCCCGTTTGTTGTATTGATATTATTATTCGCTTTCTTAAGTGGACGGAATGGCACATATGTATGTGAGGTAGCAGAAGGGACGTGGCTAGACTTCCAATTGGTTCTTAAAAACATTATCCAGCTATAGGTTTACCAAATTCAGAATTTGGGCACGATCAAGTTGGTTGTATTAGTATTAATAATCGATTACTTAAGTATGCGGCATGGTAGTTTTGTATGGGAGGTACCAGAAGGGGCGTGGCTACAGTTCCAATTGGTTCTTGAAAACATTATCCAGTTATAGGTTTACCAAATTCAGAATTTGGGCAGGATCAAGTTGGTTGTATTAGTATTAATAATCGATTACTAAAGTAGGCGGCATGGTAGTTTTGTATGGGAGGTACCAGAAGGGGCGTGGCTACAGTTCCAATTGGTTCTTGAAAACATTATCCAGTTATAGGTTTACCAAATTCAGAATTTGGGCAGGATCAAGTTGGTTGTATTAGTATTAATAATCGATTACTAAAGTAGGCGGCATGGTAGTTTTGTATGGGAGGTACCAGAAGGGGCGTGGCTACAGTTCCAATTGGTTCTTGAAAACATTATCCAGTTATAGGTTTACCAAATTCAGAATTTGGCAGGATCAAGTTGGTTGTATTAGTATTAATAATCGATTACTAAAGTATGCGGCATGGTAGTTTTGTATGGGAGGTACCAGAAGGGGCGTGGCTACAGTTCCAATTGGTTCTTGAAAACATTATCCAGTTATAGGTTTACCAAATTCAGAATTTGGGCAGGATCAAGTTGGTTGTATTAGTATTAATAATCGATTACTAAAGTAGGCGGCATGGTAGTTTTGTATGGGAGGTACCAGAAGGTGCGTGGCTTGACTTCCAATTTTTCCTCCAAAACCATTATTCTGTTATAGCTTAACAAATATCGGGCACGATATTATTACTCGATTTCTAAAGTGGGCGGAATTGTTTATTTGTATAGGAGGTACCAGAACGAACGATTAGCAATTTTTTCTCAGAAACTTTTTACAGTTATTATAGCTTTACTTAATCCAGAAATTTGGGTGTATTGATATCATTACACAATTTCTAAAGAGGGCGGAATGGTACATTTGTGTGGAAGGTACGAAACCGTAAGGTACCAGGTACCGTAAGTAGTGTTGAAAAATTATTAATCCATGCGAAGTTTCAAACCAGTTGGACAGACAGACGGGCATGGTTCAAACGACTTAAAACGTCTTGAATCGGATTTGGTTCAAAAAAACCTAGGGTCAAAAGTGGCTCCTTCTATGTGTTACAGTTTTGGGTCGTTTTAGATGATATATACCCTTCTACCCGTAGTGTGAGGGTATACAAAAATAGTGCTGCAATATCATACTATTTTCATAATATTTCGTGACCAATATAAATACAAAGTGATTCATTTATAACCATTTTTTTTTTTCATTTTAAATGATATACCTAAACTTGAATTGGGTGTCGTAATCTTTGTTATGACACGAAAGAAAATGATGATCTACTCGGGAGCTCGAAATTTGGATCATTCATTTTAGGATTGCCACCGGTATCTCGCGAATTATGTTACACGACTAATGTTGGCTTCCATGTCTTGAATCATATTTGTCTTAACTTCAAAGATATTTTAACTTCACAATACACCAATAAAAAACTCAAGACTTTTTTTAAATTTGTCTTCTACAACATAAAGAGTGATTCATTAAGACGTTTTTGCTTAAATTTTAAATAAAACACTTAAAATGGTATATGCATGTCAAAATCCTTATTATGACGCGAAAGGACGATCTCTAACATTTACTTTTTAAAGATAATTTCAGTAAAAGTGTTGGCCGCGTCTACGATGTATGTAAATTATTCGAAAGCTTCAACTTAAGACCAATCTTTCCTGCATTGCCTCCGGTAGTTTGAGAACTATGCAAGTAATGTTAGCGTCTAAGACTTGGACCGTAACAGGCTTATCAACGCAGTCTATTAGTTTCACATATGTCCTAAAAAGAAAATACAGAAGTGTGATATTACACGATTTAGGCCTAATTAGTTGCAGAGCCCATTGACTGAAATCAAATGGTTAATTAAAGTGTGCCACACTTCAATTCAATTCTTAAACAAGTTGGATTTCAACAGTGTAAAAATTTGCGTAATTATTGCATACAAGAGGCCTCAACGCTGAGCAAGTCATCAAATCTTTGTTTCTCGGTATTTAGCACTACTCTCCGCTAGAGCCACAATATTTTCCTAACTGCGATAAGGATGTGGTTGCATATCATACAAAACTTATACTGCGACACCAATATGCAGATAACATTGCTAATAATGAGTTCGGTAGTTAAATAATGCACACCATAAGTTGTCCAAAGTGCTAGAAAACTAATTTTCAAATAATGTTGATTTACATAATACAGCGAAATAATATGATACCGCAATGGCTATCAAAGTCTGTCAAAACTAATTATCAAACTGTACCCAATAATAATAAAGCAACCGCATTGCACCAGTTACGCATGATCTTCCATGAAAGAACAAATTAAAAACAATCCTTTAAATTAATCACAATTTAGTTTATTTAACATTTGTGAAATGATATCTTTAATGAAATTTGGTTCTTCTAACAATCATGTTTTACAATTCCTTTATCATATATATACCAATAAAAATCACAAAATAGCAAAAACGAGCAGTTTCTTTAGTTTTTTAGGTCTAACTTAAATCCCACACCCTTATTGGCATTGTCTTTCGCACTGTGGCAATTTAATTTGTTATTTTGCCTAACAAATTTGTAACAACACATTCAAACAGAATAGATAATAAAGTACATAAGAAAATAAATACAATAGAACGCATAAATTAAGCTGAAAATGGAGACAGCGAGACGATAGTAGTACGAGCAACACATTTGCAATTATCCTGACAATTGTACAAATTTAGTTGAGTGGCCCTAACGGTGGCATTAAATTGATTTATTGCCAACGTACGTGAACAGCGAATAACTTTGACAAACAACAACAGCTAAGCACCAAATGAAAGCCTATACCAAAAAAAAATCTAAATTCAATCAGGCTGAGGTTAGGGTTTCCAGGACTTTTTTTGTATGCCAGGGAAAGGAAAATTATATAAATGGGGGAATTGCTGAAAATTTAAAAAAAAATTATATATATTACTACGGCTTTAATATGACCACGATTTTACGTACAATTTACGTTATTGTGGTAGATATTAAAAAATCTCATTACACAGTACAACATTTTTCAGCTGATTGATTTGGGACTCAATTATGAGTGCTGCACGTTAAAGTAGACCCAAAAAGAAGATGTTCTGCATCATTCGTTTTGTCAAGTTACGTGCCATAATAATTTAATATCGATTTGAAGTTAGTAAGTATCGTATAGGGGAATTTGTCACGTTTTAGGCTCTTTTGTTTGTCATAACTTAAGAATCACTTGTCCGATTTAGCTGAAACAAATTTAAGAAAATTAAGAATTACAATTCCTTTAATCTGTTCATATAACGTTTCCCTATATAAGCAACAGTTTCACTTTTCCATTTATCGAATGATTTTGAACTGGTTTTATTTTGTAGCAGTTACAATAAAACTGTTGTACTCCGTGGCGTATTATTTACGTCGAATATTACTTATGATAATCATACGCCGCCATATAACAATATAACAAAAGAGCCTAAAATGTGACAAATTCGATACTTACTAACTTCAAATCGATATTAAATTAATATAGCATGTAACTTGACAAAACGAATGATGCAAAACGTTTTCTTTTTGGGACTACTTTTACTTGCAGTTTTCAGAATTGAGTCCCAAAATCATGTGTTGTACTCTGTTATTAATACGACAAAGAAGGCTTAAAGAACTTTAAATCGCATTCTTAAACGAATGAACGATTGTTGTTAAGATTATGCAATGTCATGTAAATTTTCATTTTTATTTCTCCGACTAATTTCTAAAGCTTTTTCTAGGAACTCACTAAAATGTATTTCGTGGAAAATTCCCCGATTTCTTAGAAAGGATTTCCCGAACCCCAAACCTCTACATTATATGCCTCAGTCTCTCAACCTTCCACTGATTATCCACAACTTTAGTACTTTCATGCGTTCTTCGTTCATTTATTTATGTATTTATTTACATATGTACAACACTTTATACTGTACACAAGTGTGTGTGTGTGTGTGTGCTAGCGGTTTGTTTATTTGTTTATCCGCCAACGCATTTGCTGTCGCCTTAGTTATACTTAGTTAGATATGTACATAAATTTGTACACACTTACTTATCGTCCTATCCGACTGTCTGCTTTCACTGGCGTGGCAGCATTTCATTAGTGAGCGTGAAGGACTTTTGTGTTATGTGATCTGATCCCTCTCTTTTATATTGTTAACACTTAATGTGTGCATATATAGTTAATATATGTGTGTGAGTGTGTTTTTGTCAGTATATTGCTTATCTTTGGCGTTGTCTGTCTCGCCTCGCCCTCCGCCCACACGTGCATTGATACCCCATCAATATGACAATTCAATTTGTACGTGATACGACTCAAGAAGTCTATCACAGTTAGACCATCAAATAAGAGTGTTAACGTTTATTTATTTAGTTGTTTTTGTTTCGTTTAGCTATATGCCATGTTCAACAAACCCTAAATTCTCAATTTAATTGAAGAATGTTTCTTTTCGGCGGAATAACCACCAATTAGTTTTTCACATTAATCGAAGTTTTGCTTTCGTTCAGTGAATTTATAATAAATGCAACAAAAGTTCAAGTATTTATATGGAGTAAACTTTACCACGAATTGAATGTTTAAGAAATAAGTTTATTACTTTGTAATTAAATAAATCAATGACGTTAAAATTTAGCAAAAGAAAAAACTGTTAAAGTGCATCGTCTGACAAAAAAATGTTGATAAAGTTTATGAACTTCTTTAGAATTTCTGTAGAAAACTGTAGCCAGTGAGCATAATTTTAAGGCATTATTTCCTGTACCAGTTGAATTTTGTAAGGAAGTAGATGTGATGATTAAAAATGGCGTAGGCACATTTAATACCCTAGACCACTTTTAAGTAGAGAATTAAGGTTGTTCACATTCTTTTACTTCTCTTGATAGTCTAGTTCGACCGTATCATGGTTGATTCATTGTTAAACCTGTCTCTATTTTACGACTAAAGAGATAAAATTTGATACCCAGAGAGTTCTCGGCCACACGAATATGAATTTGCAGAGAACATTTTACATTTTGGATCAGTGGGAGGAGTGGATTTGGCAAAACTGCATTTTATCTAGAGATATACTTTTTGGTTCACAAGGTAGTATTCGGCACTACAGGATATGAATATGGACGTTTGAAGAACTTGTTATCTAAAAACCTATTAGAACAAAGTGGAATGATTTTGACTATATATTAAGTTAATTTCAATGTACCAATTAGTACTTTAGTTTTAGCAAAAAAAAACTTGTGTTGTACTAAATAGTATTTTTATTGCACCAAATAGTATTTTTATTGTTTAAAAAAAATACTTTTTGATAACCAAAGAACTTCTATTGTAGCAAAAGATACATTTATTGCATAAATACTTGTATTTTATCAAAAAGTGCCTAAATTATTTTTTTTGCACAAAAAGTACTTTTATTGTAAAGGGTGGTTAAATTTAAGGGCCCGATGTTGATTTTGAATAAAACACAAATTATTGTAATTTCATTTTATTATGATAATATTGGTATGGTTGAATTATGTATGAAACAAAATATCGGATAAATTGCCGCCACGACCTCGGCGGCACACCACCATCCGAAGGTCCTAATTTTCAATGACGCTGAGGCATAATTGAGGTTCTATGCCGTTAATGTGCCCATCCTTTAGCTCTTGAATTTTTGCTGGCTTATAGACGTACACCTTTTCTATCAAATAACCCCAAAGAAAGAAGTCCAACGGTGTTAAATCACATGATCGGGGCAGCCAATTGACATCGCCACCACATAAGATAACATAAAATACGGCCCGATGATACCGCCATAATTAGCCGGAATAACTTTAACGCGTTGCTCGATTGTGTATTTTTCCATGGTTTAAATTGAGTTAGTCTGAAATTGAGAAATAGTAAATGAAATGCAGAAAAAAACTTGACGTTAGGTGTGGTTCACATTCAACATTGGCCCTTACAATGTAACCACCCTTTAGCTAAACTTCTATTGTACGAAAATGCACTTTTATTATTCAAAAAAGTGCTTTATTATACTAAAAAATAACTTTTCTTTTTTTTATCAAAAAAATTATTTTATTGTCTTAAAAAGTTGACATTTGTTGAAAAAAGTACTTATATTTTACCAAAAAGTACTTTCATTACTCGATAGGGCACATTTATTGCATCACAAAGTGCTTTATTGTATAATTAAATAATTGTATTGTCTCAAAAATAATTTTACTGTGTAAAAAATATTTTCCTTGTACCAAAAAGTACTGTTATTGTAAAAAAGTAATTTTATTTTAACAAAAAAGTACTTTTATATTACTTAAAAGTACTTTTATTTTACCTAAAAGAAGTTTTATTTTAAAAGTACTTTAATTGTACCTAAATATACTTTCATTGTACTAAAGGTACATTTATTGTACCTAAAACTAACGGTGCCAAAATACTTTCACTCTACCAAAAAGTGTTTTTGTTGTAAATAAAAGTACTTTTATTTGACTTAAAAGTACTTTTATTTTACCTAAAAGTACTTTCACTTTACCTAGAAGTACTTTAATTGTATCAAAAAGTGCCTTATTGTACCTAAAAATACTTTTTTGTACCCAAAAATAATTCTAGTGTACCTAAAGGTACCTTTATTGTACCTAGTTGCACTAAACGGTACTTTTTTGTACCTTAACTTTTATTGTATTAGAAAGTATATTAATTTTGCAAAAAATTGCTTTTATTGTACAAAACAATAATTTTATTGTGTCAAACAGTACTTTCATTGTTCCATATTGACATTGTACCAAAAAGCACTTTCGTTATGCTAAAAAGTACTTTTGTTATACTAAAAAGTACTTTTATTATACTAAATACTTTTTTTTACTAAAAAATACTTTTATTATACTATTATACTTTTATTGTACCAAAAAGTACTTTTATTTAGTCATGCCGTAATGGTTAGATCATGCGACTATCATGCAGGAAATCCATGCTTCGATTTCTGTCTCAGTCATCTACATTTTTTTCATCGACGGGTCCCTCGATGTTGTCGACAGAAACTTACATTCGCATTCATCTATATACAAGTAGGTGCCTTTATGTGAGTGTATTAATTTACAATAACGCGAGAAGCTATACCATACCTCATTCATGGAGTGTTAAGGGAATTTAAGTTAAGTTAAAATAAGTCTGCTGATGAGGATTCGTGGTTGAATCCGAAACTGCTGTACAGACTACCAGGGCATTATCAGAATATCATTCTGCTATGAACTTCATTCAAAAAACACTGGTCTTTAGCTTGAAATAAATTCTAAAACAATGTTCATACAAAACAGACCGAATAAATACAAATACAAGGATGATTACTTATTTTATTTAAATAAAAAAAAAAACAACCGAATAACCGAACGAGAAGTTTATTTATTTATCAGCTGTTTTTTGCGACAGGGTGACCAAAAATACATTAAAATTCTCAAGCACAATCTATTACCATACCACTTACGTCGAATGTTGTACATAATACCAATGAAATGTAAATTCGATCGCGACTACGATAGTTGTCGAAAGTCGACTACGACATACATAATAAGGGTGATTAAAAAAACCTCTTTGTAATTCAGCAAATTGTAAAACAAAGTAAAAATATTCCAAATCATATTAAAAAAAAGTAATTAAGTAATTCATTGTTCCTCATTTCCTTGAAACGTACGATTGTTACATATCGTCGTCCAGGGATTCATGTGCTCTATGTGCCAAAAACAAATTCTGAGTAAAACGAAGTTTAAGTTTGAAAGATCTATAGACCAAAGAGATATAAAGCAAAGTGTACAAGTGTACCGGCCGTGGCATAGTGGTTAGAACACGCGACTACCATGCGGGAGATCGCAGGTTCAAACCTGGCTCCAGTCATCTTAAAAAAGAAAAAAAATAAATAAAATTTTCTTTCATTGTCGGCTCCCCTCGAATGTTGTTTGACAGCAACTTCGCAGTATTAAGCGTCGATTCAATCGTCGTGTCTAGTAAGAGCTTCTCAAAACAGTGACGTTCGCATTCGTCGATAAATAAGTAGGTGCCGTTAGTTGTGAATCTAAAAATAGAAAGCGTGTTAATTCACAACAACGCGAGAAGCTATCCCATACCTCATTCATGGGGTGCAAAGGGAAATTAAGTAAGTAAGTAAGTACAAAAAATATTTCAATTACCAGAAGAGATAGAGAAAAACGGATTTAAGATTTGAAAAATTTGGTATCAATAACACGAGATAGCATCATTAAAGCAAAACTGTCAAAATGGCGTATGGAGCACATGAATCCCAGGACGACGATATACGACCATATAATCGCCCATATATACAAATATTTTGTTGTTTTAATTTTTATTTTACTTAAGGCTTGCAAAATATAACGAAAAAAAATTTGGCCCTTCAAAACTTTGTTATGACCCACCGTATCTGTGAGGTCGCCTAGTGCTGCTTCCTTATCCTACTGAACTGTTTTTGTGTAATCTGTATAATATTTCATTGTAATTTAACATCTGTATTAGTCATGTTTTTTTTTTGTAATCCACTTCATACTCTACAACTAATATTCTTTGACTCATAACTGCTATATATTCAAACTAACAATTCTTGTACAAATTCATCGTCAGTTCAATACATCCATGAATTTGTCCTAGAACTGTAAGTGGCGCTTTATTTAATTTCTAAGGGTTTATTTTTGAAATTCACTACCAAACCAAAAAAAATCGAAGTATTTCTTGGGGAATTACTTTTACTTACTTACTTACTTACTCAGTCCCATTCCCCATTCCCATTCCCCGGGGAATTACTTTAGCATTACTCCCAAAATCCATTGATTCTATAAGGGGTGCTTAGCTGTCAACATTATCTATTTCCATAGAAGTTTTTTTAAAAAGACTTTCGAAGATGCCAAATTAATAATAACTATTAAAGGACCGGCCGTGGCATAGTGGTTAGAACACGCGACTACCATGCTGAAGATCACAAGTTCAACTTCTGTCTCCAGTCATCTTAAAAAAATTTAAAAAAAAGAATGTTCTTTCATTGTCGGCTCCCCTCGAATGTTGTTGACAGCAACTTCGCAGTATAAGTGTCGAGTCAATCGGCATGTCTAGCAAGAGCTTCTCAAACAGTGACGTTTGCATTCGTCGATAAACAAGTACGTGCCGTTAAAAAAAAATAGAAAGCGTGTTAATTCACAAAAACGCGAGAAGCTATCCCATACCTCATTCATGGGGTGTAAAGGGAAATTAAGTTTTTTTTAAGTTTTATTAAAGTTCAAAGATTGGGCTACCGTGTTACATTACCAAAAGTAACTTACGTATGCGTTACTAATATATCTATAACATAACGTATACGCCACAAAAAAATATGTTACCATCTATGTAAAAAAACAATAAACAGTAAGATTCAGAGCACAAAAAATATTCTCCAATGTAAACACATCAGAGCTTAATTGTTTCCATTTTATGTCAAAATAAGTATATATACATCGATTAAAAATATTGTATGTAAGCCTTTAATAACAAAATATTTCGTACTTTAATAACAAGTGCATAGTATATTATACTTTAGGTCTTATTATAACACTCAAGGTAGTATTTAAAAATTTTACTTAAATAGTAGTAGTTAAAACATTAGTATTCCACACATACGACACATAGTAAATAAAACAAACCTTATGTAAATATTTTCCTATATATTCATATTTGTGCAAATGGCTCCTTCACATACATCACTCCGTAACCTGGTCGTATCGTTATGTCCAACAGGGTACAATATTATGTTCATGTTTTGTTTAGCGTTCATTTTTTTTCTCTTTGCCTTTTTTGTAAATATCAACTTGTACACAAGCATTTATGTATTCTGTTCACACGCTGCACAAACAAGTCTATAAATTAACTAGCATTTTGTTGTTGTTTTGTGACGTTCAAAATGGGTGGATTGTTCAACAAATAGGTACAGAGGGATATTTGTCAGTAATAGAGAGATGGCTATGGTTATTTTACCACAGAGTGCAATAATTAATAATGAATAATTAGCTGCTTAAATTTTTGGGAATGGGAAAATGTTGTAAATGTAATTAGCATGTTGGGAAAAAATAATAATACGCAATAGAGTTGGTTGGACTTGGATGTGAGCTTATGATGAATGCAATGGAAACAAGAAAAATATATATGTATTACAAGCTGACACTGCTAATTTTCACTCACTGTATTAAAATTATAAAATATTCACAAAGTTAGAAATATTTTAAATATTGTAAATACTTTGTTTTGGTATAATTTAAAATATTTTAAATAAATATTTGTTATTCCCTAAAAATTTAAAATGTTTAGAATATTTAAAATATGAATGTTACAAATAATTAAAACTTTCTTATTCAAAATGTATGGCAAATTTAAAAAATATAAAAAAAAATATATAAAAACTACAATAAAAAATTAATTTAAAAATAATGAAAGTACTAAAAATCTTAAAAAAAATTATGATACGTATTAAAAAAAATAAAATATTTTAATTATTAAATGATAAAAAAATTTAAAATAACAAAAAATTTAAACGTTATAAAATAATATATTAAAATATTACAAATACATACATCCGCCGACCAAATCAGTCATGTGTAATCTTTCGAATTTTTTATTTGCAATTTTTTAAAGCTTTTGTGGTTGTTCCTTTCGGGATATCTTGATGGGTTTAGAATTGGAGAGCTCAGTAATGTGTAGAATCTATGAGAAATGTTCAAAAATATTTTTTTTCGAAAAATATAAATTTTAGATATGTTAGTGTATCAAATGATACATCAAATATGGCTAAACGATCAGAAAAGTGTTTTATTGTTTGATATTTTTGGACAAATTAAATGTGTCACGCACTAGGATGACGCGTTTCGAACTCGCATGACGAGTTCATCTTCAGACCCCTTTGTGACGAACTGTTGCACAATGGTACAACATCAGCTGTATATATATCAACAATTATGTCAAACATGTACATGCGAAGTAGATATCAGCCTAAAATGTCCAGCACCAATTATAGTTTGAATTTGACCGTTAATATTAAAACATGGGAATGGAGGATATTTTTTCCCCACGATTCCCTTTTTACCTTAAAGCTCAAGCATTTTACAAGGTTTGTTGTAATGCAATTCCGTGAGATATGTTATATAAAGTTAATTTTTATACCCTTCACCACACGCATGAACAGAGTGAAGGGTATATTAATTTTGTTCTTCCATTTGTAACGCCCATAAGGAGGCGTGGTAGGTATGACAATATATATATATAAATGATCAGCATCGAAATCTGAGTCGATTTAAAGGTGACCGTCTGTCCGTCCGTCTGTCTGTTCCAACGATTTCAGAGATATCGAGCTGAAATTTGGAATGCAAGCTTTTATCCTCAAAGCGGAGGTTAAGTTCTAAGATGAGCCCGATCGGTCAAAAACTACTTCCCAGCGATTACAGCCGTAGTTAAAGTGCAATTAAACTGAAATTTTGTATGTGAGCTTCCTAACACTAAGCGGAGGTTGAGTAGTAAGATGAGACCGATCGGTCAAAAACTACTCCCACCTCCCATACAAAGTCAGTGACCGGTAAAATTAGTACCTGGTACAGCTGGACTTTGGTGGTTCGAGATAGGGTGGTGTTTATGAAGTGCTCGCGTAGTCCAAAGAAACACCTGTTGGCGAACACTATTCTCCGTTTTATTTCGAGGCTGACACTGTTGTTTTTGTTCATGGCGGATCCAAGGTAGATAAATTCATCCACTACCTCAAAGCAATAGTTTTCAACGTTCACGCTGCGTCCCCAACGGGTGGACACTTTGTTCGATGATACCATTAACTTCGTCTTGTCCTCATTCACTGCCAAACCCATTTTCGCCGACTCCCTTTCAACTGATGAGAAAACAGCTGTTACCTCTCGCATCGTTCGACCGATAATGTCGATATCATCGGCATATGCGAGCAGCATGTGGCTGCTGCTTTCCTTAACACCTTCTCCATCACTATGTTGAACAGCATACATGACAAACCGTCACCCTGTCTAAGACCTCTCGTCGTATCGAATGGTGCAGATAGATCCTTGCCAATCCGAACAGAGGATTTGGTATTCGTAAGGGTACACCGACAGAGACGAATTATCTTCGCAGGAATACCGAACTCAGACATGGATTCGTATAGTCGATGCCTGATGGGAGTATCGAAGGCACCTTTGTAATCGACAAAGAGGTGGTAAGTGTCGATTTGCTTCTCATGGGTTTTCTCAAGAATCTGCCGTAGTGTAAATATCTGATCCGTCGTGGATCTGCCTGGTCTAAAGCCGCACTGATAAGGTCCAATCAGGTTTTCCACAATTGGCTTTAGACGTTCACACAGTATGATAGATAGGACCTTATACGCAATCGATAAGAGGCTAATTCCACGATAGTTTTTACACTCACTACGGTCACCTTTTTTGTAGACTGGACATAGCACACTGAGATTCCAATCCTCTGGCATGCTCTCCTGAAACCAAATGTTCTCTATGAGCTGTTGCATACTCAAAACAAGCACATCTCCACCCGCCTTAAACAACTCAGCTGGAAGACCATCAGCCCCAGCGGCCTTGTTGTTCTTTAGGCGGGATATGGCAGTTGTTATCTCAGCTTGGCTCGGAGGTGGTCACTCGATGTTATCATCTTGGATTGGTGCACAGTCTTTATCCGCCAAGTTTTCACAAATCAATAGGCTGCAGAAGTGATCTTTATATATTCTCAGTACGCTCTCGGAGTCAGTAACGAGATGACCATCCTTGTCTTTACAGGAGGGAAGACCTGTTCCATGTACCTTACCTTTTATCTTCTGATAGAATTTTCGGGCTTCACCTCTGTTCCTGTAATTTTCAATACACACATTATTCCGCTCCTTAAGCTCTCGTTTTTTTCGTCTGAAGAGACGAGTCGCCTCCCGCCTCTTCTCCCTGAACTTTTCATGAACAGCTCGCGTTGCCATTGGCTGCAGTTTGGACCTGTATGCAGCCTTTCCATCGAGTGGGCAATATATTGCCATTGCGCGCTAGTATTTTCGGGAGTTGGAGCATCAAGAAGTAGTTGAGTGAGTTGGTCAGAATAGGCATTGGCTATCTCCGCGGTCTGCAGTTTAGCGATGTCCAGATTTCTCTGTGCCTGGTTACGCAAGGTTTTCGCCCTGCTTAGCCTAGTACGCACCTTCACTGCAGTGAGGTGGTGATCCGAGTTGATGTTCGCGCCTCTGATCACTCGTACGTCTAAGACACTTGACGCGTGCCTTCCAAGTCGGTAGTCTGTCTTGCGATCTCTTTAACATCGTAATGGAGAAGACAATGCGGAAGGCTGCAGTCACCAGGAATGGTACCATCTTAAACAAAAGCCACATGCTGCTCGCGTATGCTGATGATATAGATATTTTTGGACGTGGATTGCGAGATGTTACTGCGGCTTTTTCAAGCATTTAAAAGTAGTGATAAATGAGGACAAAACTAATTTTTTTTGAACGAATTTTAATTTTACTTACTACTTATATAAAGATATTCAAAATTAGTATTACACATAAAAATGTTGCAATTATTTCGACAAATTCTCACAGACAGAATATTCATACAATTATCCCACAATTCTATTTATGTTGTGAAATCCATCGAACTTAACACATTAAATTAAAATGATCCGCTACATACAACATAACAACTTATTGTAACAACAACATTATTAATTCCTTTGATTACTGTACGTTTTGTTGTACATTATTTCGTAAACAACAAAACAACTTATTACTACTCTTTCGTAATTTTGTATATTTTCCTACTTTTTCCTTTGATAATCACATAATTACAAGTTAAAGTCCTGGCAAATAAACATTATTTCCAAGTTGCAAATAAGTTACTACCATTCACCAAATACTCAAGCAAACCAAGGCGAAAAAAACGAACTGCTTAGTTTTTGCACCTACAAAATTACGCAGTTTTTTTGGGGGGGGGGGGGGGGGGGGGGGACAGTGGTACGTTTATTATTGCTTCTTAGCTTTTTTTTGCATTTCGCCAGCAACGAAACTTTTCGTTTGCCGTTTACATAATGCCAGACATACATAGCTCCAAAATCAAACTTATACAACTTGGCAGTAGTAGTTTTCAAAATGTTTCCGTTTTGTTGTGCTTTGAGGAATATTTGCACGCGATATGGTAATGGCTAGGGAGTTAACACTCTCAGCCATGGTTGAAACGACTGGTTGTAGGAGGTGCCAGGTAGAGATGAATGTTTAGAAGTCGAAATACAGATATTTAGTTGTTGATTATTATTCTTTATACATTACTTTCTAATGGGAAGGATTTCATGTAAGGATTTTTATTTTTTTCGTTTTGTTGGCCTACTAGTCTAGTTTAAGTTATAGCTGAGGAGCTTTCTCATGGTATGAAGAGAAGTGAACGAAAAGTTGTGCTGAGTGATTTAAAATCAATTATAGAAATAAATGGATATGAAGATTAGACTGTGAAATAACAAACAAAACAGTTGAATTTTGTTATCAAATTTAAATTTAAATTGAAACATTACAAGCAAATATATTGTAACAATCCTTTTTCTTATCTCTGTCTCTCTCTCTTTTTCTCCATTTCAGAATTCACAAGACTTTTGCTCTAAAGAGTGGCTGCACGTTTTAAGGAAACTCATGTGAAGCAACAACAACAACAACCACAAACAAACAAAACTTTTTTCTTCTATGAAACAAAAAACAACAACAACAACAAAATTTACTATAAATATTAATTATACTCAAATTTTTAACGGAAAACATACAAGTAAATACTGCAAAATATTTTTATTAAATATAATTATAAATTATTATAATATAAATAAACCAGTATAATCAAAATTTATTTATATAAACAACAACAACAACAATTAATGGGAATTACAAAAATAAGCAAAGAGACTCTTCTTAAAGAAAGGAGTCTCATACTTTTTTTCAAGAGAAGAAAAACAAAAACAAAATAAATAAAATTTTCAAAATTTTCAAGAAAAAAACAA
Source organism: Muscina levida (assembly GCA_964034835.1). Taxonomy (NCBI): domain Eukaryota; kingdom Metazoa; phylum Arthropoda; class Insecta; order Diptera; family Muscidae; genus Muscina; species Muscina levida. The sequence continues at coordinate 40,637,912 of OZ035883.1, forward strand.
AACTACAACAAAAACACCACCTTAATCAAGGAAATATTACAAAAACTAAAACTAAATTTATTAAAACATCAAATAATTTCTATAAAAGAAATTAGAATATATTTTTGTTAAGCTTAATGTTACAATACAAAAAAAGAAAAACAACAAATTTAATAAAAAAAATCATAATGAGGAATTTAAAGAGCAAGAGAGAAAAACGAAAACAAACAAAAAAAAAAACAAAATTAGTTTAAGTTTTTATTTTTACATACTACAACATAAAACTATAATTATATGCAGAGAAAGGAAATCCATTTTAATGTTAACAAATTATTTACACATAAAAAAATGGAAATACTTAAATTTTTGTGTTTTGTTAATTTTAAGTTAAATCAACAAAAAGAAAATGCAATTAAAACAAAAACAAATAAATAAAAAAAACATTTTTGCAAAATATGGGAATATCAGAAAATAACTGAAAATATAATTTATAAAAAAAAATTTCATAAGTTTTTGAATATAAATACATATTATTATAACATAATATTATAATAAAATAATTATAACAAAAAAACAAACAATAAATAATAACAATTTTTTCGGATAAGTCTGAATGTGAGAGTGATATTGTGTTAAGGGTGCTGCAATAGCAAAACATATAACATAAACAAGAAAATCCCGTTACCGTCAAAGAAGTTCAAGCAACAAATTACAACCTCAACCAACTGTGACAACAGCAACAACAACAACAACCACACCTGAATGTATTGAATTGATTATCTCATCATGTCTTACCACAGTTCAAAAGAAGCAGGCTATAAACTATATAACTGTCCCAACAATAATAATAATAATAATAGCAACAACAACAACCACTATTAAATAATATTCTCTATATATTTACATACATACAAATACCATCATCTCTTTGTGTTAATTTCAAATATCCGTTTGCTTTGGTGTTACAATTAAACTACAACAGCAGCAACTGCAACAACAACTTAAAATTATATAAAGATAAGAAAACATACAACTACAACAACAACAAACACACAGAAAATAACCCATACATATATTTTAATAGAGTATAACAGAATAAAATCGCATACCACAAATTATGTTTATAATCATAAACAGAACTAAACGGATAATGTTGTTTTATTTCCGGTATTCATATATAGGAAAGGAAGTTGGTAAGTCCTTGACACAGGGAGGCGTGGTAGGTTTGACAATACATATCGCTCATTTGCTGCAAGACCGGCATAACTCAAAAAAATCGCGTTTAAAGTTTTTAATTTACACCCAACTTGTACGAAATGGAGGAATTCAAATAGCTCTCAACATAACAACAACAACAATTCTACATCATTAACTTAAAAATCACGTTTTTTGAATTATGTCGGTCTTGTAGCAAATGAGCGATATGGGGGATTTTATGTCAAGTGACCCCACTGAGTCCAATTGTCCAATTGGATAGTAGTTTAGACACAATTTTTCAACAAGATCGGATAAGAACTCTCTGAGATGGAGGAGGTCAAAATTTTGTCATTTTACCTTTTGTTTCTAGCAAAATTTATCCCAAACAGATTAGATAGCTATTGCTTCAAACTTTCGAAAAAAAAATATTAAAAAAATTTAAAAAAAAAATTTTACTAATTTTTTCCAGAATTATTTTTTTATTTTTTTTTTAAATTTTCACCCATTTTTTTTTGTAGCCAAGTGGAATACGAGTGGGATATCTATCAAAATAAATGTTTTGTAATTCAAAATAACGCTTTTTCAATTTTGAGCTTATGCACTATTTTAAATTTTTTTCCTATTTGTGTGTAAGTGTTTCTAAAACCTTAAAAACAAACCTTATACTGAGAAACTAGACAAATCAATCTATCCTACGGTATGTATCCTACGTAACTAAAATTGCATGACCTCGACATTGTAATACCCACAATATGTTAACATCAGGAATAAAATCATGTATTTTTGGCATTTTGTGGCAAATTCAGACATTTTTTTAATTTTTTTTTTAAATTTCAACTCCAAATTGGGGGTTAAAAAACATATACCAATGTTCCCAGCTCAAATAAAAGGTATTTAACATTTCAGTAGTAAAAAAAATTACGGACACAAAATGTATATAATCGGCTTAAAGTAACGTTAACCTCTTATACCAACCCCTCGTTTTGCGGTACAAAATTTAAGAAAATATAATTGTAGTGCGTGCAAAATAATATTTTTATCACCATTTTTACAAATGTTGAAAATAATCTGAGCTTCGGCATGGCCGAAGATAATTATCGTACTATTTTGTCTTTCACACATGTCTGCCAGTGTAATGGGCACTTTATCGTCTTATCTGCCAGTGTCAAGTGGTCTTAAAATGGAACACAAACAGTTCACCGTTTTTTCAATCAATTACTTCACACAAAAAAAATCTCAAATACATATATACATAAACTTCAAAATTTTGTGCTCTTTCGAATTGCCGATATCAATATTTTCATATTTTTCAAAAACTATCACATTTTCAAAACAATTTATTACTGAATACAACAAAAGGATAAGCCATCGCACAGAATAATGTATCAAACGGAAAGCGATGAAGAATATTTGCAAAAGATCCATCATTTTGATAGGCCAAAACGGAAACGTGGAGGCGTGGATGAAGAGGTAAGTTTTCACCAAAGACAAAATGAGATTTTAGCCAGAATGCAATGCCGAGATCCGTGGTTCGATTCCCGGCTCCAGTCATCTACATTTTTCTTTAATTGCCGGCCCCTCGATGTTATTTTTAATGCAATGCCGTGGTATCGTGGTTAGAACATGCGACTACCATGCGGAAGATCCGTGGTTCTATTTCCGGCTCCAGTCATCTACATTTTTCATTCATTGCCGGCCCCCTCGATGTTGTCGAAAGCAACTTCGCAGCATAAGTGTCGAGTCAATCGACATGTCTAGTAAAACCATCTTAAACAGTGACATTCGCATTCGTCGATAAACAAGGAGGTGCCGTTTGTTTTGAATTTCAAATAGAAAGCATGTAATTCACAACAACGCGAGAAGCATCCCCTACCTCATTCAAAGTCAAAAGTATAAAATTAGACCAAAATACAGCTATTTTTATTTAATACGTTGGAGTCGATGTGCAAAAACGCCAAAGGTACTGAAAAGCTACAATACGGACACTGGCCAACAAGATCGGTCAAGAACTCTATGAATTAGAGGGGGTCAAAATTTGACACTTTGGCCTTCCAGGTGTTTTTTCTCACTCATGTAACTTTTTAACTATTGTTTCTAACAAAATATGTCCCAAAAAGTTTAGAAAGCCATCTGTCCAATCTTTCGAAAAAAAAAATTGGTTTCAAAAGTTTTAAAATATTTATAATAATATTTAGCAACCGTATTCATAAACATTTATCAAATGTTTATTAATAAAATTTTCATAGCGAAATCTCTTCTATAAATCTCTTATAAATTATTATGAATAAGGACTTTAATATACACACACATTTTGTTATTATTTTTGATATTTTTATGATATTATTTTTCATATTTCAATAAATTTAATATATTTTAAATTTTTAAACAATTAAAATACTAATTTTTTATTAAATTATTAAATTATACTCATAATATGTATTTTAAATATTTTTAATATTTATAATATGGGCAATTCCACAAAAAGGTCTACCTACCGTGATCAAATAAAAAGTTGACTTGACTTCTTTTAGTAAAGACAAATACTTAAATTTTATTAAATTAAAATGTCCAAAGGTTATCTTAGTTTCTTTTACAACAAAATTGCATTAATGATCTGGTAACCTCTTTGAAATGTAAATAACATATTTACTGATGATGCAAGTGCACTCTTATCATTTAATATTTGTTGCAACAGTTATTTTATTTTATTGACTTTTTAAAAAACTTTACAAAATTCACTAATTTCGCAAATAAGAAAATAATCATAGAATTGCCCATACATGTATATAGAGATATTCATAGAAAAAATGTGACGTTCAACATGTCATGCTCGCACCGCTCACAAATTATATTTAAAAAGAACTACAAATGAAATTTTAACCAATAAAGAGGATCGAAAATTTTGTTATTTTTTAACATTTTAAAATTGTCATCTATAAAATATTGTGTTTGATTTCGCTGAATCTCATGTTTTTAAAGAAGTCCTTGAAAATGGCTTCTGTTTTTGTCGCGTTCAAACCGCTCCTTTTTTTCTTATTTTGTAATCAATATTTCGATCTATTCGATTATGCATAAGATGAATCTAAAATATGTTTTATTCTGGCCATTTTCGATTTGAATGTGTCAAAGAACACGTCCGACACCGTGGAATTGCCATATTTAATATTTTAATTTTTGGAATATTTTTAATATTTCAAATACTTTTTTATTTGTAGTATTTCTAATATTTGTAACATTCGCGGTTTATTTGGGTGTGCCACATTTAATTTTTAATTTTAAATTTTTAAAATTTTAAATTTTTAAAATTTAAAATATTTAAAATTTTAATATTTTTAGTTTTTATAGTTTTATATTAGTTTTTAGTTTTATATTTTTATATTTATTTTCGAAATTTGTTATACATATTATAATAATATTTTTGATATTATTATTCTTTTTTTTACATACATATTTATCAAACATATTTAATATGTTCAATATTTTTAACAATAGTAATAATTTTAATAATTTCAATATTTTAATATTTCTAACATTTTTAATGTTAATAGATTTTCAATATTTGTTATATTGTCATAGTTCGGTTAAAAATAATTTTTTTATATTTGCAATTAAAGTTGTCATCAATATTTAAGCATTTCTAATTTTTTTTAAACCTAATATTTTTAATATTGGTTTTTTATGATTCGTTATAAAAAATTTATTGTAAGAAAACATTTCGTTCACGCGATATTTTCATATAAGCAAACACCAAATCTTTTTCTGACGATTCTCGAATTTCGTGTAATCGAGTTATAATATATTTAGTTTTCGTAAATTATTTAGGTGTGATATTTTCATTTAAATGCGCGGTATTTCATATAATCAACAATATTTGTTCAAAACTCTCGAAAAAGAAATGTCTGAAAAAACGTGGATTCATATTAGTAGTATTTTATATCAGCGATATTCTGTATATATTTTTTTAAAATTGAATTTCTAAATGCAAAATGAACAGCCCATATCTACATTCTTCTTCCTAACAAAGTGTCCAATTCCACGACAGTTTGGTTCGTCTAAACTTTTTATTAATTAAAAATTTCTTTGAAATTCTATTCTTCACATTCATTATTCTCTCACATATTGCAAAAATCTGCCAAATAATTCATGTAATTTGACCCGTACTGATATGGCAAACGAATTTATCTCTCAAAACTGTTATCGATAACTAATTGCTATAGCAAACTGGTTTACCAATAACCGTACATTATCATATTTTTCTTTCACAGCAGATAAATCCCTCTACAAAATCATATGTTTGTCATTCACTTCAACAAACACTCCTCAAATAAGTTTGCATGTGTAATGGCCCCCGCAACCCTCATCCACCACAATGTTTTGACATTTCTCTTTCGTTTCGCATGTGATTCGAATTTTCGAACATATTGCCAGTGGATGTTTCTTCTTTTTATGTGATTGTAGAGAAAAGTCGTGTGTGTGTTGCGCAAAAATAAAATTTAGCTATAGAAAATCTAATTGGAAATTAAAAACTTTTCTAAAGAAAACCAAGTTTGTGTCCGTGACGCCCCTCTTCCTACGAATAGAAAGCAAATTACATTCCTTACGGGAATTATTTGCTACGATTCTGACTTCGCGACTGCAGTAACGACGTGCAAAGTGTTTTTATCGATTTTCCGGTAGTCTTTGGACTAGAAAAACATCACAGTGGATCCCGTAAAGATTGAAGATTTGGTAGACTCCGATCCCGATATCGAGTTTATCGAGAAGGACAGCGGCATGTCGTCGTTGGGAGGCAGCAAGGATGAAACACCTGAA